>CM042541.1:5510000-5992500 GCA_023630585.1 Cranoglanis bouderius
CAGCAGTTCTGCATTTGCCCAGTCCTAAGATGACTCAGGATTAAGATTTTAGCTGGGCACATGTACTGTAAAACTTTCTTCTTTACTTCTATACAGCCTTATATTTGAATCCCTCACTATACACTCTTGTTGAGTAGGTTCCATCCATCCATCCATCCATCTATCCATTTTCTTCTGCTTATCCAGGTCGTAGGGGCAGCAGTCTAAGCAGAGATGCCCAGACCTCCCATTCCCTAACCACTCCCTCCTCCAGCTCCTACACAGCAACACCCAGGAGCTCCCAGGCCAGACAAGAGATATAATCTCGTCTAGTCCTTGGTCTGCCCCGGGGTCTTCTCCCCATTGGACATGCCTGAAACACCTATCCAGCGAGGCATCCAAGAGGCATCCTAGCCAGATGTCCGAACCAACTCAACTGATTCAGAGGAGCAGCGACTCTACTTTGAGCTCCCCCCGAAACCAACTAGTTTATGCTTGCCAAATATCTTGTAGGATCAGATGTGAAAGTCACAAAATCCAAGAACAAAAAACAGCTAAGATAAAAGCATAGGTAATAACAACTTCTTACTGGTAATGAATGCAGGTTTTAAATGAAAGAATTTGCAATGTTTCTCTGCTGTACCTCCACATTGACCAACTGGTGCTATTGTCATCTCATAATAGCATTGTTTTATGACAGTGATTCATCACATGGCCAAAAGGTAATATTATAGAGAAGAACTACAGGCAGCACAATTAAATTTGTGTTTGACAGCAGGAGATGTTTGTCTCCATTGCATGCTTGCATTTTTAATAGCAGCACACCCTCTGGCTTTTTTTTTTTTTTTTTTTTAAAGTTCGGCTTTGAAGTTCTCCAAGGACAAGCTCTAACAAATGATAATTGCTTGACCTTGTAATTAGTCTTCAGTAGATATTCAAATAGTGTGTAATTACATGAGTAGAGTGGTAAAATATTCACAGGTTTACTTTCTTTCCAACTCATGTACGGATCTCTGTGCACCACTGATAAAACTACATAAGAGAAAGTAGCCAGATTTTAAAACACCCTCAGAGGAGCATGCATGCCTTTATATTATATATGATGTGGCTGGTGTATAACAATCCAGTGGCAGAAATGCCCCAGCTCTCTAAATCTAGCTTGCATTATAATTTCATTATATCATACACCTTAACTTCCTGACAGCTCCTGTATTCCTCCATCCCCCTACCAGCACCTGCACTCACCAGGCAGGCCTGACACTCTGTCCACGTGCCTCTGGCGTTTATAGTGTCATAGCATCTCCACGCGTGTGCCCATGCCTGCTTGTCCCAATTGGATCCTCGTCAAAAATGTATGTGTGTGTGCATGGTGTGGCATCTCGTGGCCTGGTGCTCCCGTCATGTGAAGATGAATGGTGCTCTGTCACTTGCCGTGCTCTTCAGAGGCCCGCGCTCTGCGTGAGCAAAGTGCCAGTCATTAACGGGGGAGGCAGGATGAAAAATGAGTTCATTTACGGGCAAGTCCTGGGAGCCGGGTAACGTCAGCACCCTCCCCTCCACCCCACCCTGGTGTCGCTCTCTCTCTTTCTTATATTTTCTCTCTAACTTTCCCCCTCCTCTCTCACTTTCTCTTCCATCGGCGGGGGATCAAGGGAGGGAGAATTACTCAGCAGATTTTAAGGAGAGTGATCGAGAGGTGGCCTGCAGCTAGCCAGAGAAAGATGGAGAGAGGGAGCGGAAGGAAAAGAGACAGGGCGTTAATCAGGCGGGACTTTGCAAGCCTACTGCTTAATGCCAGACCTCTTAAAGCCAAGATTCTACACAAAACTCTATGCTTTATGGGTGTGGGTGCATTTCTTATACCTAATGGGAATACTATTTATGCACACAGAATTGCATGAACATATGACAAAACAGGAGTAATATATTTGACCATTACCTGCTCTCAGGAGAAGCAGGAAGCACTCAATAGCAGTTTTGATATGAGTAAACTCTGTCATTTTCCCTGTCTTGGCAGATTCGTCCCAGCGGAGTGACTCTACATCCTTAAAGCACAATCAGCCTTTCCTGCCATGCAATCACCCAATCGAAAATATTTATGATGTGTCTCTGGTTTTTTATTGGATTGTGGTTTGAGATTTCATCCTGCTGGGAGGTTTCATCAATGATGTCTGAACAGATGAAGGTGGTTCAAGGCCATTGAATGGCATGAGGCTGGAGGCCATCTGTAGTACCTTAGTTTGTACACTGTAATTTCTAACTACCTTGTGTTGTTAAACTGTATCTCCCTGTTACAGGTCTAAGTATTCTGGGTTGCCCAATTAAACTTATCTCATAGTTCTGTCTGAAAAGATGGAGGTGGAGAGAGAAAGAGAGAGAGAGTGAGAGTGAGAGAGAGAGAGAGAGAGAGAGAGAGAGAGAGAGAGAGAGAGTAATATAACTGTAATGTGCTGCAATAGTACACCTTTTAAAAGCTGATGAAGTGAGGATGGATGCAAGCTATGCCACACTTTGTGTGTCCTGGTGTACCTGTGCAATTTAATTTTACCCATCATAAACACGACTGAGCAGCATAGTCAGGCAGGTTCTGGTGCTAGGTTGAAAGCTATAAATTATAGATCTGAACTTCGCTTCCTTTCTTTACTTCACTCGGATGGAGGGAAGCTTAGAGACCTGATTAACACTGGACCGAAATGGCGCTTAGTCTTGATAATAAATGAAAGATGTTGAATGTTGCAGATTCTTGCACAGCTATCTGAGCTTTGCAACTATAGCCACTTTATATCCCATTATCAAACTCTATATAATATCAAGATTCTCTTTAGGACTGATGACATGCTTCAAATTCTTTCGTTGTGCCATGATCCAGCTTTTGAAGGGCCCTATATAGCTAAAAGGATTTAAATATAATATATGAAAGACATGAAAAAATACCTTCCTTAATTTTTAGCATACAGACAGGGTGGAAAGTTATACTCGACACATAAGGTGTACATTCTTAAAATGCTAGCTTCAGGGGACTACCTTTTTATTAATAATGGGACAAATGGCTAGCACATTTCTCCAGTTAATGGTTAGGCACTTGAGAGTTCTCCCTGCCCTATTCAATTTCTGCCCTCAATTGGAAGTGCACATTAAAAGTTAATGGGATGTTAGGTATTGATTAAAAGGTAAATAACATGCATTACAATACAGATGCCTTTGATTTTGCTTTACCTCTCATTACACTGCCTTTCTCTCTACCTTTTATTGTCCATTTAGTTCCTTGTTGCTTCCTTGGTTGTTTTTGTCTCTGGACTTTTTTTTTCTCAGTAAGGGTCTGGCAGCCTTTCAAATGCTTTTGTGCCAGCCGGCTCCGCACCGACTGCTCTCCACTTCTTGACTCTTAGCTTTGAAATCTCTTCACCTACAAACACTTCATCTTTCAAAAAAATAGTTGTCAATATTTATATTTCTTTGTTTATATAATATAAAGTAGAAATGCAATGAGTGTCTTATTATTGTACTCATCATCTCATATGCTCACAGAAAGAATGTCCACTAATTTAAACATCAGGCAGCCGCAGCGCCCGATTAGCTTAGTTGGTTATTGGAGTGGATTTATGGAAATGTGTTTGCACTCGTTCTCTCTCTCTCTCTCTCTCTCTCTCTCTCTCTCTCGCTCTCTCTCTGGTGTGATGGCATTAGCAGTGCAGCTGTGTTTAGTGGCTCCATGCTTTGCCGTGTGCCTGTCCATGCCTGGTGGTCCGCTATGCAGAGCAGGGACACAACCGTATAAATGATTATTTATGATCTGTCACCTCCTATCTCCAGACCTATCAGCACAGAGATTCATTAGAGCAACAGACTGGTCTTGTCCCCCCCCCACCACACACAATGCATCCTCAGGCCTACACAAACTTGTTTACATGATCAGTATTGTGATTAGTGATTTTTCTTAATCACCTCTTTAACAGATCAGGACTTTTAGGGTTAAAATGAGTGATTGCTTACTAATACTCTTGGAGCTTACGCAGTTCAGTCTCCAGAGATGACATAATTCATGACAGGAGGCCCATGTGTTAGCGTATATTCAGATTACTAGCAGGTTTCTCATTTGCTACTAAAACGCATGCAAGTAATAGAATGTTTTTGCTATACATTTTTTCTTTCCTTCATGTTTATATGTATGTAAAACATTGACATGGTGTGCTGTTATAGAAAAAGAATCCATGACAGGGTGAGGGGATGTGTCCTGATGCAAAGAATGTCATACATTTTATCTCGGGACATGGTGTCTTAGTGGCTAGCACATTTGCCACGCACATCTGGGGTTGGGGGTTCAAATCCTGCCTCCGCCCTGTGTGTGCGGAGTTTGCATGTTCTCCATATGCTTTGGGGGTTTCCTCCCCCAGTCAAAGACTGCATTGATTGGCATTTCCAAAATGTCCACAATGTGTGAATGTGTATGCGATTGTGCCCTGTAATGGGTTGGTACCCGATCCAGGGTGTCCCCTGCCTTGTGCCCTGAGTTCCCTAGGATAGGCTCCAGGCTCCCCCGACACTGTGTAGGATAAGTGGTATGGAAAATGGATGGAATACTTTTTATCTGTTTATAGATACCTTTAATGTTGTGGAATGCCGGTGAAACAAGTTAGTTCCTGTTATCACTTACATTATAGTAGCTATAAACAGTTGTTCCCTCAACAGCCTCTTTTTTTGTCTCTTGAAGTTATTAAGTTAAAAATTCAGCTTATCTCGTTATTGAGAAACAGCAAAGTCCTCTGCCTGAAGATTTTCTCATGAGGGAAAACTTAGTTATACCTCTGACTTTTACAAAGGACTGACACTGGAAACTCCTTCTTTGCACTCAGTACTACTATAAGCATTATCAGATAAGGTATAACAGCATTTAAAAGATAAGCCTGCCAAGCTTTTTTTTTTTTTTTGCATAAACAGAGTCTGCCTCATAGTCACTATTGATAATAAATGACTAAACAATCATGAATACACTCAGCATGAGGTATGACATGTATAATATCACAATTTCCTTAAAAATATCCAGGAGCCACATCAGCATTCTCAAGGATAACCAATCTGACAGCAAATGTTGTCTCCATTTCTCCTTTCTCCTTGTGCCTGTGTGATATCTACCTTAATTCAGCACAATAACTCCATGAAAACATGCGTCTAATGTGATTATATGCGTAATATATGCAGTGAGTTTGACTGCACTTAATTTTCTGTTTGCTCTCACTGTGAGGACGGCCTATTTTTTTAAAATAGCGTGATCATAAGCCATGCAGTTTCTTTTGAATAGAAGACATTGTCTGAAGCCATTATCCTCACACCGCACCATGTGTACAACAAATGCACACAACAAAAACGCTGCGGAAAAAAGAAAGTCCCTTTTACTGAGACGAGGAGATAAGAACGCCTGCCTTTCCTCTCTATTATCACTCACCACACCAGACAATAGAGAGAATTTCAAAAGCGAATAAACAGGGGAGTTGTCCATTCTGAGCGCAGTTATCACACTCACTCTTTCGGCACTCTGCTGAAAATTGGTGGATTGAAATTAGAGGGAGGAGAGAAGTCAAGGAGAGTGGAAATGGCATCTGTGCCCTCTCTTTTTGCTTTGCTTGAGAAAGGAAAGGAATAGAAAATCAGGAGACAAAAACAAAAAGATGGCCGCAGCCTGTCGGCTGATCGTCTCCCTTCCTTTGAAAAGGCTTTTGAGTAGAGAGCGAGAGAGCATTGAGGGAAAAAAAGAAGAAAGGGACAGAAGAGAGAATGAGAATGAGGAGACTCCCAAGAGGGGGGCCAGATAATGAAAATTCTTATCTTTGGTTCTCATTGTGCCAGGCTGGGGCGATGGGATAGTTGGCGGGAAGACGGAAGTTTCATAATGGAGGATACCTCTGTAGCCTGGAGGAGAGAGGCTTGGCAATGGTGAGGTGTTATGGGGCTTGGGAATGTAATTAAAGCCATTCAGGCAGGAACTCCCCCACTCTGACACCATGGAGCTGAGGTTAGAGGGTTCAAGCTTCTTCAGAACAGATCAACAAACAAGGCAGGGTTACTGGACCTGCGTCATCTCAGCAGCTTCATCGGTTCTGAGCATTTCTGCCTTGTGGATGAAGTTCCTGGAATGGATTCACCATGATCCTGACCAGGATAAAGCATTTACTAATGATGAATAAATTAATGAATGTATCCAAACAAAAATGTATGCTATGAACTGTCAATGTTTCTCTGTTTCAAAATTATACCCCCTTGGGGTGAAACCCCTTGGGGTGTATAACCCCCTTGGGGTTTCACGAAAGTAATCCACTTTAATCCAGTGAAAATCCATTTTATAACTCCACCTCCACCCTGTATGCATGGAGTTTGCACTTTATTCCTGTGCTTCAAGGGTTTCCTATGAGTACTCCGGTTTCCTCCCCCAGTCCAAAGACATGCGTTGTAGGCTGATTAACATTTAGAGATAGTGTGTAATGTGTGAAAATGTGTGCGGTTGTGCGCTGTGATGGGTTGTCCAGGGTGTCCCCCACCTTGTGCCCCAAGTTCCCTGGGATAAGCTCCGGGCTCCCCCGTGACCCTGTGTAGGATAAGCATTATAGAAAATGGCTGGATGGATATGGATGCCAAAAATTGAACCTTATTTTTTGAATATTTTTTTCCTTGAAAGAGACACATGCTTAGCCCTACTAGCCCATTTACACTAACTGGCACTGTTGCTCATATATGCAAGATTTGACAATAGTATTCATGCTGGTGTTAGGTTAGTCACTGGTTAATCCTTGCCTGCTAGTAGTACTGCTGTACTGTATGTCGTAGCTGGCGATTCTTTGAGTGACAGAAAACATCCTTACATCTTCGTGACAGTTGAAACACGGACTCTGGTACTAGAGCAACCCAAAACCTCCACACACTGATCCCTAATTAAATGACCTTTCATATTTATCTCCCTCCCAAGCTATATTATTAACTCATCTATTGATCGATCATCCATCCCAGCACCTGACTGTACTGCCTTCTCTGCTCTGTAATGTCATGGGCTGAACTGTAAATGCGAGCAATCTATTGCATGTCGACCTATACAGTGGGTATAGAAAAGAATCACCCCCCCTTTAAAATAACTACATTTTGTTGCTTTTCAGCCTGAAATGAAGACGAACACAGTTTTTGTTTTATTTAGCTGTATTTACTCAGTGAAACTTATAACATCCAAGTGAAAGATATAACACCAACATGTCAGAAAAAATAAAATAAAATAAAAAACCAGAAAACAGGCTACTAAGAGGTCTACAGCAACTCTAAAGCAGTTGCAGGAATTTATGACAATGAGTGGTCATTGTGTGCATGTGACAACAATATCATAAATTCTCCACAAATGTGGCCACCTATGACTGAGCTTTGCCAAAATGCACCTTGAAGATTCTGAGGCCACATGGAAAAAGGTGTTATGGTCAGATGAGACTAAAATTGAATTATTTGGCCTCAACACCAAATGATATGTCTGGCTGAAATCCAATACAGCTCACCATCCAAAAAACACCATTCCTACAGTAAAGCATGGAGGTGGTAATATCCTGTTATGGGGGTGTTTCTCTGCAGCAGGGACTGGCGCACTTGCCAGGATAGAAGGAAAATGGATGGGGCAAAATACTGTGGTTGAAGGAGAAAAAGGCGAAGGTCCTTGCATGGCCTAGTCAGAGCCCAGACTTAAACTCCATTGAAAATCTGTGGAATGACTTGAAGACTGCAGTCCACAATCAGTCACCATCAAATTTAACTGAACTTGAGCAATTCTGCAAAGAAGAGTGGGCAAATAGTGCAACATCTAGATGTGCAAAGTTAATAGAGACATATCCCAACAGGCTAAAGGCTGTAATAAAAAAAAAATAAGGCAAATTAAAGCAAGGGGGTGATACTTTTTCCAACTCAGTGATTCTGTTTTTTAATTTTTTAAAGCTGGATAAAAAAAAAAAAAAAACTGTGTCCGTCTTCATTTCAGGCTGAAAAGCAACAAAATGTGATTATTTTAAAAGGGGGTGATTCTTTTCTATACCCACTGTAGATGCCAAATTTTTCATTCTTAAATGGTGTCCACTGCAAGGCCATGCATTTCAGCCTAAGTAGAGAATGCATAACAAATCAAGCCAGGCTTGTTTCCCTAACAAGTTGTTGAATCATCTGATGTATATCCCATTTAAACGTGGGCCTTAATGCAGTAATTCAGCCAGTGGATGTTAAGTACTATCAGTACATTCTGTAGACCTTGTTCATGAAGGTCTCCACTGATTACTGCTAAGGGTGAGCACCACCACTCTGAAGACCAGAGATTAGAACTTTAAAAAAAAGAGAAAAGAGAGAAAATGGGAAGGAAAATTATATGAATCTTGCTGTGATGGAGGGCTTTGGAGGTTAGGGGGGCTGTTAGGTTCCACTGGGGCCATAGCAGGGGTCCTTTAAGATTGGTCCAGCGGTGCCTCAGCCTTGCTCAAGTCCTTTGTAAAGTTAAATGACAGGAAGAGACAGAGAAAACTTTAGTTGATTTTACTCCTGCTCCCTGTCTTTTGGAACTTAAGTCCTTTTTATTCCTCTTCTGAGTGTCCTCATTAGTGTGTGATTATCCGGCTATGCTGTCTGGCCAGCCCCGTCAGTGTGGTCCAAAACAGCGGTGCTGATTCAGGATTTCAGATTGGTGTTTTAGTCCTTGGCAGCACCCTCTCATTCTGCCTTTTTTTTTTTTTTTGGAAAAGTAAGCTTATATCCACAATCTTTTTGGTACATAGTGACCATACATGCATAACGTTTTTCAACAGCTGTCAAAATAACATGGCCACGTTTTTCCAGGTTTTCCATATTCAGTTCCTGCTCTCCTGCGATTCCTTCTCTGTCTGCTAAGTGGCTCTGTAGCCTAGCAAATCACACATTCAGTCTCTATCTCGCTCTCCTTCTCACTCTCAGTCTCTGTCTTTTCTGTCATAATCTGCTGTATAGTTATATTTGTCTCATGTTGCTTGTTATGACAATAGCATCAGAGTAATGCACTGTATATGTATCTTTGAACATTAATTTTAAACCAGACCTATTGCAACACAGATCTACTGTATTTCAACATAGAATGTCAGATGTATTCAGTTTTATAAGGTGCTTTGCTTGATGTAGCTGTTGCTCTTTGCCGGATCACATAGTTCTGCCAATGACTTTTATAATTAATTGGCAGATGATCAAAGACAGCTTATCACCAGCTTTCATCCTCCATGGATTGGTTTCATACACCATCTGCAATTTTTGGCCACTTTATCAGTTCTCTGTGAACTGAACAGTCATTTTGGCATCTCAGGAGGGTCCGATTCTCAACAGGCTCCATATCGGTCGTGTTCCTTTAACTGCTTGTCAGGGGTTTTTTTTTCCCACAATGATGCATTTTGGGCTGAGCATGTTTCTAGTGTTGGCTCAGCTGTCAGTTGCGGCTTGTTGAGAAGTGTTGGAAGCGAAGGCAGCAGCGAAAGAGCTACAGTTGGCTCCTTTTTTTTTTTTTGAGTTGACCTGACAGCTCCTGACAAAAAATCTCGAAGAGTATCAGAGGGCTGTTTTCCACCGAGCCTATTTCCATAAGCAAAACTGTTTACAAATTAGATGAGGTGAATATTTTAATTAGGCTGAAAAGTGCCAAAATCATTTTTAACATGTTATTGTAAACATAGCATCATTCATTTTATTGCAGTTAGGGGTGTAACTGAATATAAATACATTATTGAGATTTAAAAAAACAACAACAACAAAAAAACAGTCCAGTGCACATCTCTATAACGGGACTAATTTTGAATTTGAGTGATGTAGCTGTATCTATCTCAGTATTGGGGTGGTGGTAGCTCAGTGGTTAAGAAGTTGGGCTACTGATTGGAAGGTTGTGAGTTCAAATCCAGCACCGCCAAGCTGCCGCTGTTGCACTTAAGCATGGCCCTTAACCCTCAACTGCTCCCCAGGTGCTGCAGCCAAAAATGGCAGCCCACTGCTCCGGGTGTGTTCGTGGTTTGTAGTGTGTGTTCACTACTAACTTGGATGGGTTAAATGCAGAGGACAAATTCCAAGTATGGGTTACCATGCATTGGCCTTCCCATGTCACTTTCATCTATTGATGTATCTATGTGCTGGCCAGAAAGTGGTGGTATTTCTGCCTCTGGGTTTTTCCTCAGTGTTTTCAAGTGTTTCTGGTGGCATAGTGTTAGGGTTTTAAATCTGAATATAGAACCCCAATTCAGAAAAAGTTCAGAAAAGAAAAAACAAACAAAAAGAGTCATTTGAAAATTCAATTCACTAATTGTACTATATTGAAAACACATTATTAATAAATTATTAATTTCTTTTTGAAAATATACACTCATTTCAAATCTGATGATTGCAACACACTCCAAAAAAGTTGGGACAGTCGACTGTTTACCACCGTGTAACATCACCTTTTCTTTTAATAACACTTATTAACTTATTAAGTCACCAGTTGGTTAAGTTTAGCAAGCGGAATTTTCACCATTCATCCATTATGAATTTCTTCAGCTGCACAACTGTATGGGGCCTTCGTTGCCTTATTTTGCGCTTTATAATGCACCACACATTCTCAATTGGAGACAGGTCAGGACTGCAGGCAGGCCATGCTAGCACCCGCACTCTCTGCTTACACAACCATTCGGGCAGAATGTGGTTTGGCGTTGTCCTGCTCTGAATGGCAGCATATGTTGCTCCAAAACGTGTACATATCTTTCTGCATTAATGGTGCCCTCACAGATGTGCAAGTTACCCATGCCATGGGCGCTGACACACCCCTATACCATGACAGACGCAGACTTTTGGACCTGACACTCATAACAGCTTGGATCGTCCTTTTCCTCTTTGGCCCAGAGAACATGACAGCTGTTTTGTCCAAAAACTATTTTCACTCGTTGGACCACAAAACACGATTCCACTGTGCTACTGTCCACCTCTGATGAGACTGAGCCCAGAGAAGTCAGTGGCGCTTCTGGACAGTGTTGATATATGGCTTCTGCTTTGCATAGTAAAGCCTTAACTTGCATCTGTGGATGCAGCGGCGAATGGTGTTGACTGACAAAGGTTTACCAAAGTGTTCCCGAGCCCATGTCAGGATATCCATTACAGACTCATGACGGTTTTTAAGACAGTGACGTCAGAGGGATCGGAGATCACGTGCATTCAGAAGTGGTTTTTTGCCTTGCACTTTACGCACTGAGATTTGACCGGATTCCTTGAATCTTTTAATTATATTGTGCACTGTATAAGGTGAAATGCCCAAAATCCTACCGATTTGTCTTTGGGGAATGTTGTTCTCAAAGTGTTGGATTATTCGCTGACGCATCGGTTGACAGATTGGCGAGGCTCGCCCCATCCTTGCTCTTGAAGGACTAGGCCATTTTTGGAGGCTCCTTTGATTAGACGATTTCCTCACCTGTTTCACATCACCTTCTTATTTCAACTTGTCACATCGCTATTAGTCCTAAATTGCCCCGTCCCAACTTTTTTGGAACGTGTTGCATGCATCAATTTCACGACATTTATCTTAAAAAATAAAACTATGCAGTTGATCAGGTAAAACATTCAATACCTTGTCTTTATATGTTTTTTTGTTTAAATACAAGTGAAAATACATTTACAAATCACTCCTCTTTGTTTTTATTAGAATTTTCCATACTGTCCCAACTTTTTCAGAATTGGGGTTGTACTGTATATACAGATATTTAGAGCAATAAACAAATACAAGTAGTGCTTTTGTGTTACACCCCAAATTTGGGTACATCTCAGCTCATAATTTATAAGTGACAACATTTTTTTTGAAGAACTCTGGTTTGAAGAATTATAATAATAATTATTATTATTATGGTTCTAAAGGTATAGATGTACAGTATGTTTAGGGTTCTGTTTAGACAGCTCTACTCACACATACGGTATATCCAGTATATTCAATATCCTTGTCATCTTTTACACTTCCAAATTACACACCAATATTTTTTTAAACACAAAAATCAAAGTGCTACAACTCATCCAAACATAGCCTAGCATATGGAACACTGAATGTGTTTCTGTTTTGGATGCTTTTGTACAGCAATTGTGGCGTTCCTGTTTTGGCACCACAAACGGTGCTTAAAAGACCCAAGAAAAAGACAACTCACCTGTAAGAAATAAAAGCTACAGTATGCTTTATCAAATATACAAGCCAATTGGAAGATGTGCAGAACATTTTTTGCAAAACAAAAGTGTGATTCTGTGCATATGTATGTGTGTGTGTGTGTGTGTGGGGGGGACTTTTTCTTTCCCTTTGAGAGAGAAAGCAAAGAAAGTGTGGAAACAAACAAGCGAAAATAGAGCCTCAGCAGAAGTCAGAACTCTCCTTGTTTCATCCGTGAGTTGAGAGTAGCCACGCAAAGATTGATTGCAGGAGAATTTTTCCGCAAAGCCATCAACAGCCAGACGCTCAAAATAGGAGAACAAAGAGGGACAATCACCACCTGGCTGAGTGGAGATAAAATGGAGACTAGGGTTGGCACACTGATTTCTTTAACATATTTCCTCTCCCTCCACCCGCGCTCAGTAGGCACTTTGATCGGAGCGTTATCTGTACAGCCGAGGCCTAATCCTGTGTTTGCTCCGAGTCTTAGGGGGATCAGTGTGCCCAAATCAAAAGAACTAGTCCCAGATCAGACGGAGGGGAAGACATGCACGTGAGAATGGACAGATACACAGCCAAGCAGGCTCACATGCATTTATTCGCCCAAATGTGTGCACTTACACAACCAAAAACACACTCAGAAATTCATGGAATTGCAGTGTAACGTTTTTTAATGGCATCCATTTAAATCAGGGTGACAAATACAAGAACAAATACTGCTTATGTAATACACTGACAAATGTCTGACTTGCGGGCCAGCTAAACAATGACACAAATATTATTGCTGCTATTTATAGTTCCAGACATTTACCTTATTCCTAGACATAACAACAACTTGAGTTCCTTGAAATTGTAAGAAATAAAACAACTGCTATAGGAAAATAATCAATAATGGGTTACTGTTATCACCCCAAGCACATTTCAGATTTTATTTATATATAGTTTTAGTTATAGTTATAGTTTTATTTCTCATATACGACAGCAATTTGTTAACAATTACAATTTTTTATTAATTAATGGACAACACATCATACTTTTTAAACATTTATATCTACCTTTAATGTTGTGGAATGTCCGTGAAACAAATTAGTTCCTAATAGTGCTCATTTCGTTAATGAAAACTATGACAAAAAATGTTCGGCGACAACATTTTTTCCAGGACGAAGACGAGACGACGACGAGATACACCAAATTTGAACTGACACAAAATGTTTCTCGATCAACGAATCATTAACTTAAAAAAAAAAACAATCTGTTCTTTTGTATTGTTTGTGTTAAGCTAATATGTAAAACGATGAAACCGTGTCGCTGCAGCTAAGATGACCTATTGAATATCTGTATATAGGCTATATAATGCCGGGGTTAGGAAAAAAAGACCGGCCCTCACAAGACCGGCCCACGGGAAAATTCCGAAACTTCCCAATGGCCAGTCCACGCCTGTATGGTTTAAAAAATAAAAACTTTAACAAAATCTCTCTTTATTAAGAGAAAAAAAGAGGAGAAAAATATTATAGACTGTTTTTTTCCCCCTGAAAGCAATCTCCGCACATAAATGCGAGTTACGCACATAAACGTACAGTAGCTGGGATATTCTGCGTCTGGTTGTGCAATGTTGACTTTCCTGTTTGGCCATAATACCTACAGGCTGAGGCCAATGGGAATGCTTCTCTATCAGCGTGTGTCCTCACAGGACCGATCAGACCACCTCAGGTAAGTTATCGGAGTCTTAACGGAGTCTTAATGGAGCTGAAATTTTGAACAGAAACAGTTACTTCAACAGATGCGATAGTAGATACTTGGATATGGATACAGCTGTATGCATGTACCTGAAATGATCCAGGTTTAATCTATTTTGAACGCCCTTATTCATCTTAATTTATCTTCACTATCATAGCTTGCTAAGTATTATATCCACAGTTATGTTAGCCTAGATGTTTATCACAAATAGAAACTTGGTCAATAGTAACATAGAGAGATATGTAATGTTTGTAAAGTGTTTTAGCTGTCATTTGTGCAGATTCTCAAGCCACTGTGGGCTTTTACTGTACCACTTTCATTTTTTTATTGCTCTGACAGACTGTCAATCTTAATTTATGTTCATAGTCAAATAAGGCAAGAAAGAGAGAGAAGAATTTGAAGGGGAGAGAGACAGTCAGTTGGGCAGGATGAAAAAACTGTATTAAATTACTTTGGACCACCTGGTAAAAAAGCTAGGAGTGAGAGGGCAGAGGGTTGTGATATTAAAGATAAGGATGAATGAACGGTGTTTGTTTTGTGCCACACATTATTCATGAATGTTCCTGTCTTGATACTCAAGAAAACATATTGTTTGGAGAAGACATGAAATAAGTGTAATGTTATTATATATTATATATAATAAGTGTAATGTTATTATATATTATAGAAGAAAAAAACAAAACAAAAAAACTCCCCAACTAGAGTTGCCCCATTGTATCTTGGCCATTTCCAGCACTGGCTAGACTAGATTGACTGAAATGTTAATCAATAATAATCTTATGGCTAAAAATGTCTACAATTTTCAGTGATTAAAATGTCAACAGTTTTCGTTTAATAAAACAAGATTAAAATACTTAGTGTTTTCTTTGACTGAGATAAAACTTTTAGTCAACTAAACCTTGATTAAAAAAATCAGGATAAGGTTGACTAGATATAATAAAAAGTATCAAGGACATTTGACACAGGACTAAGACTAAGACAAAATTTGCTGACAAAATTAACACTAGTTCCTAAAAAAGGGTTTCTGTAAGAGCATATTTGTAGAGAATTTTTGGAAGGAGTCTCCACTGTCAGTGCTTTGTAACAGTGAAAGTTAAAGCATTAATTTTTAGTTTTCTGAAACGAGATTCTCAGGATTTTTTAATCTTATTAACTTAAAATAAGGCTGGTAACATAACAGCTATTTTGTGGATGTTCCCCAACATTAAATGTAAATATAAATGGAGAAAAAAACCCATTATGACTTCTTTAATAGATAAAACAATGCTGACTTGGCAGCTTAGTAGTTAACATGCTTGCCTCACACCTCTGGGTTTGGGAGCTCGAATCCTGCCTCTGCCATGTGTGTATGGAGCCTGCACACATGAACATGCAAGAAAACCTTCACAGAGGGCAGAGCCCCCAACCCCCAACCCCAGATGTGCTAGGCAAATGAGCTAACCACTACGTCAGTTTAGTGTTTAGATAGTATATCTGTAATATTAAGCATATATACTGTACAATACATATACTATATAACAATATACAATATGTAAAACAGGTATTTCTTTAGCTATCGATCTTTCTGCTGTATCTAAAGTAGAAGCTGTTCATTTAGTTCAAGTTGTGCAGTTCAGTTTATGTTCAAAATGTTTGTAATATTGGAATACTATTGATTGTAATATTCTGGTTAGAGTCAAGGGTCTTTTATATTTGCTGAATATGATTTTTTTTTGAAAAGCCAACATTATAACAATATACAGTATGTAAAGCAGGTATTTCTTTAGCTATCGATCTTTCTGCAGTATCTAAAGTAGAAGCTGTGCATTTAGTTCAAGCTGTGCAGTTCAGTTTATGTTCAAAATGATGGTAATATTTGAATACTATTGATTGTAATATTCTGAGTTAGAGTCAAGGGTCTTTTTATTTGCTGATTACGATTATATTTTTAATATAGTAATATACGAATATTTTTTTGAAAAGCCAACATTTTATCAGTGCGGTTTCCAGTTTAGTGTAATTACAGCACATATGGAAAGGGAAATAAATTTCCTCTAAAATTTACAATAACCTAAATGACCTTTTTTCTACTTTGTGTTTAGTATTGGCACCAAAACAGGAAAATTAAGTTATGGTTTAATTCAGTGGAGAAAAAAAAAAAAAGAAAAAGTATTGCTTTGATATTGCAAAAGATAGCTGAGCATAAGTCTCTAAATATTAAGCACTGCCAGTGGAAAATGGCACTGACGCTTCAGGGCATAAGACGCTAAAGGAACATACACCATACACACATGCAGTCTCAGATAAGGGCAAAGATTTTCATGCACAAACACAGACACAGACACACACACACACATACACAGTCTCGTAAAATTCACGACTACCATATGTGCATGCAGTTCAACACACTGACAAATGAACTTCCATTTGCATAGGTTGTGCCTCAGTGTGTCTTTTTTCCGTGGGCATACATGCATAAGATGCCAGATTCACGATTTAAGTTGCTCTTGGCATTGCTGAGCTAACGCTATTGGCCTCACTTCCTCACTTATCTCCAGCGCCAACTGCAGCGCCTCACCAGCCTCCACGCTTGACGATGCAAAACATGCTGTTTTTCTCAGCTACCAGGAGGTCTCTCGTTCAATTGTATGCTTGTTTCCATCTTCCTACAGACTTTCAGCCATGGTTTTGCTCAGTGACTCACCTTTATCTCTGGCAACAGCACTTTATTATACAATCTTCTTGATGTTATATGTATGTGCTCACGTACCACGGCACTGTTGAAGTCACGATTGATATTGTTAGGTAAGAAATAACATGACCCAATGCGAAGCGATGGATTCTTATAAGGAGTGTGTTCTTCCACAACGATGAGCCAATGATTAGAATGCTTAATTTATTAAATAACAACACATCACAGATTAAAATAATTTTTAGTTCGATTTGGAAAGTCGTTGTGGAACGTCTGTGTTATAACTTACGTTATAGCAACGAAAAACAGTTGTTCCTTCACCAGCATCACCATCTCTCTATCTCTCTATCTCTCTCTATCAAAAACACAGCTTGTCATTTTACCAAGAAACCAGAATGCGTAAACCGCTCTGTCATGAAGACTGTACAAAGCACTGTGACTGTTACAAAGCACTGGCACCCAAGACTCCTTCCATAAGCGTTGAATAAATATCTCCTAACAAACAACTTCACCAAATCAACCATTATACATTTTTGCAACAATCTTAAATCTAGATTATGTGGAACAACTGCCATTCAAGTCCCTGTGTATGAGCTGTTACAATAACAATAACAATAACATATTAGAATATTAGTGCATTAGTATTAACCTATCGATCATATTACAGCCGGAACTACTGTCCGAGTCATGCAGTTATGCAAAAATAATGCACACCTTCCAACCAATCAGATTTGTGATCTTGACCATGTTTTGGTAGAAAGAAAATTAATCACCACCTTCTGACCAATCAGAATCAAGAAATCAACAGCACTGTGGTATATCACATTATCAGGTATTTGTAATTCAGGCTATAGGACTCGAGTCGAGACATTTTGTGTATTGACTTGGAGTTGTCTCAGACTTATTGCCATTTCTTGGACCTGGGAATTGGTCTCGTAATTCCTTCTTCTGGAAAACCTTGGCACAGTGCATTAATGAAACCAACTAGTTGAAGTAAAGGCGGGGTCTTGAAAGGATTTGATGGTTTTCAGTCTTGATCTTGATGCTGTCTCATTTGGACTTGATCTTGACTTGGCTTCGACCCCCATTAAAACTTGGTCTTGACTCAGTCTCAGCTAGTCCTGGTCTTGGACAGTGGAGGCCTTGACTAAAGCCATATGGGTAATAGTAATAAAGTAAACTATTAAAAATTGGATATTTAAAGTCTAGTTTGGCCCATTAGTACTCAGCAGTAGTCTATTTACAGTACATAGTATTATC
Organism: Cranoglanis bouderius; assembly: GCA_023630585.1. Classification (NCBI taxonomy): domain Eukaryota; kingdom Metazoa; phylum Chordata; class Actinopteri; order Siluriformes; family Cranoglanididae; genus Cranoglanis; species Cranoglanis bouderius. The sequence goes on from CM042541.1 coordinate 5,527,817, forward strand.
CCTCGTTAAGCTCAGGATAATGAGAGCAACCTCGCTGCAATTTTTTCTTGAAAATGGTGGAACAGAGTGGGCGTTTAGGTGAGGTTATTAAATATTTGGATTGAAATGCCATTAGAGAATGCCTTCTCTTATTTTGCAGATAACTCTATCTACTTCCCAATGACCTCCCCATGGAGCAATCCACGCTGTGAGAAAGGCAGAGTGAACATACGTCCCCTTCTCTCGCAGCCTGGGGAGATAATGAAATAACTTATGTTGATGTGCCTTTTTCCCGAAGACAGCTAAGTAATGGCCCTGGGCTCTGATTTCCGCCGGTGAGGGGGATTCTGGGCAGCGGCATTTCATTAAAGCTGGGGCTGATAGACTCTAAGCAAGTGCAGGGCGCATTAAATGGAAAGTGTTATTTCCCAGGAAAATGTGGAAAGAAGAGAGGTGAAGAAAGGCCAAGACATATTATTTTGTTGCACATTATTTTCGCAGCATGCACCACGCCGCATTTCCATTCGACATTCAACCAGATGCACATGATGATGTCACACATTTCCCAGCATGCTATTCTTAATGGAGAGACATTACTAGCTAATATTTGAGTGGCATTTTTTGAAGCATTACATTGCTTTATGAGTACATATGCACACTTTTATTGGTGTTTATTTTCTATCTGTGAGTTCTGCATTAGCTTTGAGTGCTATTTTATTACCAATATAAGTCAATCATAAGATGGGTACTATTTGCTTGGGAAAAAAATCTAATAAATACAGTTTTGCACACTTTCATGGAGACAGAATTCATATTGGTAGTTATTATATTTGTAGATTTTTTTTTATCTTCAGCGCTCTTGGTTTTTCATAAATATAATTCATATTGTAGTTGTTCAAAATTCGGACTTCTCATAAAGTTCAGTTTAAAAAGGAAGGCCAAATGGAATCAACACAGACAGAAGTGCTTTGGAAATAAGAACATCGCCTAAAAAATGGATAGCAGGCGCGATGACTTGAGAATGACCCCACGGAGTGAGTGAGATAGAGACAACCCATAGAAAGCGACTCAAAGCGGGATCATTCTCAGTAAATACGCAGCTCTATGAGCATAGCTTTCAATAAGTGAGAACTATGCAGGCCAGCATTTTAAGCTGATCCATTATGCATGAGGCCAAAAGAGAGACATGATCCAGCACAAAGAACAGGGGGAGGGAAATCATTTCACAGCGTACAAAGGCAGAATCCAATCTGCTGTCCATTAGTCCACACCTAGTCTTCTGTGCAGACCAGGACAGCCGCGTGCTTGGAAAACAATTATGGAAATGAAACAGGCCAAATGGATGGCCCATATTACGGAATGAGCTCTGGAATGAAATAATACACATAGGCAAGACTCATCAAAGAAAAGTCTCACATTCTTTAAAAGAATTAATGAATAAATAAAAAGTGCTTGAAGGATTTATGTCCATTTGGGTTTATGAAAAAAAATGATGAAAAATGAAAAACATGAAAATGTTTTCATGTGAAACATGAAAAAATGACTTTAAAACGGTTTCCTTTGAGTTCTTTGTGATCTAAAGTGTTATGTCAGAGTAGCAATAACAATGATAACAACAATAGTGTTTAAAGAACTTTAAATGTGTTGCCTTATTATCAAAGGGATGATCCTCTTAATAACTAAATTGAATTGCTGAATTTTAAAATCTGATTGATCAAAAGGTGTTTAATTAATTTTCTATAACAACAGCTCTGGTAGTAGTGCTGGCTGTCATTCAGATCATTCCTATAGTAAGTAAAATATAGTTTATTTTTAATGCTTGTTTTTCCATGAAAAGACATTTATGTAACATGTGTGCAAGGAGTCTCCAGTGTCAGTGCTCTATAACAGTTAATATATTTTGTGCTACAAGAAAACCTTCAGGACAGAAGACTTGTCATGGATTTCCCCTTGCGCTGAATAGCGGAGCTTTCGGCGCGACAGCGCAAGCTTCCAGCATGTCAATAACTTTGTTTACATTCTCACACGTGTTTTGTTTTTGTTTCTGTATTGTCTCTGCCCTTGTCTTGTGATTGGTTATTTCCCTTTTGTGTCATCATTGTCATCAGCTGTTCTGTGATATCCCTTTTGATTGTGTTGAGTATTTAAACCCCTCTTGTGTCTTTTTACAGTGCGAAGTACACATTCAGTTTCCTTGCGATCTGTCGTTGCCAAGCCTTGTTATTTCTCGTGTTTTAATTCCACAGTTTTGACTTTGTTTCTGCCCATTGTTTACCGTGTTTCTTACCTAGCCTAGTTTAGCCTGTTTGCCGATCACCTGACCCTGTACCTGTTCTTTGACTACTATTTCGCCTTTCGTTTTGGATTTGTATACATTGAGTATACTTCAATACCAACACAATGCCTTTAGTGCTATTTGAAGCCCAACATTATGTGAAATCTTGTAGTTAATAACAATCTTAACCATATGGCAAACAGGAGAAATGACTGATTTGCTTCATTTAGTCTATACCTCTATGCTCAGTTCAATTTGAAAAAAAGAAATATAAATATACATGTTCATTTCAGCTTTTTGTGCCACAATAACATTTTGCAGTAGTTTTGTCCTGTTACACACTAAACCACATTCAGTTTAGTGACTATAAGAGTGCTTTTTAACAATTAGTCTCTCTGTCCTGATGGTAGGTCTTAAAGATGAAAAAGTGAGCTCTCAAAAGCGAGGCACATGAAAATATGCATTAAAAAGGCAAACAGCAGGGTCGGCATGCAGAACGATGAAAGCCAATAAACAAGTGGAGGTGGCTGATGCACTTCTAATTGGCCAGCAAGCAGCAATAATAGCTGGTTCATGGACACGGATCAAGGCAGGCACGGTTGCATCACTTCAGTTTAGCGTCATCTCACTAAATCTGCAATGGTGTGAAGGTGACAGAAATAGGAACAGGAAATAAATCTGCATACCTTATATAGGCTTCTTGCCCATTCACATGTGAAATAGGAACATTGTCTAGTTCCATAGCTGATGTTCATATGTTCTTGTCTCAGCCTTCTGCATATGCATGGATGAAATTCAATGAGTGTCAAAACAACTGCTGACAACAAATTCATCTTCCGACAGAGCACATGTGGTCGACAATTCACGCAATGTAGAGGTGACTTTACTTGAAATGAGCATAAATTGATTCTGAAATGATTTTAACATACATAATCGTAAAGTATTCTATTTTCATTTTATGCCAAGTACTGTCAGGTCTTGTGAAATCGAATAAATAAGCCTCCTCACTAACCCTTGTATGCCTAGTTTATATATATATATATATATATATATATATATATATATATATATATATATATATATATATATATATATATATATATATATATATATGTCCTCCACTAATATTTAAATATGGCCAAAGAAGTCTGTGAAAAATTGTCTTTATTTTTTAACCTTTTGATCTTTTGTTAAAAAAAAATCACAAAATACTCTGCTCTCATGGATATGAAACAATTGCAAACACAACACAGGTTTATCAAAAAAAAAAAAAAAAAAAAACTTTGTTAAATATAGTGTGCAACAATTATCGGCACCCTTTTAGTAAATACTTTGTGCTACCTCCCTTTGCCAAGATAACAGCTCTGACTCTTCTCCTATAATGCCTGATGAGGTTGGAGAATACATGGCAAGGGATCTGAGACCATTCCTCCATACAGAATCTCTACAGATCCTTCAAATTTCGAGGTCCACGCTGGTGGACTCTCCTCTTCAGTCACCCCACAGGTTTTCTATGGGTTTCAAGTCAGGGGACTGGGATGGCCATGGCAGGACCTTGATTTTGTGTTCAGTAAACCATTTTTGATGTATGTTTTGGACCATTGTCCTGCTGGAAGACCCAAACATGACCCATTGTAAACTTTCTGGCAGAGGCAGTCAGGTTTTCAATTAAAATCTGTTGATATTTGAGTCCATGATGCCATGTATACTAACAAAATGTACAATAACCTGGTTGCATAAATGTGCAACCATCTTTTATTATTGGGAATGTGGCAGTGATTAGTATAATTAGTAATTAGTATACACCTGCCATCAATTAAAGTAACTGATTAACCCCAAATAAAGTACAGCTGTTCCTATAGGATTTTCCTGATATCTTCTTGGTAACATCCAACTGGAACACTGGGCTGCAAAGAGCTTACGAAGCAGGTATGGGATCTCATTGTTGAAAAGTATCAGGAGAGGGTTACAAAAAAAATTCAAGGCATTGTATATACCATGGAACACTGTAAAGACAATAATCAACAAGTGGAGAAAATATGGCATGACAGTGACACTACTAAGAACAGGACACCCTGCTAAAATTGATGAGAAAACTGGTCAGGGAGGCTGCCAAGAGGCCTACAGCAACATTAAAAGAATTGCAGCAATTTCTTAAGCAATTTCTTATTTCTTAAAACCTTAAGGCTTCTGCTAAAACACTTAAGATGAAGATGAATTTCACCTTTCAGCATGACAATGATCCAAAGCAAATCTCCATATCAACAAAGGAATAACTTCACCAAAACAAGTTCAAGGTTTTGGAATGGCCCAGCCAGAGTGTAGACCTAAATCCAATCAAACATCTGTGGGGTGACCTGAAGAGGGCTGTGCATAGGAGATGCCCAGCAAATTTGACCGCGTTAGAATGCTTTTGCAAGGAAGAATAGCAAAAGTCAAGATCTGCCTAACTGACTGCCTCTTACCCAAAAAGATTGAATGCTGTGATAAAATCTAAAGGTGCTTCAATAGCAGTGTGCACACTAATGCAACCAGATTATTGTAATTTTTTTCTTTTTCATTTTCCCCCTAAAAGTATTCTTATTGTTTTTCATATATAAACCTTCAAAGTACTTTTGTCTCATCCAGCCAATGACTTAACACTATATATGAATCCAATGGGCTACATTTAGCATCCAACCATTTCTAACTATCAAAAATCATGCTAATTCATTAACAGACCACCTCATGCTACACAATGTAATTAATGCTATATAGCTATCTGTTTACATCAGAAGATAAACCACAGGACTGCAGTGTTGAACTTGAGCATGAGCCCTACCTTGGTAAACTATTTCAATATGCTGGATTAAGCAAATACTTGCATCTTATTATTTTTTGCTTCCATAGAAAGTATGAACTCCATCTAATTTGAAAAAGAATATTGAGGTAAGTTTTAAATAAATAAATTTGCTAATATTAACTGGCTATGTTTAACTAAGTTGGATCATTTTCTTTGCTAATGTCAGGTTAGACTAGCATCAATTCCTCTAGCTAATGTAATTGGCTAATTCTAATAGGCAAATCAAATTCTAGCTAATGGTAAATATTGCAGACTTACATAGATTGAATGATGTTTTCAGATAAAAATGACACATGGTTGCTTCAAAACAAAAATCATATTCGAAACAGTTGTAGATAAGTCATAAAAGTTATATGTCACATGAAAACATGGCATTAACTTGATTTCATTAGTTAAACACAATTTTTAATACTTGAGTACATTTAAAAGTAGCAGCTTCTTCTTATATATATATATATATATATATATATATATATATATATATATATATATATATATATATATATATATATATATATATAGTTTTTAATATATACACAGAATATTCCACAGAATAGCAATTCTAGCAGTGATGCTGCAGGAAAGGTTGTTGCAGACGTGTTATTTGTTCGTGTAATCTGGGATCCCATTTGTTACCACTGGACTGTTAAGTCGGAACTGCCTCCTAAATACTAATCGGCGTAATTAGACTGCTGCGTTCCAGACATCAGTGACAAAGGGAGCAGGTCCAGGTGTTGCACATTACTCATGTTCGGCCTAGCCTTAATGGGCACGTTCCCGATCTGCAATGGAAATGAATTAACAGCAGGAGAAAAGTCGCTAAACAGCATGCACTCTCTCTCTCTCTCTCTCTCTCTCTCACTCTCACCCTGTCTCTGGAGCATGTGCTTTGGTTTGTATGCGGAACTGGGTGCATTTCATTCCTTCCCCTCTCTTTTTTTAAGAGTAAATCTTGTGCACTACTTTATTTACAATTCAATAACCCCCACACACAGCTGGGACGCATCGCTCCTGGTTGTTTGGAGGTTTTTTTTTGTTGTTGTTTTTTTTGTCCGCTCATAAAACTCAAAAGTGTTAAGTTATGAATAAAACAAAGCAAGTAAATAAGACTTATAAGGGAATAAAACCTGTGCATGTGTGGCTGCTCACAGACTAAGACCTGCAGATATTTAGATCATTGTTATTGTGAGAGGAGATTTACAGCACTGCTAAACCGAAGAGTCCTGCTGAAGGACATACTGCTTTGTAGTGCTGGGAATAAACCTTGCAGCTCTGCAGAACACCAGAACGAATGGGGTATGGATACATAATGATATTGTGGATGCCCAAATGTCAGAGGGTTTGGCTTTATGTAAAGGTAATCTTAAAAGTACATTTATATTTACGTTGTTGTTTTTTCCACCAAGTGCAAAATAGTTGTAAGAAAACAGAAGAAGTCATGACTAAACAGAGATAAGATACGTGTCCGTAGTTAGGATGTAATACCAAAATCCAAAAGTATTAAGGCCTCAGACATAACTGTTGACTACTCAGACAGCTATGTGAGAGTTGCGCACACAGTGAATGTCTAGACGCTAGACGCCTCAGAGACAGGAACTACTATATATAGGAAATTTCCATATATGAATAGGGAGCCCAGTAATTTGACTTAAGCTGCTGTGTAACCCAACTCTGAATACGTGAAACTTTCTCTGTGTAAATATTGACGTAACTTTTTGGACTGACTCTGAATACAAGCTAATGTAGGCTGAGTTTTCCAAACGCATTGCAAAGTCAAGGTCATTGTAACTGGGAGAGAGAGTGTTGATGTAGTGTGATGCTCGCTCGACCATTTAATGATGATCTTTGTGCTTTTGGGTCATAGTCAGCACAATTAATAAGGATACAACCTTGAATTTAAGGAAAACTAATCTAAATAATAAGAATAAGACACATATCCACATATCCATTTACATGACATTAACAGAAATTAAAAAAAAATACATTTATTAAATTAATTAACTAATTAACACTACTACTACTACTACTACTACTACTACTACTACTAATAATAATAATAATAATAATAATAATGCATGTAACTACATGTTTTCAGAAGTTGTTTCTTAAAAGTTGTGAGGGAATCTACAGAAATACTATATAAGGATTACATAATGTTTTAGTTGTATACATAACTACTTACTGACAGAACTCAAGGCAAATGGGTATAAACAAAGGTGTTTACAGTAAGTAATTACTCATTGATTATACCAAATTATGCATGTATAGAATTCATTACATGATGGTCCATGTGTAATGATGCATCAACTATTGCATGTTGTTTGTTCAGATAAAATCATTGTGATTGTTATGTTATTCGTGGGGTAAAGGAAGCAGGATGCACTTGCAGGGGAAAGTGGTCAGTTTATTGGGAACAGTTCCAACATAAGTGAACATAAAAAAACTCCATCCAACATAAATCCATAAACAGAAAGGTCGCAGTAATCCAAAATAATACTGTACTCAGCTGAAGAGGCAGTAATCCAAAAAAGGGTACAGTAATCCAAATAAGAAACACAGTAATCCACGACGGGTAGTAAATCCAGAAAACACAGGGAAAACTACGCTAGGCTAGAAGGTGGTCTGGAAACCACCAAATACGAGCTAAGGAATAAGTATGCGAAGCTAGAAAGGAGGTCTGGAAACCACGAATTACAAGCTACGGAAATAAATGTGCAAGGCTAGGAGGTGGTCTTGAAACCACGGAACAAAGAGCTAAGGAAAAAACGCGCAAGGTTAAACACATCTAAGCTAAACTAAACTAATACTCCGCCCCGAAGCGGAAATGGAGCAGCGTATCCAAACATATATCAATCCCATGTCTAATCAAAGACACCTGAAACCAATCCTTACACATTACACGGCGAACCAATGAGGAAACGGGGCAGAGACATGACACAACGCAAAAACAAACGCACATGGGGAAACACAGAAGGCGGAGACATGACGTGAATATGACAACATGGGAGCACATGGCAGAGGTAAACAAAACGTGAGTTCATGATTGAAACGTCCATCAGAGAGTTTTTGAATAGCGCTGGAAAGCGTGCAGTGGAATGCGGAAGTATGCCACTCACTACTCTTTGCAGCATAGCGAGAGCTGGAGAAGAGGAAACCTAACAGAGCCCCCCCCCAAGGCGCGGCTCCCAAAGCGCCGCAAGTTCCATCCACTTTGGTGGACCTGGGCCCCTGGGCAGAATCCTAACCTCTGCCCTCCAGGACCTGAGGCTGGTTATGTCCAGTGTCCCGTAACCAGAGCAGAGCGTGTCGGGTTTTCCTTTGAAACTTGGACGAGAACTTGGACAAGAACTTGGACGAGAACTTGGATGAGAACTTGGACGAGAACTTGGACTGGTGCTTGAACCGATGCCTGGTCTGGATCTCGGACCTGTGCGTGACCTGGTGCTGGGCCTGGATCTCGGAGCTGCGCGTGACCTGGTGCTGGGCCTGGATCTCAGAGCTGCGCGTGACCTGGTGCTGGGCCTGGAGCTTGACCTGGTGCTTGACCTGGTGCTTGACCTGGTGCTTGACCCGGAGCTTGACCTGGAGCTTGACCTGGAACCAGGATCGGAGTCAGCTCTGGATCCAGGATCGGAGTCAGCTCTCGCACCTGGATCAGGGACAGCTTTGGCACCTGGATCAGAGACTTGGAAACAGACTTCAAGAAAGACTTGGAAACAGACTTCGAGAAAGACTTGGAAACAGACTTTGAAACTGGACAGAGAACTAGGTTAGACCGAAAACCATAGACAAAATCAAAAACTTGGTTGGAAACAGCGTTGGAAATTAAATTGGAGACAGGGCTGGAGACAGGGCTGGAGACAGGGTTGGAGACAGAGGAAGAGACAGAGGAGGAGACAGAGGAGTGAGCTGGGTTGGAAACGGAGCTGGAACCAGAGCTGGGAGTTAAATCAGCCTCTGAACTGAGAAGGAGAGCAAAAACATATCCAGAAATTAAACCAATGTAGCTAACAACTAAATCAGGAACTGGACTAGGAACTGGACTAGGAACAGGGTCGGAACCTGGACTCGGACATGGAACTGAACTAGGAACTGGACTAGGAACGGGGTCAGAACCTGGACTTGGACATGGAACTGAACTAGGAACTGGACTAGGAACAGGGTCAGAACCTGGACTTGGACATGGAACTGAACTAGGAACTGAACTAGGAACAGGGTCGGAACCTAGACTTGGACATGGAACTGAACTAGGAACTGGATGAGGAACTGGATGAGGAACTGGACTGGAACTGGGAACGGGAGCAGGACTGGGAACAGGGTTGTGAGCAGGACTGGGAACAGGATTGGGAACAGGATCAGAAATTGGCCTTGGAATAGGGCAAAAATCTGGACATGGACTTGGACATGGACTAGAACTAGAGCAGGAACCTGGACATGGACTGGGACATGGACTAGGACTCGGACAGGAACCTGAACATGGACTGGGACATGGACTAGGACTCGGACAGGAACCTGTACATGGACTCAATTTTGCGCTAAAGCATGGGCTAGGACCTGGAACAGAGGTCATCCCTTGGACCTCGGACATGGACTGGGCTTGAGAAGAGGCCATCGCGTGGGCCTCTGACATGGACTTAGTTTCAGAGGAGGTCATCCCGTGGACCTCTGACATGGACAGGGCTTGAGAAGAGGCAATCCCGTGGGCCTCTGACATGGACTGGGTTTGAGAAGAGGTCATCCCATGGACCTCAGACATGGACTGGGCTTGAGAAGAGGCCATCCCGTGGGCCTCTGACATGAACTTAGCTTTAGAAGAGGCCATCCCGTGGCCCTCTGACATGGACAGGGCAGGAGTGGAGGTTTCTTCTCGAACCTCTGACGAGAACATGGCTTGGGCGGAGGTCTCTTCGTGGACCTCCGGTATAAGCAGGCCAGGAGAGGAGGTTTCCTCTTGAATCTCTGGCTGCAGCTCGGGGCTGGAGGTCGCCATGTTAACCTCCATGAGCAGCTCTGCTGTGGAGACCTCCTGCTGGGAATCCTGCTGGAGCTTGGGGCTGGAGGTCACCATGTTAACCTCCATGAGCAGCTCCGCTGTGGAGACCTCCTGCTGGGTCTCCGGCTGGAGCTCGGGGCTGGAGGTCGCCATGTCAACCTCCAGTTGTAGCTCTGTGGAGGAGACTTCCTGCTGGGTCTCCGGCTGGAGCTCTGAGGGTTCCCTCCTGTGGAGCCGCTTATGCACCCGCCAGCTGCCCTTGAAACAGCCTTGGGAGCAGAAGAAGCTGCTCCTTACTCCCTGGTTCCTGCAGGTGGGACACTGCAGGATGGCTGGTCGGGTGCATCCCTCGGTGGCACACTCCTGGGTTAGGGGATGAGAGGTGTAGGCCGCCACGTTAGCCCGCTTCCTCTCATAGTACTCCAGGAACGTTTGACTAGGTCGGTCGCCCAGACGATCCTTCCCCAAAAAAGTCCTGAGGTCGGGTTGGAAGTCTGGGCTTCCGAACACCTGGACCAGTAGATCCACAAAGCCCGAAACTGTCTGGAGCTTCATGGATCTACTGACGAAGTGAAGCTCCGCCCATTGGCGAGCAGAGCCGACCAGATGAGAGAGGAGGAACCCCAACCACTCCTCTTCGTCGGGTTTGGGGTCCTCCAAACTCAAAAAATAAATCTGAGCCTGCAAAAAAAAAACATTGAGGCCAAGTGGCAAAGCCATCAGACTCATCAGGAGGATAGATGAAAGTCCACTGAGGAAAAAACATAGAATTAATTGCAGACATTTTAATTGTGGCGTGGCATGGCGTGGCGTGGCGTGGTGTCGCTTTCCCCGCTGCATCCATTTTTTGGCAGAGTATTCTGTTACGTTATTCGTGGGGTAAAGGAAGCAGGATGCACTTGCAGGGGAAAGTGGACAGTTTATTGGGAACAGTTCTAACATAAGTGAACATAAAAAACTCCATCCAACATAAATCCATAAACAGAAAGGTCACAGTAATCCAAAATAATACTGTACTTACCCAAAGAGGCAGTAATCCAAAAAAAGGGTCCAGTAATCCAAATAAGAAACACAGTAATCCACGATGGGTAGTAAATCCAGAAAACACAGAGAAAACTATGCTAGGCTAGAAAGGAGGTCTAGAAACCACGAATTACGAGCTACGGAAATAAACGCGCAAGGCTAGGAGGTGCTCTGGAAACCACGAATTACAAGCTTCGGAAATAAACGCGCAAGGCTAGGAGGTGGTCTGGAAACCACGGAACAAAGAGCTAAGGAAAAAACGCACAAGGTTAAACACATCTAAGCTAAACTAAACTAATACTCCGCCCTGAAGCGGAAACAGAGCAGCGTATCCAAACACATATCAATCCCATGTCTAATCAAAGACACCTGAAACCAATCCTTACACATTACACGGCGAACCAATGAGGAAACGGGGCAGAGACATGACACAACGCAAAAACAAACGCACATGGGGAAACACAGAAGGCGGAGACATGACGTGAATATGACAATATGGGAGCACATGGCAGAGGTAAACAAAACGTGAGTTCATGAATGAAATGTCCATCGGAGAGTTTTTGAATAGTGCTGGAAAGCGCACAGTGGAATGCGGAAGTATGCCACTCGCTACTCTTTGCAGCGTAGTGAGAGCTGGAGAAGAGGAAACCTAACAGTGATGGACAAGGTTATTCTATTGAACGAAAACTATCACGAAAACTCAGTGAAAAAAAAAACATTTTCATTAACTGAAATAAAAATAAAAATGTGAGTTTCCAAATAAACGAAAACTAAGCTCCACCTGCAATACAAACAAAAACAAAATAGAATTTCAGAGAACCTTGGTGATGGACCAGATTCAGTAGAAGAGTGAAGAACCATGTGCCGATTTTATTAAAGCACAATCCAAAATCCAGGTCACTATACAAATGTCAAGCACAGTAATTGCACTAATCATCAAAACAATGAGAATGCATGGAATATTACACAGCATGGAATATTGGCAAGACTTCGCAGTGAGTTAAAAAAAACATGTGCTTATATTATATATAAAGCAAAGCCAGGAAGTAAAAAGGAAGTGAACAAACATTTAGAACTCTGGAGACTGTTGGTGGGGTGGGGGCACTGACCTGGGCTGTTGTGAGAATAATTCAGCTGCATGTAGTAAGCATTTGGGTAAAGTAGGCTACTGAAGTGGATTGACATTAATAGTTTACATCCACAAACGTATGGGTAGACTAAGTATGTTCTCAAGTACTCAAGTGAAAGAAAAAAAAACTTTAAATGTACTTACATATTTAAAAAAAAAAGCCAATGTTTTAACTGATGAAGTAAATGTTTTAAGTGATGAAATTAAGGCAATGTCATGTTTTTAGGTTTTAACTTTTATTGCTGATCTAAAACTGTCTAAAACTATGCAGTTTAGCCTGGGAATTCTCTGTATGTTAGCAATATTTAGCATTAGCAAGAATTTGACTTGACTGCTTAGCCTAACCCTAACCCTGCTCCTTGAATCTGGAAAATATAAACAGTCAATATTAGCCCAAAATCCACCTCGACATGCTTTTTTAAATTATCTACAGTTGATGCAGGTTTTATATGAGAATTTACTTACCCCAACATCCATCCATACATCCATACATCCATCTTCCATACCGCTTATCCTACTCAGGGTCACAGGGCAGCCTGTAGCCTATCCCAGGGAACTTGGGGCATAGGGCGGGGTACACCCTGGATGGGGTGCCAACCCATCACAGCGTACAGTCACACATACATTCACACACTACGGACAATTTGGAAATACTAATCAGCCTACAGCACATGTATTTGGGCTGGGGGAGGAAACTGGAGTACCCAGAGGAAACCCCCGAAGCATGGGGAGAACATGCAAACTCCGTGCACACAGGGCAGAGTTACTCCAACTTATTGAAACGTTTTATTGAGGTAAGGACAGGGGCACTCATCCACAAGTTTGACACTGCAGTCTTCTCCATTGGCTTCTCCATCTTCAAACACACATGGATAGATATAAAACTAGCTATACACAACTAAATTGTGCATAGTTAAAGAAGGTCACTCCAGATGATGATATGGTGCAAGAAAAGCTGCCACAAAACTGAGTTGTAAGACATGGACCAGGACATTTAAGCTTTATTTGAATTTAGGAACCATTTTGGAGTGGTAGCTGTGGGCAATTTGAGATTAAGTAGGTTTCACAGCACCTGTCGAGTCAATCCACTTGTGTCAGCACAGGCATGTTCATTTTTAACCACAACTAACCATAACTAACAGCACAGGAACAGGGAAAATAAGTCTCAAATATAGACTTTAATGGTTTTCAGGGCTGCTGCCTATCTTGCCAATATTCACCCATTTTCTCTTCGATGAAAATGCTGTTTTCACTGAATCAAGTAAATATTTGCTCTATTTTGATTGTTTACTTCCTTCCTTCAAATTGTGAGTGCTATTTTGCCAGGGAACCTTTTAGGAGGTGTCAATACTCCCTTCCTAAATGCCAGAGATTTGGGGCTGGAGATGATTAGGAATGCAGGCCTTATTTTGTGTCACTGCATGATTAGATTAATCCTCATTAGAGACTATTTGTGTCAGCCTTAGTGCTGTCCCCCCGGGTGGCAGGAGACAGCAGCCACAGCTATTTAAAAACATCAAGCTGTCATCCTCCATCACTGTGCCATTGTGCCGGCCCCTAGAGACATTCACCGATATAATTTTTAGTCTTCTATCTTTATCCGCACTCCTCCTCATCGTTCCTTTTTTCCTCTGCTCTCTGTGCACTAAACAAGCATGTGCATGTACACACCCACACAGCATGGCTTTGTTCATAAGTTTTGGGGTTTCACTGTGCACACTTTATGTTGAATCTGTCTTTGATAATGGGTCTATTTATATTTTCTTGTCTTGAGTTTCATTACATACAAGCTGTATAACAATGTACAGTATAAGTAGGCACATAGGGTGAATATCAAAAGTCTACACACCCTTAGTGAAATTTTAGATTTTGTCAGTTATAGATGAAATAAATGAAAATGAAATACCACAGCACTGTTGAATTCACTAATCTGATTGGTCAGATGGTCAGTTGTGACAGTAGTCTGGCTGCAAGGTTTATATTAAATTGAAATATTCTTGCATGTCTACAGTTAAAAGAATAATTTTTGATTACATATTATAAATTTATATTTATATATTTATTGCCAAAGCTTATTGTATCTTTCTGCTTCTATAGTAACAACTTACACAGGGACTTATAACGAACACTCATATGGTGATCTGTGATGAGATTTTTGGAAGGAGTCTTCAGTGTCAGAGCTTTATAACTGTCATAGGTAAAGCTGTAATTTGAAGTTTTCCTTGAAGCTTTTCTGAAGAACAGACGGTGTTGTGGTTTTGCTGTAGCATAACAAGCTGTGCGTTTTGTTTTATTAACTTCAAGAGAGAAAATTTCTGAAAATGAATGAATAAATGAGCAAATGTTTTACAATTAAATTCCAAGGTAAAATATCTTGTTTAAGAACACATTTTATAAAGTGACTCCACTAATATTGGCAGCCTTGGTAAATATGAGCAAAGAAGGCTGTGAAAAATTGTCTTTATTGTTTAACCTTTTGATCTTTTGTTAAACAAATCCACAAAAATACTCTGCTCTCATGGATATCAAACAATTGCAAACAAAACACAGTTTTATCCCTTTTAGTCAATACTTTGTGCTACCTCCCTTTGCCAAGATAACAGCCCTGAGTCTTCTCCTATAATGCCTGATGAGGTTGGACAATACATGGCAAGGGATCTGAGACCATTCCTCCATAAAGAATCTCTCCAGATCCTTCAAATTTTGAGGTCCACGCGGGTGGTCTCTCCTCTTCAGTTCACGTCACAGTTATTCTATGGGTTTCAAGTCAGGGGACTGGGATGGCCATGGCAGGACCTTGATTTTGTGGCCAGTAAACCATTTTTGTGTTGATACTGATGTATGTTTTGGACCATTGTCCTGCTGGAAGATCCAACCACGGCCCATTTTAAGCTTTCTGGCAGAGGCAGTCAGGTTTTCATTTAATATCTGTTGATATTTGATAGTCCATGATGCCATGTATCCTAACAAAAACGTCCAGGTCCTCTGGCAGAAAAACAGCCCCAAAACATTAAAGAGTCACCATCATATTTTACCGTGGGCATGAGGTACTTTTCCATATGGCTACCTCTCTGTGTGCGCCAAAACCACCTCTGGTGTTTATTGCCAAAAAGCTCTATTTTGGTTTCATCTGACCATAGAACCCGATCCCATTTGAAGTTCCAGTAGTGTCTGGCAAACTGAAGACGCTTGAGTTTGTTTTTGGATGAGAGTAGAGGCTTTTTTTTTTAAACCCTTCCAAACAACTAGTGGTGATGTAGATGACTTCGGATTGTAGTTTTGGAGACTTTCTGACCCCAAGACGCAAATAACTTCTGCAATTCTCCAGGTGTGATCCTTGGATCCTTGGCCACTTGAACCATCCTCTTCACAGTGCGATGAGACAATATAGACACACGTCCAATTCCAGATTGATTCATAACATTTCCAGTTGACTGGAACTTCGTAATTATTGCCCTGATGATGGAAATGGGCATTTTCAATGCTTTTGCTATTTTCTTATAGCCACTTCCCATTTTGTGAAGCTCAACAACCTTTTGCTGCACATGACAGCTATATTCATTGGTCTAACCGAATGTTAGGAATAACTAAGGGAATTTGGCCTATGTGTTACCTCTTATTTATACCCCTATGAAACAGGAAGTCATGGTTGAACAATTTCCTGTTCCTAGTCACCCAGGCGTACTAAAAAAAAAATATCAATGGGAATATATATTTTTCTTATATGAATTCATAGGGGTGCCAATAATTGTTGCACACCTATATTTCACAAAGATATTTTTTTCTGATAAACCTGTGTTGTGTGTGTTTGATATCCATGAGAGCAGAGTATTTTTGTGAATTCTTTGAACAAAAGATCAAAAGATTAAACAATAAAGACAATTTTCCACAGCCTTCTTTGCTCATATTTACCAAGGGTGCCAATATTAGTTGAGGGCACTGTATGTTGTATTTGAGTATGTTAAGCAAAATAAAACTTATAGACTCAACATGTCGCACTATCATTTACTAGTTATTTATTTGTCAGTCATAACAGTATTTGATATTACAGAATAAGTTCTACACTGTAAAACATGTATGGTACATATTACAGTAATGTACTGGTATTTGCTCGTTTGGCTGATGCAGTATACAACTGAGCAAAAGGTTAAGGGTCTTGCGTGAGGACCCAATCATGGCAGTTTGGCTGTGCTGAGATTTGAACACACAACCTTCTGATCTGTAACCATTGAGCAACCACAACTAGCTTACCTAGCTTGCACTGATTCAACTTTTTACTAGCATATAATGTTAAACTCAAGGTTGATGCAAGGAGAATTTTTACCATTTTCACCCCTGCCGAAAACATTAGATTTGCCACTATGCATTGCATTTGGAAATAAACAAAAGGTATTAGAATTTGGAAATCATAAAAACATTCAATATCTTGAATATTTAATATTCATGATTCTGCACTATTTCTAGGTCCCTATTTAAATGTAAGCAAATGTGTGATATTGGCCATATTAACTGCTTTGTACAAAACCTCATGCCTAATCTCTTCTACTGAAGCCTGTGTTCAGTCAACACTCTGATGGATTTAAAATATAAAGTCTTAATCTAAAATGGGTCATAAGGTTTTTGCACAAACTTGTGGAGTCTGTGTCAGCTCGAGTGCACGCTGTCATTAAAGCAAAAAAAAAAAAAAAAAAAAAGGGGGACATACCAAATACTAAGAAACACTGAAATTCATGTAAATATTTCAAACATTCTACTTTTCACTCAGCTTGTTGTCAAGAATATAATTTGTAATGAAAAATGTTGTATTAAATTGAAAATAATGTAAAGAAGAAAGAAAAGAATGCACAATAGAAGCATTTTCACTAGTGCTCACAGACTTTTGGACTCCTGTAAATGTAAATTTCAGTACTTTAGAGTTTTGCTAGCTGAAGTGTCAAAACGTTGTGATATTCCATATCTACAAAATGGCTCTTCAGCCAGATCGAACATCATAATACTAAGGCTTCAAAATGCCAAGGTATTACAGGTCAAAGTTGTCTGATTTTTCTTACCAGAAAAGTCAACAATGGAATAGTTCAAGAATGAAAAAAAAGGAAAAAGGATCAATGAATGGTCAACTCAGAGTTTTCTATTCTACCGAAAACCTGTGGACTGACCTAAACTGGCCTGTGCACAGGGGAACATTTCAACTAAGCTTCAACTGTACTGAAAAAAAAAGTGTAAGTTAAAATAGCAAAATCATGTGTGCTAAGATGATACAGACATATTCAAAAAGACTTTATAATCCGCACATAAAATACTACTATATCATCCCTGTTTAATTTTTTTTTGATCTATTGTACAATTAATACAGATTTTTCTTGGCAAAATAATATTTCACAGCCACTGAAAAAGTAAAATGGGAAAAAAGGAATAAAGTAATAAGTAATCAATGGAAAACTGTTGTGGTATAAGAGGAATAAATCAGTTCAGGACATGCTGATACAGGAGCGTCTTGTTATAGCTGTTATAGCATAACTTGTTACATAGACATTACAAAACATATCCAAAGAGATGGATAACAATTATGACATTCTTTAATTAATAAAATTAATTATCGTTGGAAAGTTGTTGTTGTACAGTATAAGTGCAATAAAATGTTGGGACGTGCTGTTATATGGAAGATAATCAACTTCAGGGTCTTAGCAGTAACTCTACTTCACATAGGACTACATCACCATGTGGTTGTTGATTATTTTCCTGCAGTTTAACTGCACACACTGTTGTGTTTTATTCCTTACTTATTGCATTACAACTAATAGCACTCAAAATACAAATGACACACAAATCACACTATTTTTGTTGATAAAAATATTTGAAAAAAAAAAATTAAAATAAATTAGGAATGCAAAGCTTGTCCCTGAAATTCATTAAAATTAAATTTTCTCACATGTTTTTGATTTTGTTGTATTTGGTCTGCCATTTATCTTTGTTCAAATCAAAGTCTTTCCATGCAAACTTGAGACACAGAGGTGTCCTCAGAAAGAAGTAACTGTATTGCACCCTTCCAAGGGCACTTTAATTGCGCACATAGTAGGCTTTAGCTCGACTCCGGGGAACGCAGCTTTGATCTGCCCTTAAAATAGCACCTTAGATGTTTGTCACTTCTTGCTTTTCAGCTTAGTTTCTCCACTTCTTAATTAGCGGAGGTGTGAGATCTTCTTCTCAACTGCTTCCTTCTCTCTCTCTCTCTCTCTCTCTCTCTCTCTCTCTCTCTCTATCTCTCTCTCTCTCTTTCTTTCTTTCTTACTGAATTTGTTCTTTCTGTTTCTCTATCTCCATCTGCTTTGTACTCTCACTGAAAGAGATGTTTTACACACACACACACAGACACTGAAACAGAGTGACGCATTTTTTCAGATCTCTGAAAGAGAAGGCGGAGGGTGGCGGGTGCTGAGGTTTCTTGCTACGGATTAGACTAAACAAAATGTGTGAACCGTCAACAACGATCGACACAGAGCTTGTCATCATGAACAGATCTGTCATGCTGCCTTTTTTTTTTAACCACTGTGTGCCGTATCTCCATGGTTGAAGACGTCACATCGTTCAGTGCTAACACTAATTTGAACACATACTTTTATTTTGTCTGATTAGCATAGTCAGACACGGATGTGCATCTGCATTCCATTGAGTTTATTCTCAATGGCCTCCTGGAATGATCTCATGGAACAGATCCTGTGTGTTGCCAATACCCCTGTTCAGACAGGATTAGTGTTTCAGGATGATGTTTTATCATTAAATATTTGGTACAATTTTACTTAAATCCTCCATAATGAAAGCTGCCGGACCTGTGCAATGGAGCACTTTTATTAAAAAAAAAAAAAAATGAATATGACTTTCAGTGTAAGTAACAGCATGAGCATGAGTTTAACTAAGCAATACTTTACATGCCATTTTATAAACCTTTCCTAAAACAAAACATCCACTAGAGAAAGAGTGCAGTGAAAATGCCTCGCTGATTTCTGTTACACGAGCAAGACACAACTACGGTAAACCATGCAACCCAGAAGAATGACAAAACTGTGCTACTCAGCATGATTTGTGCAGGGATGTGGGAAGGAATTTTACACTGGTGATGATAGAAGTTTAAGCTGTATACATCTATATTATTATTATTATTATTATTATTATTAGGTTAGTCATTGAGCAGAGTACAAGTACAAAGCCAACGAAATGCAGTTAGCATCTAACCAGAGGTGCAAAACAGCAAGTAGCATTAGCAGGTCGTATTAGGTGTAAAGTGCAAAAAGACAATGAGGTTGAGTGGAAATAAGGTGCAAGTGGCATGTACAAAGAGCATGATATCAACATGATATCTCTCCATGCCTCTGGGGCTTCCTCAGAGTACTTCAGTTTCCCCCCTCAGTCCAAAGACATGCGCTGTAGGCTGATTGGCATTTTCAAATTGTCCGTAGTGTGTGAATGGGTGTGTGAGTGTGTGTGCAATTGTGCCCTGCAATGGGTTGGCACCCCGTCCAGGGTGTCCTCTGCCTTGTGCCCCAAGTTCCATGGGATAGGCTACAGGCTCCCCTGTGACCGATAAGCGGTATGGAAAATGGATGGATGGATTATGATTATTATTAATTATTTATAATTAGCTTTAAAAAAAAACAAACAATCTTGCTTTCTCACGAAAATAAAAATGAGAGCTATCTATTATGTGACTGTTACTATTATGTACGAGAACTAAGATAAATAAGAAGAATTGAAGAGGAAGACTTGGGTCTGGGAGACATGGGCTGTGAAGATTGTCTGTTCTACAAAGATAACCAGAGGTACAGTGCACAAAATGTAGTTTTATACTGTGTGCCACTAAGATTCCTGCTCTGTTTGTTTTCATTTTTCGCTGTTTGTAACAACCATTTGGGTATGACATGCCAAATAATTTCTTATAGAAGCAAAATTATTGTGTCTCCATTTTGCCCTCACCCTCCCACACAAATAGATGGGTGATTAACTGGGTTCAGGGTTCTGCTGCATGTGAGAGCAGATGAATTTTATTTCCCAATGGACTCTCATTGGCTGTTCCTCAAACATGCTTGAAAATATCAGACCCTCTGAGAAAATCATGTTGCTGCACACTACATAAACGTGTAGCACACATTGAGCAAGGAGGTTTGTTACAGAGCCCTGGGAAATCCGTTTGAAAATCGTGTAGTGTGCACTTGTCTTTAAGGAATCCTGAAAGTTGCATCCTTCCCACATCCTTGGCCTTGCGTATGTGATATTATTGTGCTTCAAGTGCTTCGGGAATGTAACTACTGGAAAGATGGAAAGGAAATCTAAATAAGATACTGGCAAATAAGAAGCCAAGTCTAACCTTGTGAAATAATTATTAAGAGATGGAAATGTTCCTCATGCCAAGTCATTGCAGTTTCTGCACTTCCAAGCTGTTTCTGTGGTCACTAACCACGTTCATACTTCTTCAAATAAAGTTGAACTAGTATGGATGACATTTTTCATTAATAATTGCTTAGTTAAATTCATAATTAATGAATCTGCCTGAAGTTTGCTTCAGTGGAAAACATATTTTGGCTACAATGGAAGTAAAATAGTAGAGAAAAGAAAAATTCCCTTGGAAAAAACCTAAACTTTCACAAAAATGTCATTCACCTGCCACACCTGATGTCATATACTGTCATGAGAGTTAATGTCCAGCAATATAACAGTGTTATGTGTAACCATTATCATTTGACACTCAAAATTGTTCTTTGATTTCATACGATATCATGTCATATGCATGTGCTAAGTGTGCTCTAGTTAGTCTTAGTGTACCATTTCTCAGGGTACAAGGAAGGCAGAAAGACTCTTCTCTGTTCTTGCGCCTAGGTGGTGGAATGAACTTCCCCTAGATGTCTGGACAGCTGAGTTACTGGCAGTCTTCAAATGACATCTAAAGACCTACCACTTCCTGAAGTACTCGAAGGGGTCATTTGAGAAATAAAATTTTCCTTGATATTTTGACATATAAGAGGTCATTGTACCATTAAAACGTCCTGCATAGTTTCAAGAGCATTTCTTTAACCAAGCTCCAAAAATGGCTCTTTTGGGCGGAATTTGTGACGTCACACGGGCAAATACATTTGCATATGACTGCCCCTACAGCAAGACTTGGTGCAGCAACTATCAATGGGAGAAGACAGTAGAGCGCACATGATCCATAGCCTCCTGCGCTTGCTAGCAGAGGAACGAGGATCTGAAATGAAAGAGAAGGAGCCAATTAGCTTAGCTTGGTTTATGGTCTTAGCGCATTTAAAACAAAATAATAATAATAATAATAATAATAATAATAATAATAATAATAATAATAATAATAATGAAACACACTGACTTTTTGTTGCAGTTGAGCAACATCCTGGTGTAGCTCTTATCTCCTAGGATACATGGAGGAGGCTGGGGAGCTGTGGGCCGGTTTCCGGATTCCAGTCACCATCAAACAGATAGTGAATGACACCCTGATGGTGGCGCTCACTTACAGAGAAAGGAGCTGTGTTTCATTCTTCTTCTTCTTCTTCTTCTTCTTCTTCTTCTTCTTCTTCTTCTTATTATTATTATTATTATTATTTTGCTTTAAACACACTAAGGCACTAAGCTAATTATGTTATGTTACAATGGGTATAGAAATGAATCACTCCCCTTTAAAATAATCACATTTTGTTGCTTTTCAGCCTGAAATGAAGACAGACACAGTTTTTGTTTTATCCAGCTGTATTTACTCAGTGCAACTTATAATATCCAAGTGAAAGATATAACACCAACATGTCAGAATTTTTTTTAAAAAAAACAGAGTCACTGAGTTGGAAAAAGGATCACCCCTCTCCTAAAAAATGACTTGTAAACTTTATAAGGTATAGCTAATCACCTTCTCAATGGCACACAAAGCCATTTGACTTTCAACTGTGAACAGCTGTGGTCATTTTGATTAGCTCAGCATGAAAAGAGCTTTCCTGGAGCATTTTGTAGTGCAACTGAAGCAAACAATCAACTATGGGTCTCAAGGCACTGTCAAAAGATCTCTGGGATAAAGTTGTGGACAGGCACAAGTCAGGAGATGGATACAAAAAAATTTCAAAGGCTTTATCAATACCTAGAAGCACAGTGAAGTCTATTATTAAGAAGTGGAAGGTATTTGGTACAACACAGACCCTCCCTGGATCAGGACGTCACTCCAAACTGGATGAAAGAGCCAGGAGGAAACTGGTCAGAGAGGCTACCAAGAGGCCTACAGCAACTCTGAAGCAGTTGCAGGAATTTATGACAAAGAGTGGTCATTGTGTGCATGTGACAACAATATCACAAATTCTCCACAAATGTGGCTTGTATGGGAGGGTTGCAAGAAAAAAGCCACCCACGAGTGAGCTTTGCCAAAACGCACCTTGAAGATTCTGAGGCCACATGGAAAAAGGTGTTATGGTCAGATGAATTATTTGGCCTCAACACCAAACGATATGTCTGGTGGAAATCTGATACAGCTCACCATCCAAATAACACCATTCCTACAGTAAAGCATGGAGGTGGTAATATCCTGTTATGGGGGTGTTTCTCTGCAGCAGGGACTGGAGCACTTGTCAGAATAGAAGGAAAATGTATGGGGCAAAATACCGTCAAATTCTTGAGGAAAATCTGCTGCCCTCTGCCAGAAAGTTGTCAATGGGAAGAAGGTTTACCTTCCAACATGACAATGACCCAAAGCACACAGCAAAACTGACCACACAGTGGTTGAAGGAGAAAACGGTGAATGTCCTTGCATGGCCTAGTCAGAGCCCAGACTTAAACCCCATTGAAAATCTGTGGAATGACTTGAAGACTGCAGTCCACAAACTGTCACCATCAAATTTAACTAAACTTGAGCAGTTCTGCAAAGAAGAGTGGGCAAATATTGCAAAGTCTAGATGTGCAAAGTTAGTAAAGACATATCCCAACAGACTAAAGGCTGTAATTAAAAAATTAAGGCAAATTAAAGCAAGGGGGTGATCCTTTTTCCAAATCAATGATTCTATTTTTAAATAAAAAAAACAACAACATTTTTTTTTATATGTTGGTGTTATATCTTTCACCTGGATGTTATAAGTTGCACCGACTAAATACAGCTGGACAAAACAAAAACTGTGTCCATCTTCATTTCAGGCTGAAAAGCAACAAAATGTGATTATTTTAAAGGGGGGTGATTCTTTTCTATACCCACTGTATGGCAGGGGGCATTGATAATTAATTCATAGGCAAAAATGTTAGCCAATCATAGCAGTGGGTGGATACATTGATGTCTTAAAGGTAAAGGACACGAAAAACAAATGTTTCAGTCAGAGGGTCAGAGACAGGGTGGAAAAACTTCATAAATTACAAAATTTTTTGTGCAAAAAAAAAACGTTACTGATAATATAATTACACCTCAGGGAAGATATATATATATATATATATATATATATATATATATATATATATATATATATATATATATATATATATAAACTCATATCATAATCCCTTTAAATTAGCATTTCAATTAACAAAAATGTGTTGTCTGTGTGCCTTTCTTACTATATTACCTTCCCAATAGGGTTTTTAGACTGGTGGTATTCTTAGTCCATGGCCCAGTGTACCAGTATCAGGATGTATTTATTAATAGAGACTTCACAGCACTTCTCTAAGTCACTCTGGATAGGGGCGTCTGCCAAATGCCATACTTGGCTTAAGACAAATGTATGACAGTTGTCATAACACTGATTATATAATGCCACATGTCACACCAGCTAAAATCCCTTGTCATTAGAAATTATTTTCTTTATAGCCAATCCTTTTTGTGTCTTATTCTGCAGATTTTGTGATACAAGTAATAAAAATGGAAACTAAATACACAGAAAGAAAATCCTCATTCAATTATATGTCTGTCATGTAGAGGGGTTGCCTTTCTCGAACTATTAGAGCTGGGAGATACGTGTCTAACAATAATTATAATTATAAAAAAAAAAAAAATGTG
This sequence comes from Cranoglanis bouderius, assembly GCA_023630585.1. NCBI lineage: Eukaryota > Metazoa > Chordata > Actinopteri > Siluriformes > Cranoglanididae > Cranoglanis > Cranoglanis bouderius. The sequence goes on from CM042541.1 coordinate 5,552,074, forward strand.
AAAAATACCTGACTTGAACAGAGACCAGAACAAAAGAACAAGAAAACTGAAATCAGTTATTTTAAAAATATTTTTGTTGTTGTTGTAATTTCCTCATCAATAATTTGAAAGTAAGACAGTTGGACTTTAGTTTGGATTTCAGTTGTATTTTTAGAACAATTGAATTCTATAAACATCAGCTCAGAGAGTAGTTGTTTCTGTAATTCAAACCACCGCTGTATATTAACACACTCGTTTTAGTGTTATCTTTCATATAGTAATACCTAATTAAAAGCGATTGAATGCCAGAATGTTCACCATAATCTAATAAACACAATAAAACGAGGCTTAAGAAACATGTTTTAATTAACAAGGAGGAACATACAGTATAATGGTTGGATACAGTGAAGTCTTCAGTATGGAGACATTTATTAACATTAACATTCATGGTGATGTGTTCAGATTATTGGATCATTTCCACACTGAAGCATGAAAACAGCGTTTTCAAATGAAAAAAGAGAAAGTTTTACTATGTTTTCACAAAACTAATTCATTTAAAAACGTGCTAAAAGCCTAAAATTACAGACCAGAGTTGAGTTTGGCAAAAAACAGTATATCATTTGGGCTGGAATTTTTTTAAGGGAGGAGGAACAAACTCACATGCATTGTCAATCTGGGCGGAAATAGAATTGCCGAGTATCACCTGTAAAATCACAATTATTCCTAACTTTATATTCTCATATGCCGCAATATTACAATTGTAGTGCTTTATAAATAAATTCATGATCCTGTAATGTGATCAGATCGCCATGCGTGATGCAAATATCTGTATTCCCAGAAAAATTTAGCCGAGTCAAAGTCAAAGCTGTTTATTGTCATGTGCACAGAAATTGAATAAAATTCTTACTTGTGTATCATTCCTCAAGACTAGATGTTCTTAAGGGGCAAAAAGAACAGCATGATGTTATAGCATGTGCTATTGTATATTATACCACAATGCTGTTGAATTCTCAAATCTGATTGGTCAGAAATTATTTATTTTCTGTATTGTTAACTGCAATTCAAACTACTTGTTTACAGTAATGCTCTCATTTTAATATGTCATTGTTTCTATAGTAACAGTTCACTCATAGGGTCTTGTATTGTGGACACTCCACATCATCTAAATCTGATACTGTAAATAAGTTATTTACTGTTGTTGTTTTTTTATTCACCTCTAGCCAGCTCTTTCATTCAATCGAAGGTAGACAAAACGTCTTGTTTGTTTATTTGTGTAATTTGTAATGTTTAGTCTACTTATTTCTAGTTTCTCCTTCAAAGGGAGGAGAGAAAATGAAAATGAAATGTAACCTACTGTACTACTGTATTTCACATGCGGCTTCTCAATCACTGCTGATGACATGTTATGCGGGTCTCAGCTAAGCCGACTTAAATGAATTAATGAAACATGAAATCTAGGAAGCATTTCACTGAGTGTAATCTTGACACAACAATCAACGATCATGACTCTACAGTATGGGCTAGAAAGAAATCAGCCCTAGACTCTATATCATACATGTATCATACTCTATATCAAGACCTGTTGTTGTAAAATAATGAACTTTGTGATTGGAACATTACTCTGTCATGGACTATTTTCCTATAATACCATATCCCGTCATGTTTTATTCCTTACTTATTGAAAATGAGCTACCAACATTACGTTTTACAGTAATGTCTATGAAGAATCTATGTGTGAGAAAGTGAATATACTTTAATCTGTGTGAAAAAGGTTACTATAATAAAAACGAAGACAACTTGCCGGTAATATTCACTCCTTCCAAGCTCATGACGAAACTTTTAGCTCTGTTCTTTCACTTTTAAAATAGATTTGTTTTCATTTTGATTTTGCATTTGGATAATTCTACCCAAGGATGCAGCAAAATATAAACATTATAAAAATAAAAGTAGCGAACATTTACCTTTTCACCCAAAAGCGATAGGGTATGTAAACTTTATACATCTGAAGCACGCAACATACAAACAGGACACACTTTCTTATTTAGTGTCTGCATTTCAAGTTCTGTAAATAACTCCTCCGAAGAACAGCAGGCCCTCCTGTGGTTATCCCAAAATGGACCCACACACTTTTTTCCCCCTCTATCTCTCACAAACACCCTCACACAAGCTCACACTTCACGCCACTCCAACACCATCACGCTCCGGCATGCTCTCACACTCCCATCACTATCAGCGTCCTCACACTCCTCCAACATATCAACTCCTCTTGTTTGAAGAGGCTGTGCTTTCATTCCTCATTTAGCTTCAGGCTTTTTAGGAAAGCCTGCATTCAAATCCATCTTTAACCATACTTCATTTGTGGGCTGCTGCATGGAGAGTCAAGACGTTCATTCCGTTGGCACTCTCAACCATGATGCTTGTACATATATTCCTTCCAAATCTCTTTAAATCCCTTGCGTTTATATCTCTATTTGTCCAGATAGGGGGAAAAAAGTGAATGCAAATATATTGAGGTGAAACTTAAGCAAGCTACCCGAGATTAGCTCCGCCCACATTACATTAAAAGGAGAGAAATTGCAGTCACCAATTATTCATACTTTGTACTGCATATTCTCACAAGACCAGCATTAACTTAATGAGAAAACAATCACAGATTTATGTTCCCTGGGGCACTGAGGCAAGCATTATCTACATCCATCTCACTAGAGAACACAGATGAGGGTCATTTTTAAATGCTAAATAATTTTGATAATTTATTTCTGATGAATTACAACTTCATTTTAATCTGTTTACTGACTGCAATGCTACTGAGCTTTTGTACCTCTTACATGTTCAATCTAGAGCTGCGACATCACATGTAAGAAATAATTTCTCTCTGTATCTGTGCGTAATGTTTCAGCAGTGCTTTGAGCAAGGAAGGAGCGAGCTGTTGTAGTCATTTTTAGGGGGCCAAGCACTGAACATGTGTAGGCACCCTATTGTTATATCCCTCTCATACCACAACAATTTGCCAACGGTAACATTTTTTATTTAAGACTGACATGTACATTTTAGTTACATTTAATGTTACTGTAGTTCCTGTTATATATAGCTACAAACATTTGTTCTTTCACCAGCCTCCCTTTTTTTTTTAATGAAAAGGTTGGCATGCTACCAAGAATCCTGAAGACTTTCCCATGGTGGAAAACGTACTCTGGTGTTGTTGATTTTGCTCTTTCATTCAATCAAAGGTAGACAAAACATCTTGTTTGTTTATTTGTGTAATTTGTAATGTTTAGTCTACTTAATTCTAGTTTCTCCTCCAAAGGGAGGAGAGAAAATGAGAATGTAATGTAACATACTATATTTCATGTGCGGTTTCTCAATCACTGCTGATGATGTGTTATGGGTGTCCCAGCTAAGCCGACTTAAATGAATTAATGTCAATGTACATGAAACCCTCAACTGCTCCCTGGGTGCCGCAGCAAAAAAAATGACTGCTCCGGGTGTGTTCACGTTTTGTAGTGTGTGTTCACTACTCACAACTCCCAATGTGTGTGCACTAACTTGATGGGTTAAATGCAGAGGACAAATTCCAAGTATGGGTTACCATACGTTGGCCTTCACATGTCACTTTCCGTATGGGCTAGAAAGAAATCAGCCCCAGACTCTATGTCATACATGTATTTTTTCCTACAATCGTTGGGGGTGTGGTAGAATATAAATGCACTTCAAGCCAAAAAATTGACCATGTGTTTAACCCGACTAAGCCAGAGAAAGAGAAAGAGAGAGAGTCCATTATTCTGAACTAAGAGACAGACTTTGACGTGTTAGCAAAAAGCCCATGCTGGCACAGAATACATTTATCTACCAAAAAAGCTTCACAACTAAAGTCTGGACATTTCATTAAAGGTAAATACACTCTGTCTGCCTTAACCCTATTAACCCTATTTGCCTTTGGCACTGATGGTGCACAAGGACTAGTGCCAATGATTCTCTCTTAAAGAGCGAATTAGATTTAAAGGCAGCGGATCAAGCATGTCAATAGCCATTAGATTTGCACTCGTGCTACTGCAATGTCCCATTTTCACTCACACACTCATCCGCTTGATTCAACAATTCAACAGCCCACTAGGATTTTTTTTAAGTTGCTGTGTGGATAGATATCTACTTTAGATGCATTTGCACAAAAGATTCATGATATATACAGTATTTATACTATAGTTTCCTACTGGGGAGGATTACAAAGAGTGCTCAGAGAGTATGGAACTTAGAAGCTGACAGAATTGAACAAAGTTGCCAATGTTTTTTTCTTCTTCTTTTTTTTTCCTTCATTTTCTTTATTTTGAACTTGCTAAGAGTAACATTTTCTTTTAAAAACTTATGGGTTCTTGATGTGGCCTAATTTGCATAAAACCTTTGAATTTTTATGATTTTTAGAAATCCACCCTAAAACACAAATTACGAAACTACATATTTTATGCAAATTAAGCCAAAAGTGAAGCATCCTTAAATTCCTAGAGAAAAGTAGACGCTTTCATATCGGTCAAACATAGCATTTGGCTAATCGCAGTTGTCTGCCACACTTAATTACATGAAGTGAAAAGACATGGAGCAGAGTTAAGTGGAGTCAAAATGGAGGATATGAACTACAATGAGTTAAGTTACTGTATTTGGCTGTTAGCTAGCTAACAACTACCAGCAAGCCAATGGCAGTGTTGCCAACTTTGACTTCCTGGCTGGAGTGAGATTTCTGAATCAAATGACCTTTTTTGCTGTGCGGAAATGAACGTGTAAGTAACGTCATACATCACTTTTTCCCGTTTGACTGTTTCTATTTCTTCCTCACCATGCCCTTGACTTTGCCCTCCATTGCCGTCACTACTTTTCGGAGCCACTTAATATGTCCCGCTGTGACTTCCTGTTTCAGTGGATGTTAAGTCAACACATCAAATAACGCTGTGCGTTTCAAGTCACTTCACTGGGACTTTAAAATATTGTCCCTGTCTTCTCCAGTGTCTTTACCCTCTCTCTTCTTCAAATACTTTAGAATACTAATCTACAATCATAACGATCACAACTGTTTTTCAAATCTCAGTAAAACAGTAAAAAAAAAATTACCGTAAAGAATGAATGAATAAATGCCATTTTAGACATGTAAATGGAATGATTTGTGCACAAACACTTACGTTTCACAACCACGTCTACGCATCTCCGTCTCTGGTGGCTTATACTATATACAGTGAGCTTCCACAGCACGGGAGGAAATGTGATTGGTACAGGACCCAGCCGCTTCAGACTGGTCCAATCAACAAGTTGTGGGGCTTCATTGGTCTAATTAAACCCTCTCAATACTGACAGAAAAAAATCATATGAGCAGATTTGTGACTCTGCTGTATTTTTTACGTTGGCTTTGTATTTAATTTGGTGTTAAATTTACTTGGGCAGCGTTAGAGCATGAGACAGAGCCTGAAAGTGTGTGTCTCACACCAAATGCGTGAGAGTTGGCAACCCTGCCAATGGTAGCATAGCCTAATTAGCTATAACATTACCTAGATAGTTTGGCATCAATTGTTTAACATCACTGTAAATAACTAGCTACACTATTTAAGTAGTTTTATTTGTTTGTCCACTTTTAAAAAGCATCTGTTTTGGCCTGGGAATTGTGGATGCTTCACTTTTGGCCTTATTTATGTAAAATCTGTATTTTTGAGATTACAAATTTTGAGATTTGTATTTGTTTTTGTTTTTTTGTTTGTTTGTTTGTTTTTTTAACCATAAATTCAAATAATGTTTTGTTTGTAAAGACAAGACTTACCTTATTACGTTCAAAACAAACAAACAGACAAAAAACATTGGCAAACTGTAAATGTATTTAAATACGTGACAGAAAAAATAATTATGTTACATGATTATAATTCACATATACAAAATTCATATTCAAGTACGTCAGCTTCTTTCTTTCTACTTTCGTCAGCTTCCAAGCTCCATAAGAGATGAATTAACCAATTCTCCCTGTGCTGTTCCTAAACTGTCTTGTACCTTAATACATCATCATATTCTCGCTTTCTTTTCTATTCCCTCCAACCTCTCTCTCCAACCCTTTTCTCCATCCGACATTTGAAAGCCTGCCAAGCTGTGTTTGCCTTCGTAATTAGGAGCCAGAGCATGCAATCACAAGTCCATTAAAAAAACAGCAAACGCTTGGCTGGTTTATTGATAAAGCATTACGTGTGTGGAGGTGTGGAAATGTACACGAGTCTGCTGGCATATCAGATAGATTTTCCTCCACTGTAAGAAAAAGATGGACAAAAAAACAAACAACTAAATCTAGATTAAATGTCATTACCGTATAACAACCTAATTCCCAGTCACCATAAGCAAGGACCCAAGCCACACTAATGTGGTTTGAGACCAGTTTGGTACAGAATATCTAAAGCCATGTCAGTGACGCGCACCATCAGACAAAGAAAATAATGGACTACGAAACACACAGAGAGGAGGGATGGAGTAATTGCATAGGAACGAGAGCCGGAGTAGGATATTTAAATGTCCTCGCTCCATTTGGGCTCCTCCAGAGGACGTGATATTTAAAAGTGACATAGCTGACCCTGTGCATTTGCGATGTGTCATCATGCATCAAGCGGAGAGGTGTGTATTAACGCTCCTCCTAATGGTGTGTGCATTGGGATTTATATTTCCAATTAAATCTGCAAATTATATGATTATCCTTCACTATGTGCAGGGCCATTTTGGAAATGAGTTGCACCGTTCACCCCCCATCCCCCACCCCCCCATCCCCTCTTCCAAAGATAATAGTGCAAATAGCAAACTGCACCATGACTGGATTATTAATGCTTCCCTCCCTCTGACTGCTCTCACATCATGTTTAGTGTTTGGGAGCGAGTTGTTTATTAGTGTGTACTCCCTGAGCATCAGAGTACAGCACTAGTAAGCATACAGAGAAGCATTTTTACCTTAGACAGCTTACATATGCTGCACTGTTGATGATTAACTACAAGGCATTAACTAATTTCCACTCACTTATGCTGGGACCAGTGTTTATATTCTGACAATAAAATTCTGAGTCCATAATTTACATGCAGTCAACTCCAGAACTAGTGGCAGCCTTCCTGGAAAGAATGAATATATAAAATGGATAATGTCCAATGGGTGAAAGTTTTATACATGTACATAATTCTGTTTTAACATTATAAATATATAGATATATAGTATTAAAAACTACTTAAATACTTGAATGTTGAAATATCATTTTATGGTCAATTTGTACATTTCTGGCAGAAGAATCCTGGCCAAAATATCCTGGTAGTTATTCATAATTTTATTAATCACCCAACCCCCCCCCCCCCCCCCCCCCCCCCCAAAAAAAAAAACAAAAAAAAAAAAACAACTCAAAGCATCAGTGATCCACAGCAGAATTTTACCAGTTGTTTTCTTTAAGTATGCTGGATGTCAATACTTTTGACACATCAGTGCAATGCATACTGTAAAATCATACAGATACAGGCTTCAGTTAATCATTAAACATCAATCACTGTTCACATAAAACATCAAAATGGGGGGGAAATGCGATTTCACATGACTTTTTTTTCATTACAGCGTAGGTTGAGTATATATATATATATATATATATATATATATATATATATATATATATATATATATATATATATTAGAAACTGCTGATCTCCTGGGATTTTCATGCACAACAGTCTTTAGTGTGTCACGAAAAATAAAAACAAAAACAAAAATCCAGTGCATGGGAATTCTGTATGTAGAAACGGTTTGTTGATGAGAGAGGTCAGAGGTGAATGGCCAGACTGGTTTGAGCTGATAGAAAGACTACGGTAACTTAAATAACCACTCTTTACACCCATGCTGAGCAGAAATACATTTCAAAATGCATAAAACCTTGAAGCAGATGGCCTACAAGAGATGAATTTGAGGTTGCAGTGGGCACAGACTGACCAAAACGGGACAGAAAAAGTTGCCTGGTCTTTTTCTGGACAAAATTACTTTTTCTGTGTATAAGCTATGGCACTTCAACCATAAATATAGTTCACTGAAATGACATGGAAATGTTTTTATTTACATTTTTAATCTTGCCTAGGCATACATACAGTGTGTATATATATATATATATATATATATATATATATATATATATATATATATATATATATAAAGTTATTGTTATGACACATGGTGTGGGAGGAAGCAGGATGCACTTGCAGGGGAAAGTGGTCAGTTTATTAGGAACAAAGTTCAAAAATAAACGAACACACCAAAACACCATCAAACATAAATCATGACAAAAAAAAGGTAACAGTAATCCAAAGTGACAATGTACTTAGCCGAAGAGGCAGTAATCCAACAAGGAAACAGTAATCCAAAAAGGCAGTTATCCAAAAAACACAGGGAAGCACACGCGAGGCATCGAGATGGTCTGGGAACCACGAATTACGAGCTAAGGGATAAATACGCGAGGCTGGAAAGGTGGTCTGGGAACCACGAAGAACGAGCTAAGGGATAGATACGTGAGGCTAGAAAGGTGGTTTGGAAACCTCGAACAAATGGCTACGGAAAATATCTAAGTTCAATCATAACTAAGGCAAGGTTAAACTTATCTAATATTCTGCGCCGAAGCGGACACGGAGCGGGGCATTTAAACACACAGAAATCACATGCGTAATCAATGACACCTGAAACTCATAATACACAGAATGAATGAGCCGAACATGAACCAATATGAATTAAGGAGGCGGAGACATGACACAGACCAAAACATGAGCACATGGGGAAACACAGGAGGCGGAGACATGACATGAACGAAAACATACGCACATGGCAGAGGTAAACAAAACGAGAGTCTTTGAATGAAGGGAAAAGTCCAACGGAGAGTTTTTGAATGGCGCTGGAATGCGCGCAGTGGAATGCGGAAGTATGCCACTCGCTACTCTTTGCAGCGTAGCGAGAGCGGGGGAGGAAACCTAACAGTTATTATCATTCCACTTGTCTTTTCTTTTTTGTATTTTCTTGTGTTTAAAAAACTCCATATTAAAAAAAGTAAAGTTCTAAAAGTGCAAAATTGTAATTTGTTCCTTTTCTAAGCATCAAACACAACTTTAGAAACTATATACATATTTTCAGATGAAAATTATTCATTCATTCATTTAACTGCATTCATGAGCAATATTTAATATAAATGCCACACACAATATATTGTACATATTTATATATTCATTCATTTATCATCTCGATCTGTGGCCATCAGGAACTTGGAAGGCAAAGCACACTCAAATTTGTTGAATTGAACCAACAACACTTTGAATAGTTGTTGTAATTAGTCTTTTTTTTTTTTTTTGGACTGTGCTTGTGTGTATATTTACATGCATATATATGCACACACATACATAGAGCAGTGTGACATTTTCCATCGTAATCAGACAGCGTCCACATCAGACCTTATCTGAGCAGATCCAGGCTGGCGAGCACCTGGCTGAGCCGTTAATTGCTTTAGGAATTGATAAGCAAGAGCCAAGGCTGGGCTTCAGGTCTGTGTGATAAACCCACATGTCCATCCCCCAGAGGCACTGTGGGACACCACACACACACACACACACTGAAAAAAACCAAGCAAACAGCAACACTGCACTCACCGGATCCTGATCGGTGTGAATTATTGATTTCTAACATGACAGCAATTAGAGGTGGTGTCTGAAGGCAATCTGCTGACAGAAACAACGGGAAATATTTGGCCATTTCTTTTCATTCCTTCATGTTAAGAATGTTCTAGATGCCCTTAGAGATTCTGCTTTTAATACATGGGATGGGAGGAGAGAAAGGAATGACTAAATGCAAGCAGTGGGTATACTACTATTTTGATTGTGTCTGCTCAAGAGAGAGAGAATAAAAATGCATGTGAGTAGGAAATAGTGTAGGAGGCAGATAGGAATAGATTGGAAGGAGAAGATGGGGTAGGATGAAAACTTTTTTCATTCTGCCTGTCTGTGTCTCCTGAGGGTCTTATTTCAGCTAAACGTATTTGAATTTAAATAAAATGGAGGACGCCTTTATTGCATGTAAGTGTGTGAGCACTGCAGCAGATGACCACCAGTTTCCTCAGAGATATATAAATGAGAAACAGCGCATGCCTCTTTGTTTTATCCCACATGTCATTCAGCTTAGACAGGCCCTTAGCCCCTGTGCGTCAGATGTGTTCATCTTTATTACAGAAACGAATTTGCATACAATTTAAATGTCAAGTGCTGCACCAAATAGGTTTCCATTAAATAACTAGAAATAATGCAAGATAGTATGACAGATAGATACAAAGTTGTAGTAAGTGCTGGTGCACTAGTCACAAGGCCTTGATTACTACAAACCTCAACAAAAAGAATGTTTCGCAAATATTAAGTGATTTTCTAAAAAAATTAGGAGGGTGGAACACCATCCATCCATCCATTTTCCATACCGCTTATCATACGTAAGGCGAGGGGGACACCCTGAACAGGGTGCCAACCCATCGCAGGGCACAGTCACACACCCATTCACACACTGCACACAATTTGGAAATGCCAATCAGCCTACAACGCATGTCTTTGGAATGGGGGAGGAAACCGGCATACCAGAAGGAAACCCCTGAAGCACAGGGAAAACATGCAAACTCCATGCACACAGGGCGGAGGTGAGATTTGAACCTCCAACCCTGGAGGTGCGAGGAAAATGTGCTAACCACTAAGAAGGTGAAACAGATTATAATTTATTTTGCTTTGATGATTATGAGACTACTTACTGAATATTATATGGTTCTTTACACAGAAGAATATGAATTCTGCATTTTTATAAGCTGCAAACTTCGACTCAGAATTGGGAAGTCGGAAATAGCATTTACATCATTTTTTTTTTTTTTTTAACTCTGTACGTTAAATTTACAGTGTACAGAAACAAACCCATGGATGCCTCCATGAGTGATGTATATTTACTTCCTCAAAACAGCAAACTGTATAGTAAGTGTTCTAGATTTAACAAGTGAATATGACCATATGTTGACTGATCTAAAGCAAATACTCATATATACGTATAGCATAACTGACCTAAACAGTAAAAAGATGCTAATTTGTTTACTGTTGAGACTGTGAGCAGCCATGTTGATTTGACATCACTTGCTGAACTTGGGGTTAAGGAGACTTTTCTCTAGTTTCTGAGTTGAGAGGGTGTTTTCTTTGTTCTTTTCTAGTCAGAGGACAGAAATTCGGAGTTATGAGTTTTAGACGAAGGCAGCATATACACTCAGCGGAGTAGATACAGGACAGCCAAGGCAGAATATTGCCCCCTGAGGGCCAATACTACGTCCACAAAAATGTCAAAACTCAAAGTGCGGAACGTCCCCAAAACCATCTGATGGATAATGCACAACACTATGCCAGGAAGCCTGTGCGACTTGCACAAGTTTATTTTGAATTGTCATGCTTTTCAAATTGCCAGAAACGCACTGTGGGAGCTAGAAAAGAAGTGGAAAAGAGGAAGCAGAACTGTGATAAGTGGTGGAGATAAACTGTAGGCTAAGCCGTAAAGTAGCCAAACAACGTTAGCCGAACAACTATGGTAACTCATAACCACTCTTTACAACCATCGTGAGCAGAAAAGCATCTCAGAATCAAACCTTGAAGCAGACCACATCAGGTTACACTCCTGTCAGCAGGAATTTGAGGCTACAGTCAGCACAGGTTTACTGAAATTGGATGAAGAAAAGTTGCCTGCTCTTTTCCTAATCTTCAACTGTCCAGTTTTTGGACATTTTTGGTGGAGATAATCTAATAACAAAATAAGAATGCATGACAGCTGTAGGCTAATCCCCACATCCTTTTGACATTTTAGCTAGGAGTCGGCACTTGTTTTGGGGTACATAGTGTTAATTATTTAGCTAGCTTTCTGGGAAGAATTGGTCAATTCAAAAGGTTGATTTAACACTACATTTAGCATGCAGGTTATAACGCTAACACTTTCAGACAGTTATCCTATAGCTGGATCTTCATATTGATTCTTTATAAAGGCATCTGGGTAACATAACAGCAATAATGAAGCTATTTTTTCCCCCAAACCTTTTGACATTTACAAATGTTTTAATTTCATATGTGTTTAAACAAAATGTGTTGTCATATGTTGTAACTATAGCACTTATTGTGTTGAATAAATGTAGTAAGACAAGAAATTGTTGTATATCATATATGGCTTACTGTGAGCTCACTTAGCCAGATGCCATCATAAATCAGAGAAGGGTGCAAAGCTTTTCTACATTTTGGTCAATAATTAACTAACAAAAATCCTTTGGATAGCTTAACTGGATTAAGCCTTTAATGTACATACCACTTGCACATAAAGTTAATCATTTAAGTAGAGGGAGTATTTCATTAAAGTTTAAATAATGGAAGATTAAAACATGCAAAATTTAAGCACTGGTTTTCAAATGGATATGGGTTTAACAGCAGTATATGAAAAAGAAAAGCTGGATCTTTTAGAGATAGCACTGTTAGAAAGGTGATATAGAGAATAGAAATCAAAGCTGTTTTTCCCCTTTATTCACCCTTAATTTTGAAGAATGTAGTACAATCCTTACTTGTTTTTCTCTGGTTTTTCTAATCGGAGGTCACAGCTAAGGACATACATTGCTTCATGCAAAATACATGAGTATAGATGAATGAATATGTAGGAGCGAGGAGGTAACAGGTATTATCTCACCTCCAAATCTCCCGGGAGAGACTGCGGTAAGCAAAAGCGTGGTTTCTTAGACTCACAATTCATTGTATTTCATTGAACCCCAGGTAGGTTTAAGGGTCCTCGTGCTGATCTGGGTACACATACAGATCTGCAGCAGTTAAATATTTCAAACAATCTGCGAGAGACAGGCAGTGGCGAAGCTAGAGGGCAAGCAAATCAAGCAAATGCTTGGAGTACCCCCAGGCAACAGATACTGAGGTGAAAATGAAATTCATTCATGACAGATATATTAACAATGCAGGGCTCACCAATGTTTAACGTATGATCTATAATTTTAATAGTATATAAAAATCTAAATTTCTTTAGTGCTCTCTGGTTTTGTGGTAATAAAATAATTCTGTACATAAATTCAGAGTAATATATGTTTGTTGATTTTTTTTTTGGTAATATGCAAATTAGACCTTATTTAATTATCTATTACCCTGTCTGTATACTGTAGGTTAATACATGCATACAACTGCAACTTGTAATGCAAATTACAACCTGTAAGGCAAATACAAACGTATTTTATACAAAATATTATTATCAATTTTATTTTAAATATATTATTAATTTTTTCTTATAGCTCCTGAAGTTCCGAAATGCTGTGGGAGACAGGGAAGAAAAATTAAGGTGTTTCATGTGATGTAATGATTTCCCTCAGGATATAGAATAATAGCATTACTTTCAAAGGTAATAAATGTCGTCAGGTCATGCAGCGGTTGCTGAATTATTCAGGGTTTTGCTTTTTGGGGCTTATTTGTATTTTCAAGAGATGGTGGTAATTTTTTTCCTTTATTATTTATGGGTTGTAATAATAGCATATACAAATATTTTGAAAAGGCATGCAGTGATGCACATTTATCTTCCTTTTTTTTTTTGTCCCCCTCAGATTGAAAGGTTTTTTTTTGAACAACAGATCTATAACTAGCATCCACTTGACCATCTCAAAGGAATGGCAGTAACCTCAAATATGCAAAGAAAAAGTGAGTGAAACAAAGAAAAAATAGAAGGAAAAAAAGAGAGAGGGAGTACAAGAGTGCGAGGAACAGATTGCCATCTTTCATAAGATAAGGCCCCCAGGTTTAATACACATTCCAATATCCTCAGCAACAGGAGTCGGATTGTAATTTCTAAGGAGTATAGATTGCATAAGAACATCTGGCTAATCCTCAACCTACAGGCTTCCATGCATATTTTTCTCTAATTAGATTTATTTGCTGTCTTTATATGATTTGTCTTTACCCTTGGCATTTTATGCTTTGCTCGCAGATGTCATTAAAATTCCCTTGTGGAGATAAGGGAATCCAGGATGATTTTCATGGAGCAATGTTGAGCAGAGAGACAGCGGAAAACATCAAGTATTGCATTCATTGATCTTCTGCACCTCGGAAAGGAAGCGTGAAACGGCAGCCATTGGCTTTCCTCCGCAGCTCTGTAATGAGCCACCGTCAGATCTGACATTTTCTGCTGATGAGCAGCAGATGGGGAAATGGCATCGACGGCTTAGGCTTAACTTATCTAACTTAGCTCAAAATTTTCCCTTCAGGTGCTCCATCCACATGCTTATTTATATTGAAATATTTCATAGTTTCAGTGGAATAAGATATCATTATTATATTATATGAATTCTCGAATATGGTTGGTCAGAAGGTGTTGATTCATTTTCTATAACAATAGTAGTCCTGGCTATAATTCAGATCACTGGTTTATATATATGCACTTCTATAGTATACAGTATATTTACAGTATTTTTACTATTTACTGTTTACTATTTTTACAGCTTCTATGATATCTAAAATTTTAAACAGTTGTTATTTAATAATGAAAAACACAAACATTGGTACGGTGATGTTTTCAATAAGGAGATTTTTATGAAAGAAAATTTATGGAAGGACATTTTCTCCAGTGTCAGCACTCTGTGTCAGTCATTAAGTTTTCTACCATGGGAGAGTCTTTAGGACATTTGCGCTTTCTGTTTTCTTGGTGATTTTTTTTTTTTCCAGAAGCTGGTAAGGAAGGGCCTGTTTACAGCTGCACTAACGTAAGTGATAACATGAACTAACTTGTCTTGTGGACATTCCACAACACTAAATGTAAAAAAATAAGTAAATAAACAAATAAACAAATAAATAAATAAGTAAATAAATAAATTACCGATTCTAATTATTGACAAATTCTTCTGGTATAAGAGGAATAAAACACTGTGCATGATGATGTTATTCGAAAATAACTTCATGGTAGCTATGTTGATCTTTTTTTATGCACTGATCAGCCATAACATTAAACCACCTGCCTAATATTGTGTAGGTCCTCCTTGTGCTGCCAAAACAGCTCTCTGAAGACCTCTGAAGGTGTGCTGTGGTATCTGGCACCAAGATTTTAGCAGTAGATCCTTTAAGTCCTGTAAGTTGTGAGGTGGGGCCTCCATGGATCAGACTTGTTTGTGCAGCACATCCCACAGATGCTCAATCAGACTGAGATCTGGATAATTTGGAGGCAAATCAACTCCTTGAACTCTTTGTCATGTTCCTCAAACCATTCCTGAACAATTTTTGCAGTGTAACATGGCTCATTATCCTGCTGAAAGAGGCCACTGCCATTAGGGAATACTGTTGCTATGAAGAGGTGTACTTGGGCTGCAACAATGTTTGGTAGTGCATGTCAAAGTAACATCCACATGAATGCCAGGACCCAAGGTTTCCCAGCAGAACACTGCCCAGAGCATCACACTGCCTCCGCCGGCTTGCCTTCTTTCCATAGTGCATCCTGGTGCCATCTCTTCCCCAGGTAAGCGACGCACACGCACCCGGCTGTCCACATGATGTAAAAGAAAAAGTGATTCATCAGATAAGGCCACCTTCTTCCATTGCTCCATGGTCCACTTTTGATGCTCATGTGCCCATTGTGCCCAATGTGAAGACTGATCGGTATATACTTGTTGGATATTCTGATAGATATTTTGTGAAACAGTTGAGGACCTTGGAGTAACCCTAGATGCTAGTTTACCATTTAATTGTTACCTGTTTCATTCTACATTGACTACAATGTCCTGTTTATGACATTAACATTAAAAGCTATAAACAGTTTAGTTCTAGCATATATTCCTGATCTCCAGAAGTAGTATGGCCCATCCCGAGCACTTTGCTCAGCTCGAGGATTACTCAGCTGGAGGAATATTTTTCAATTATATGACTTCTAAACTTGGGATCAGTGTTCCAAGCAACATTAGAACATTAGCTCATTAAATGTTTACGGTATGGTATGGTATTTCATTATCATACCACATTTAAGCCATCTGCAGTGGTAACTATTTGGCTTTGAGTCAGTAAAAAAGTCCTATTATTGTAGATTGATTCTAGTTTGTTAAATGTGATTTGGCAAAGTTGTATTAGCCCTCATGGCCCTTACAATTTCACCGATTAAGCAAAGTTTCTGGAAAACTGGAAAACTCTGTGTATTGCTGCCCTGAATAAAAGTAGATGATGGACACATCCCGACACTCGGCTGTGAGGAGATGCAGGAGAATGATAAGTCTCAGGCAGGGTGGAGCATAAGGCAAAGCCGTGATAGCTTCAATTTTATGGTTAAGAGGAATGTGAAAATTCATCATGGTGCTTGGCACATCACGGCAAACACCTGTCTCCCCATCTCAGATTCGAATCAGTAAAAATGTTAGGGGGAAAAAATAATAAAACACGCACACAAAAAAAAAAAAAAGGAAAAAAAAAGCTGACCTGGCAGGGCTGTGCTTGTCATAAAAAGAGTATGATATTTGGAGC
Source organism: Cranoglanis bouderius (assembly GCA_023630585.1). NCBI lineage: Eukaryota > Metazoa > Chordata > Actinopteri > Siluriformes > Cranoglanididae > Cranoglanis > Cranoglanis bouderius. Next base: position 5,568,594 of record CM042541.1, read on the forward strand.
CTGTGCATAAATGTCAGTAAATTTCACACATTAGATCCATGACAGGGGATTATCGTCCAGACAAGAGCTCAGTGAACCTGGCATTTTAAAAGCTTTGGTGAGTTGTAGTTTTTTTTTTTTTTTTACTTTTTAGTTTGTATTTATAATTAATTATTTATAATAGGGTTGTCAGTAACACTGCACATGCAATCCATATTCTTAATGCATGTATGTAATATACAGCCTACTGTACATAATGCCTTATAATACCTGGCATAAGCTTGTATAATTTTCCACAAATAGTTGAGTTACATGCTTCATTTACAGTTTGTTATGACCTGGTATAATTATATTCAATTTGAGAATCCAGTGGTGTATGTCATAATGCATTATGACATGACATGTGGTAAAGATACTGTTATAGCAATACCAAAGTCTCTTAGAGCAATTTGCATAATTAGTGTCTATAATATTCTTAAGAACATATTATTATATGTTACGTAGCCTGATATTACAAAGTTACTGTTTTGTTATACAAGCATATTATATAAGATGTTATGTATACCATATATATACATCATTCATAGAAAACGTTACTGGGTCATTTAATATTGGAATATAATCAATTCTATAATAGAGAATAATTGAATTGGCGCACTGGTCACAGTATTTATGATATGGCTGCACAGATTACAAATGTACCGTTAACTAGATCCATGCCATCCATCCAATGTACCATTAACTAGATCCACTAATCCATGCTTATGTACACCTATCAGTGCCAGTAAAGGCATATGTCCTATGTCCATGTCCATACAAATAATTGATGCGTGGCCTCTGTAGCCTCCCAGTCTTCATTTTTCATTTGAATTCATTATTTGTTCAGGTTCTGTCCATCCATCCATCCATCCATCCATCCATCTGTGCATCCGCCAAAGCCGTAGTGCGATACTTCAAGAACGAGTGGTTGAATGTTTGTAGGAGTTTTAGCCAGGCATGTGCACACATAGACATCAAAGGGGGCTTGAGCACCTGCCCTTTTTCTTTCTCAAGAGAAAGTGCCCTTTTTTCTGGGGTGCTTTATTTGTTTGTTTTTTAAATAAATTAAATTATGTAATAAATATAAAATAATTTATATATATATATATATATATATATATATATATATATATATATATATATATATATATATATATATATATATATATATATATATAGGTGCATCTCAATAAATTAGAATGTTCATTTATTTCAGTAATTCAACTCAAATTGTGAAACTCGTGTATTAAATAAATTCAATGCACACAGACTGAAGTAGTTTAAGTCTTTGGTTCTTTTAATTGTGATGATTTTGGTTTACATTTAACAAAAACCCACCAATTCACTATCTCAACAAATTAGAATATGGTGACATGTTAATCAGCTAATCAACTCAAAACACCTGCAAAGGTTTCCTGAGCCTTCAAAATGGTCTCTCAGTTTGGTTCACTAGGTAAGCCACAAACATTCATATATATATATATATGATATCATATATATATATAATATATCATATATATAGCCAAATAAACTGGCTGTTCAGAGAGTGCTGTATCCAAGCATGTTAACAGAAAGTTGAGTGGAAGGAAAAAGTGTGGAAGAAAAAGATGCACAACCAACCGAGAGAACCGCAGCCTTATGAGGATTGTCAAGCAAAATCGATTCAAGAATTTGAGTGAACTTCACAAGGAATGGACTGAGGCTGGGGTCAAGGCATCAAGAGCCACCACACACAGACGTGTCAAGGAATTTGGCTACAGTTGTCGTATTCCTCTTGTTAAGCCACTCCTGAACCACAGACAATGTCAGAGGCGTCTTACCTGGGCTAAGGAGAAGAAGAACTGGACTGTTGCCCAGTGGTCCAAAATCCTCTTTTCAGATGAGAGCAAGTTTTGCATTTCATTTGGAAACCAAGGTCCTAGAGTCTGGAGGAAGGGTGGAGAAGCTCATAGCCCAAGTTGCTTGAAGTCCAGTGTTAAGTTTCCACAGTCTGTAGATGATTTGGGGTGCAATGTCATCTGCTGGTGTTGGTCCATTGTGTTTTTTGAAAACCAAAGTCACTGCACCCGTTTACCAATAAATTTTGGAGCACTTCATGCTTCCTTCTGTTGACCAGCTTTTTGAAGATGCTGATTTCATTTTCCAGCAGGATTTGGCACCTGCCCACACTGCCAAAATCACCAAAAGTTGGTTAAATGGCCATGGTGTTGGTGTGCTTGACTGGCCAGCAAACTCACCACACCTGAACCCCATAGAGAATCTATGGGGTATTGTCAAGAGGAAAATTAGAAACAAGAGACCAAAAAATGCAGATGAGCTGAAGGCCACTGTCAAAGAAACCTGGGCTTCCATACCACCGTGCCACAAACTGATCACCTCCATGCCGTGCTGAATTGAGGCAGTAATTAAAGCAAAAGGAGCCCCTACCAAGTATTGAGTACATGTACAGTAAATGAACATACTTTCCAGAAGGCCAACAATTCACTATTTTTTTTTATTTTTATTGGTCTTATGAAGTATTCTAATTTGTTGAGATAGTGAATTGGTGGGTTTTTGTTAAATGTTAGCCAGAATCATCACAATTAAAAGAACCAAAGACTTAAACTACTTCAGTCTGTGTGCATTGAATTTATTTAATACACGAGTTTCACAATTTGAGTTGAATTACTGAAATAAATGAACTTTTCCACGACATTCTAATTTATTGAGATGCACCTGTATATATATATATATATATATATATATATATATATATATATATATATATATATATATATATATATATATATATATATTCCTGTTTGTGCACAGCTTCCCTGTTAAACAAATATATTTATTGAATAAAAAATCAAAACATCAGGTCGGGAGATGAGACTTTGTCGAGTTCCGATAACCTCCCTCCCTCCCTCCCTCCGCATCTCTGCGCAGCAGTGCAGCACACAACGGCACATCAGACACACAGACAGACAGATAGGCAGGTAGTAGCCCCTCCCATGTCCTATCCCAGTTGTGTTTTTCTTGGCTTGTGTGGAGGTGAGTGGTGATGAACAAAATACTAAGCTACCAGTGCCTCGACTTTACAGCTAATTAGCCAAAACCAAAAAGACAAATATAGTTAACTTGTGTCTTGCTACTAGCTAATATAATAAGTTAGCTAAAGTTTAGCTAAGGCTGCCTTAGCTAAACCTAGTTAATATTAAAGAAGACCATGGGCTCTGTGTGAACTGATTATTTTGTAGAAATCTGTTGAGTATGACACAATTGCATGAGCGTAAGGGAATTAAAATAAAAATGGTAAGGAAGTCAGAGTTGTGTTAATATATTTAACATTTTGTTTAAACATTTTTTAAAAATAAATAATTATAAGAAGTGCCCTTTTTTCCACTTGATCCCTTGCTCCTCAAAATGTCTGTGCACGTCCCTGGTTCTAGCTAATTATTGGGATTGGTCCAAACATGGTCAAGGTCACAGCAAGGTCAAATGCTGTTGAGGTGGACGCCATTGGTGTCAAGTTCTACTTGTTTCAATAAAAGAAAGCTACACAATATATAATTATTGAACTTGAACTATTGGCTGCTTTATGCATCATGATGCACATACAGTAATACTTTGTCCCATTTATCAAACTGGAAATGAACACATTTGTTTGTAAATTGTATGCAAGAGCATTTATTTTTGGGGAAAAAATGTTTTTTTACTACGAGAGCTCCTGAGTTTGTGTAAGTTCACATATAAGAAGACTCACTAATGTGAACAATGATTGATCAGGTTAAAACTGTATCATTGGTGATAAGTTCCTGCAATTTTATATATGGACTACGCTGTTTAAATTTCAGACACAACTGTAAATGAAAACTGTGTGAAACTGTCATTAAACTGGCACTGTTTAGTCATGAGTTTGTGATTTTTTTCTTTGCCTTTGCCTTTTATGGAGTTTTCTGGGCTAAATGTAAATCAGCTGTGCTGTAAATGAACGTGGTTGGTAATTTATGGATGGTTGGTGTTTATCAGCATATGTACCTGAGTACGAAGAAAATCATTACCAAACCATTACCAAAACTTTTGCAAATATGGTGGAATTTTTTTTCTTTGGTGTGGCTTACACACAGCTTTACTAAAACATTGATTTATGGCCCATTGTCTTGCCTGTGACAGATTTGAAAACAATGGTCACTTTAACATTCTCACAAGCACCCTAGAACAAAAATCATTATATGATGGTGGATGAATCCCAGTTTTAGCTCTCTACAAGATTTTCAGAGCACACTTTTTGTCTGACAGTTTTGTACAGTGCCTTGCATTAATATTCACCTCTGTTGACCATTTCTACATTTTGCAGTGTTACAACCTGGAATTGAAATGGATTGAATTGGGATTTTACCCAGTATGTCTAACATTTGAAGGGGACTGATGTTCCCTAATTTACAACTGATCAATGTGGTAACCTATAGCACTGTCAAAGTCAGTGCTTTGACTCTATTAAGCCTTTGCTGGTCCAGCTCCAGTAAGGAAACAGACAGATACATGACCCTGGCTGATTAAAACATAGACTCAGGAGATGTCTCATAAGAGGATCTCTTTCACTCTACCTCCTTTTCCTGTGTATTCCTATGAAGTGATCTAAAGCTGTGCTCGCAGGGTGACAGTCCAGGCTTGTAGCAGAACATGAGCGGGAACAGCAGGATACACTGCTCAGTCAAGGAATCTCCAACAAAACTGCTGTCAACAGAGGCCACAGGTAATTGCGTACACGACAGGTAAACAGTATGCGTCCGGTCAAGGGAAGAGACGACTGTCTAAAACGTCCCTGTGCTTCTGCACATTATTGTCTCTGTCTGCTCCTCTGTCTCCCCTGGCATCCGCTGTCTAATTAAACATGTCCTCTAGCAAGCAGCCGTCCACTTAACACCTTCAATTAGTAACTGGAGCTCCATCTGCACACGCCGATGTGACGGAGCATGTGGATGATTGTGTTCGTGCCGCTGTCAGAGGCTTATTTTAGGACGTCTACAAGGAGTGTTTATGAGTGAAGACGAGATATGAGTGTGCGAGGGAGATAAAGAACGAGTGCCTATGAGTCTCTGTGTGAGACAGGGCTTTGGTAATGCACCGCAGATCCCACTGAAAGTCTTGTGAATAATTGACAGGTCATTATTTATTATCAGAGGTTCGCCGCTGTGCTGCTTTACATGGCCCTGCTTCGTTAAGTCAAAGTAAATGAGCACACTCATGCTCCAATTACTCTCCGGTGGATTCCATCTCCCTAGTGACTCAGAGCCAGGAGAAGCTAGCGCCACACCGCCGCTGCAACTTTCCTTGTTTGCCATTTATTTACCATTATCACCATTTAAGAGCTCTATTTTTAACCCTGGTAATTGAATTCATATGGAAATATATTTCTAGCTCAACCATACTTCTCTCTAATTTGACTTGGCACCATCTGAGAGAGAGAGAGAGCGTCTCATATAGCTCATTAGCATTTTTTCAGCCTCTATCTTTTGGTCTGCAGGCCTTTATTTTTAGCACGTGGATGAGGAGACGAGGCATGAGAAGCTTTATGCTGTATCTTGTGAGATGTGAGAACAATGGTCACTTTAACATTCTCATAAAGACCCCAGAACAAATATTATTAAATGGCGGTGGATGAATCCGTTTTAACTCTCTCTACAAGACTTTTAGAGCTAGCCTTTTTTCTGACACTTTTCTTCAGTGCCTTGCAAGTATTCAATTACAGTTACAATTACAAAATGCAATTACAGCCAAACATCTGGATCTTGATAGTATTTCGCATGTTCTTTTTTGCAAAATTGCTCAAGCTCTGTCCGATTGGATGGAGACCATTGGTAAACAGCCTTTTTCAAATTTTGCCACAAATTCTTCAGTGTAGTCTGATGTATGATTGGGGTCGTTGTCATGTTGGAAGGTAAACCTTTGCCCCAGTCTTCCAGGCTGGAACAGGTATTCTTCTAGGATTGCTCTGTATTTGGCATCCAGTCCCTACTAATAAAAATCATCCTCACAACAGGATGCTACCCCCACCATGCTTCAATCTTTGTATATAGTCTCTGACTCCTAGATGATACACTGAGTTGGAAGCAATCAGCAATTCTGACAAATCTGAAGAGCAGGGTTGAAGATGTTGGTATGGAAGATTCATGTATTCATGTAATTATGCTTCTGTGCTACATTAACTTCCATACAGTACCACCATATACTTGTGCTCACGTCCAGTTAGAACATCAACTTTCTCTGGACTTTTCTCTGGTCTCTGGTATCAGAAAACCCCCAAACAAATATTTGATATTATCTATGATTAGACCTCTATGTTGTTCTGACATCTATGGTTGAAGAAAACATCCTCTTGTTTGTCACTTTCTTCATTTGTTTTACTGAGCCTGAGTCAGGAAGAGTCTTCAACAGAAATAAACGAGTGTACATGACTGAAGTTTGCCATGCTCCTTTCATTTCTCTTTCATTTCTTACCTTGCTATATTGTTCAAGTTGCTCCTAGTTGCCTGTCCTCATTCTGTCCTCAAAAGTAGTCTAAGCCTTAGCAACTCAAATCCTGCTCAGTGCCTTTCCCCAGCTCATGTGGAGTCAGCATGGCAGCTCTAAGCCTGCTATTGTCTTGGATAGAAGGTTTAGCAAGGTTTAGCGGCCATAGCATCATATGGGATGAATAATTTAGAGCATCATTTCAGGCGCACAACACTTCTGTTCTACACAACCAGCATTAGGCACATAACCGAGAGAGACACTGTACTCATCGTGCTCGATCTAAAATGCTCCAGGCTACCAGAGCAATCTGACAAGACTGAGACAACTTTCAAGAAAAGTCAACCAAAGCCGGAACTAATGCCAGGGCAGGGCGACACCTAAGAAGACATTGTGATGAACCTGGTGATTATATGAGGAGATAAAGGTGGTGGTGCAAATTTTGTTACTGGTACTGAAGGGCTGTGTCAGTCAGAGCATTGCCTGTGGTGCCTTGGCAAGTGTGGGATCACGAGAGCAAGCATGTGTGTGGGTAGGAGGGTTTGACAATGTGAATGTGGATGACGATGTGTCAGAGAGAAACTGGGATCTGTTGGGCTTAATTAAAGAGTGTGTGTTAGCGGCATGCAGTGTAGTCTGCCAGGACTCTGACACCTGACATGTTCTTCCGTGACACCAACCCTGTCAGGCTGAACAGACCAAGGAAGAAAAGCAAGCATGAGGAGGAGACAGAGAAGACCATGTACTAGGTTCATCCAGACTTGACACAAAGAGAGAGAAAGAGAGAGAGTGAGAGAACTACCACTGTTCACCGAGACAGAAAGAGAAAGAGATGATGTAGAAGTTGAGGACATACAGAGGGAAAACTCATGTAGCGAATGTGTTTTTGACACCATTTTGGTCTTTGCAGTCCTTACACCCTTTCAATTTTTCACTTGTTTTTCACCCGATTTAGTCATCACCAGCTAGCTAGTTCTCTCTAATCGCACCACATGCAACATCACATGGCAGCTAACAGCAGCTAATTGATAGAAAGAGGAAGAGATACAAACCAATTTTTGCTCTCGTGGACTCCTGGCCATGGATGGCTGTTTAATTTTTTAGTAAAGTTGCTTGTAAAAGTTGTTTTTTTTTTATAGTCTGATTTTCTTTGCATTCACATCTGTATAGTATGTTGATAAATAGCATCAGCCATAAGTTACCAAGCACATTCACAGCACAGTTTATTTACATTTAGTGAGGCACATAAAACACCATAAACGGTTTTCAATATGACAAAAATAATGACTACATGGTGAAAGAGCACGTCCTAAGTTAGATATGTACTAAAATCTTCAAATAATGCAGCTCAGCCATTGCAGCATGTCAGCTAACTCTTTCTCCTCTTATAGGGTGCAACTTATTTGTTTTAATTGATTTGCTAGTGTTATTTGTCTTCATTTCTGGATTTGTTTTGGATTGCTTTTTTCAAGTTTTTAATCTGAAATGAGTGAGTTTCACAAAATTTGGACTATGTTCATAGGTGCAATTGAAATAAATCAGTTATTTAAATGTGACAATGTAAACTGTGTATAAAATTGCAAAACTCACAACAGTCGAGGTTCACATTAGTGAGTCTCCTTTTACATAAATTTAGATAAATTCAAAAGCTCTCGTAAATGTTTTTCTGAACTTTTGTGAATACCAAATTTCTTGCACAAATGCTCCTGAGAACAATTTTACGAATGAATTTGTTCATATCCAACTTGATAAATGAGGCCCATTGACAATTCAGTGAAATTTGACCATTTTCATAAAGGTTTTTGAAGCCGAATTGTTTGAAATGCTGGCCTTGTATGTTTCTCTACAAGCTAAGCTTGTTTAGCCTGGGCGTTTCCCCACTGACTGATGTGATAGGTGTCCGTGTTTGTGTGTGTGCGTGTGCATGTGCCTGTGTGATGGCGAACCTGAGGGATGCGAGTCCACCAGCGCTCAGAGTAATTGAAAATTTGACCTGGGAAATGTTTGCCCAGCAGAGCATGAACGCTCCGAAGCAGCGAAGCTTGAGCTCACCTGGCTCGCAAGCCGAGAGCGGCAACAAGGGTTGGCACTGCCGTCTGAGAGCTGCTTTATCCCCACAGAGCCTTGCACGCTACAGCCTCATGCATTATTCAGGCACTAAATATGCACAGATCAGCCCTCTAAAGCCCAACCTTCTGGCCCTGCTCAAGGAGTTCCACAGTTGCTGGTGACCTCTTCAAGGGCGCCTCAATTGTGAGTGTGTGTGTCAGGGAGAATGGTTATGAGTAGGGATGTATCAATACCATTTTTTCTCAGACCAAGTACAAGTACAAGTACATGTTTTGGGTATTCATTGATATCAAAATGACTAACCTATTTAGTATTAAGCAGTATTAATCAGGAGTGTCATGGAACATTTTATGTTTCTGTTTATGAATTGCATATTGACTTCATCTTGAAGCCAAGTGTAAAGGAAGCACAGGCCTCAGTGCTCAGTGCTCGCTGAAATTAGTTGCTCTTTCTCACAATTTAATTACCATGCTCTGCACACTCAGGTCAGCCGCTGCCATTTTGTGTCTTCTGTTCATTAGCATGATAACGCACTCTAGGCTTACGAGACGAGGTGCTTTGAACAAAAGTTCCTCCTTTGGAATACATAATATTTGCATGATTTTGGGTAGCAATTAGCACAGAGAAGCTAAATCATGTCCATTATCTGAATGTTTAAAGTCTAGTGTTACATCTTTTGGCTTTGGGGACTTCCATGCTGCGAGTCTGATGTCCAAAACCATGCTTTGGCATGAAAACCGCACAAATTCCCCAAACCCATAGCTTTTGGCTGTGGAAAAAGCTGAACGTCCTGTTTGATGCTTTAAGCATGGGGATAACCAACGCTGCAGAAGCACAGCTTTTGGCATGGCACAAAGTGCACTCGATATCTCATAGCTCATTTTTTGGTGCAGTAATGTAGATTTTGGCCTGGGAGGAGAAGCAGCAGTCCTGGCACGTCCATCTGCATCCTAAGCCCACGCCTGCACCTCCTGTGCCTATCGATTCAGCTAAATAAGCACACATGGGATTGATCTGAGTGCACATCCTACCCAGAATGCAAATAGAAAGAGATGGGGAGAGGGGGAGAAACAGAGAGAGAGAGAGAGAGAGGCAAAGCAAGCTGCCAATCGCTTTGCTGATCAGTCAGTCATCTGGCCGGAAAAAAAAGAAAAGAAAAAGAGAGAGAGAGGAAACCTTGCTGCTTTTAAGCATCAGCAAATCTGCTGGCAATTAATGCCCTGAATGAACGCAATCAGAAAATCGTCTCTGTCCTGTACGCCCAAGGTTCCCTGGGTCATTTTCATTACCCATAATAATTATTTCACCAAATCTAATTAGTAAAATTTTGCATGTTTTATTGGAAAAGACAAAGCAATGTCAGGATCCTGATTTTCAAGCAGTTGTCCTCAGACTGCAGTGGCATGATGGCGGATGCAGCCTCACAGCTTCAGGGTTCCCAGTTTGATCCTTAAATCAAGTTACTGTCTGTAAAGTTCTGCATGTTCTCCTTGTGTCTGGGTGGGTTTTCTTTGGGTTCTCTGGTTTCCTCCAACCTTCCAAAAACATACCAGTGGGTGGATTGGCTATGTTAAATTGCTCCTAGGTGTGAATGAATGGGTGCATTGATGGGATTGGCTCCACCATGATCCTGATCAGGATAAAGCGTTTCATACTAGGCATACTTCCTGTGTGTTTGCAACACCTGGCAGGAGTTGTTTGTGTATGCGAATGACTGGCGAATCTCACAGCCCGCTGTATAAGTTTATGGCCTGGTGATGAATTGCATGGATGCTTTCTTTTTTTTTTCTCTCTCTCTCTCCATTCCTGAGCCTCTTTCGCTTGCACTTCATCATTGAAGTGGAGGTCCTCTGCAGGCTACAAAGCTCTCTCCCCGGTCATGAATATGTAGTGAAGCCCTCTGAGCGAGGCCCTCTGAGCGAAGCCCGGCCCAAGAGGAAGACAGGAAACCTTTTTGCTCAGTGCTCTTTCCTCAGGCTCTCATGTGGGGCATGCTCAAGGGCAGGAAACGCAGCCACTTCCACTTTTCCATAATCTCTTCTCTGACTGATTTTTAAGGCTTTGCTTGCAGCAATTTTAGAGATGCAATTTTATTCCGCCTAAATCAGGAGCAGGAGTTCCCAGAACTTCAGAACATGCTGAATTTTTTTTTACTTTTAACCTTCCACATGAACTATGGTATCATTTCAAATAATATGGTAATATATACAAATGTTCAGCTGGAATTTAATTGCTGTGTTATTGAAAGTGGCAAGAAAGTCATGCGCTGAGAAATCTGTTAATGTTGCAGAATGTGTGCTCGCTGAATGACAGCTGTGAAAACAAAAGTGCTGAAGTTTCATTATGCTTTTCTGGTTGTATGTTCAGTACATTTTTCAGTAAATACCAGCTTCAAAAACATTTAGAAACAACCTCATAAGTAAGGAATAAAACATGACAGCATGTGTTACGATGTTACCACCCTGTAGCTGATTATTTTCCTATAACAACACACCCTGAATTGTTTTATTCCTCTTATACCACAACAGTTCGACAACTATTAATTTTTTTTTCTTAATTAAAGCACAAGATATTGTGTATTTATCCATTTATAGTTGCATTTACTGTTTTGGAACATCAGCAAAAGTTAGTTAGTTCCTGTAATCACCTAAAAACGCAGCTTGTTGTATTACTGAGAAACCGTAAAGCCCTCCATAATGAAGAATTTCCCGGGTCAGAAAACTTACCTCTGACTTTTCAGATTCAGTTCTGGCACTGGAGACTCCTTCCAAAAATGCTAATGAACATCTTATAGAAAACTTCACCACACCAAGAGTTACACGTTATACACATTTTTCACATCCTTTTAAAAATGTACTGCAAGTGTTTTATTTTTTCCAGATTTGATTTTTAAATACATGATTAATTTATTTTCACATGATTTTTTTTCATGATTCGTTAATTTTCACGTAATATTTTTTTACAATGCATTAATTTTCACATGTAATTTGTTGACATGATTAATTTACTTTTGCATGATTTTTTTCAATATTCTTTTATTTTCACGTGATTTTTTTCACATTTTTTTTCATGTGATTTATTCACGATTAATTCATTTTTACGTGATTTTTTTCACGATTCATTTTTTTCACGTGATTTGTTAAAATGATTTCATTTTTTTTCATGATTCATTTGTTTTCACATGTAATTGGTTCACATGGTTCATTTATTTCCACATGTAGGATATGGTTTTATTTATCACATATTACTCACATGATCTTAGACACATGTGCAACTCCATTAATTTTCCAGCAAATGCACTTTAAAATGTTTCATTTATTTATTTATTTATTTATTTATTTATTTATTTATTTATTTATTATTATTTTTACGTGACCACATTACTCATATAGTCACGTGAAAAACATATGATAGCATGTGAAATGTATGTGATTGCACTGACTTGGACATGAAGTGGTCTCATTTCCCTAAAACTATCAATTTCCTTCAATATTCTTACAAAGTACAACAAACATGCATATCATCATACATAAATACTGTGTTGCCAGTTTATTAGATGCACCTTTGTAGCACCCAATAAGCTAGAATCTCTTTATTTTAGTCAAGTTTAGAACATTTACAGAGAAAAGTACCCTTAATTTATTGCACCTTTCAATCTAGTCTCTAGTATAATTTTACAAAGACAAGTAGCAATTCAGAAAAATGAACGCGTTGTTATAATGATATGCTAATGATGCTAAATTGACACGAACACATCAATGTGTCAATAGCGAATGATGTATCGGGGCAATGCCACAACACGTGAGCTATTTCAGTTTAGTCCTTGGAGAATGCTCCAAGCTGTTACTGTGCCTTCCAGTCATGCAGCAAGTCTTCCATTAAGAACTCTTCTCCTACACTCCATTACATCTCATCTGAACACTCTCTGAAAGCTCATTTGCATAGGTCAAGATCCTGTGCTTTGTGATGCATGTGCACACCAAGACAGACATCGGATTAGTGTAACACTGGCTCACGCTGGCCAGGATAGTCATCATACCTGCCATCCAATTCATCTATGAGCCCTATCTTAATCAGAGGAGCAGCATCATTGACCTTCTGCTGAGAGGCCCAGACGAGACAGCAATAATGTTTCACCAGGCACTGTAACGTTCCACTCATTTGATTGAGCTCTGGGGAAAACGGGATTACACTGTTGAAGTGAAGTCTACTCTAATTCATTGTCCTGAACATTCCTCTCATTAGAACTAAAAAAGCATACAACTTGTGCCAATGCAAATTAAAATAAAGGAATAAAATTTTAATATTTGATTATTTTACTTGTTATTACTCATCATAATGAATTTACATAAACATTAGAAATCCAAACACACTATCCAGAGATGATGAGTTCTGTTACGACACCGGGGATAAAAGGAAGCAGGATGCACTTGCAGGGGAGAAGTGGTCAGTTTATTAGGAACATAAAAAGGCACATTCAAAAGTGACGGGACACAAATACCAAAAATCCAAAAACAGAGGCACGTTAATCTTCCTAAATGGGTTAGACACAGATGCAATCACTTACAGGGTCACAGTCCACGAAATCACGCAACGAAGCAGGAATCCTAGAAAACCGGGGATGCCGGGTAAACAAAAACATAAATACAAAAAGCAGGAACCAGGGGATGCCTGGTTAACAGAAACATCGGTAATACTTTGCTTCGTCGCTATCTTTGACATGAACATTCCAACATCGGACAATACAACATTCAACAAAACTCATTAACCAAAACTCCATACTCCGCCCCGAAGCGGACACAGACCGGGGTTTAAATAATGGCATTTCATCCTAAGGCAAACAAGATAGATACGCGACACCTGGAAATGATAATCAGCACAGAGGACCAATCAGGAAGTTGGGGCAGAGACATGACGCAACACAAAAACAAAAAGGCACATGGCAACATAAACAAACGCTGAGTTCATGACGTAGTCCAGAGAGTTCCTTTTGAATCACGCTGGAATGCGCTCCGTGGAATGCGGAAGATATGCTGCGCCGTAGCGGAGCCGCGAGTTGGAGAGCTAACAGATTTCTATATATATCATATTCTACAATTCAGGTAAAAGTTTCAAACCACCTTCATTCCAACTGCTAAACAAGACAATACATAGGCACTGCTAAGCAAGAAAGATGCTTGGTAACAAATGTTAAACATCCATCCAGCCATCCATCCATCCAGACTTCCTCCATTACATCCATTCAAATATTTACCCATCCATCCATCCATTCATCTATGCATCCATTATATGGCCAAATGTTTGTGGACACCTGACCAATCACACCCATATGTTATTGTTGAACATCCCATTATGGATTTAGTCCCCTCTTTGCTGTTATAATAACCTCCACTTTTCTGGGAAGGCTTTCCACTAGATTTTGGAGCGTGACTGTGGGGATTTGCTCATTCAGCCATAAAAGCATTAGTAAGGTCAGGCACAGATATGGAACGAGGAGACCTGGTGGACTATTTGGTTGAGGTCAGGACTATTTGCAGGACACTCGAGTTCTTCCACACCAACCTTGGTGAAACATGTCTTTTTGGAGCTCGCTTTGTGCACAGGGACATTGTCATGCTGGAACATGTTTTGGCATCTTAGTTCCAGTAAAGAGGAATTCTAAATGCTACAGCATACAAAGACATTCTAGATAATTGTGTGCTTCAAACTTTGTGTCAGCCGTTTGGTGGGGACCCACATATGGGTGTGATGGTCAGGTGTACACATACAGTACTTTTGGCTATATAGTGTACATCCACCAATTCATCCATCCAAACATGCACCCATCCATTCATCCTTTGTTTAATTTTTGTTTCCTTCTCCAGTGACCATCCATCCATACACACATACATACATACATACATACATACATACATACATATACACCTGCATCTACCAATACATGGAACATTTATCAGTACATTGGAACATTTATCCATCCATCCATCCCTCCATTCGTAACCTAATTAATCCAAACAACCTTTGTTTCCTTTTTGTTTCCTTCTCCAGTGACCATCCATTAATCCGTCCATCCATCCATCCATCCATGCATTCATAAACCAATCCATCCAAACAACCTTTGTTTCCTTTTTGTTTCCTTCTCCAGTGGCCATCCATCCATCCATCCATCCATCCAAATATCTATGCACCAACTTTTCCATCTACCCAAACAATCCTTGGTTCCTTTAATCAAAACTATTCTACAAAGTGTTCTTCAGTTTCTCCATCTGGCGAAACCTTTAACGATTTTATGTAAGAGAACCAATCTAGAAAGCTACAACCATGAAACACCTGAAAAACGTTCATGAAACCCTTTTGAAAGAGGGTAAAGCTGTGAACATCAGACAGCAATTTCTTTAAAACTATACGCAACCTTGTCTCTACAGGCCATACTTTTGTAGCTTTTGTTTCTCTAATTCTGCAATGCAATGAAGTGCAATGGAGACTCAGGCAGAGTCAGAGTGCGAAGCTCCTCAGAGCACCTCGGCCCTCATTCCTCTCTTTAATTAGCCCATTAGCATCTCATTTTCATTAAGGTGATGTATGTAATCGCATATGTCTGCTGAGAGGCGGGAGCACGGCTGTTGTGCCTATGCATTTTTAGTGATGTTTAGCCCCTTGACTCACCACCTGGGCCATCAATCACCAAAGCAGGGGTGGCTCTATACGCAGCTCTAGATCTTCATCATGGCAAGCAAAAGCTGCAGAACCTACATCATCATTACTGTATGGTTTTACCATTATATATATATATATATATATATATATATATATATATATATATATATATATATATATATATATATATATATATATATATATATATATATATATATACTGTGCTCAGCAGTGCAGCTTTCTGTTAAGAGCAGAAATATGTTTACTAAGGATGACTGCAATTACTAAGGATAAATGAATAAATGAATGCTGTATATTTTGCAGTATTCTTATTAATCAACATGGTCTTTCTTTGCTGTTTTGTCTTTGTCATATCTGACCGCTGCATGAAAGTAAAAGCCTCCCAGTCATGTGACTTTTTTGTTGAATACCGTAGGATGCAAGACAGAAAGATTGGATCTGAGGAATAAATTACAATTGGACAGTGTAAGACTATGCGATTTCAGCAGTCTTTTAAGATAATTAGTTTTCACACTGTACAATCCCAATAAAACTTGGATGAATTCTATAACACAATGTGGGAGAATGTGTTCTCCATGTCAGATTATATGATGAAGAACCTCTAATGATACACCAGCATTGATGAATATTACTGCATTCTGCTTACATCATCAATTAGTGCAGAAAATGGGGTCACAAACAGAAATATTCTCCAATTTGAGCTTGAGTTCATTAGGATATTATTTTATGCTCATTGGCATGTTTTGTTGATGCACGATTCACCATTGGTGGCTTTTAGACAAGTGTTGTAGTAGCAGGAAATTTTAACTCAGGCAAAAACATATGCATTTTGAGACCAAAGTATTGTTTTATCGCATGCAAATTTTTGTCTGTGACAGCAAAGTCATTGAGTGCATAGGCTTATAATATGGCTATAATATATCAGGGTTGACATGCCTACGTTTGCCTTGGCTGGATTCTCAAACTAATGCGTTTAAAAGACACAATCTGTTAAACTCCTATCTTACACATTATTTCTCAATTACCAGGTATAGAGAACAAGATCATTTCCTTTTGTGTTTCCCCTCCGCTTTATCTCGAAATATAAATGAATACCATTTTAGCTCGGAAATGAGCTTTTCTCTTAGCTTCCCAAAAGGAACAATCTGTAAGAGAGAGAGAGAGACCTACCAGATGATCCACCACTGCAATACGATGTGAATCTAATTAAAAGATAATGCAGGCTACATCGTCAGAGATATTGTACTACCCAAATTTCTCTCACTATAACCTCTTTCTGTAATTATAACATATGGAAGGGCTTAGGATATATGATTTTTAAATTGGTACATGCTTTTTCAGAATGTTCCTTTACTGTTCCTGTACTAATCAAACATGGGAATGGAGATGTTATGTACGTGATGAATAGGGTGATTTTTATATCCAGGGACTTGCACTTTTCACAAATGGCATAACCATAGCGGTATTATGAAATGCAATACTCTGTTATGAAAGGGTGATGGTAATTTTCTGCAGACATAAAAAACAAAAAAAGCAATTAAGCAATCAAAGTATTATCAGAAGTTCCTATCCCAGGGAACAGGCTCAGGCTAGGGTACACTCTGGACAGGGGTACACTCTGGATAGGTTCCAGGCTCCCCCGCGACCCTGTGTAGGATAAGCGGTATGGAAAATGGATGGATGGATGGACTTGTTTCCCCTATTCTACTTGTGTCAAAAAGGACACAAAAAAGCCCTAACCCTAGGTCATGTAACAATGCCTTTGTACTTAAGATTATGGTCTGTGGGATGCACAATCACACACACATTCAAACAGTTTTGGAAATGCCAATCAGCCTACAATGCATGTCTTTGGAATGCTGGAGGAAACTGGAGAAAACCCCTTAAGCACAGGGAGACATGCAAGTGCCATAGGATTCGAACCCCCAATTCTGGAGGTGCGAGGCAAACATGCTAACCACTAAGCCACCATTTTTTCTTCTTTTTTTTTATGAGTGTCCAGTGTCAGGTATTTGCAACTATCAGAGTTAAAGCAGAACTTTAAATTTTGCAACACAGGAAAGTTTTCAGGACAGAGAGCTTTGTGCTTTCTGTTTTCTCGCTAACATGACAAACTGTATTTTTTTGGTGTTTGTTTGTTTGTTTAATTAACTTTAAGAGAGAAAAAAAAAGAGATGCTGGTGAGTGTACAATTGTTTACAGCTGTTATAACATAAGTGATAACAGGAACTAACTTGTTTCAGAGACATTCCACAACATTAAATGTACAGTAACTATAAATGTATTTACCTATAACAGCACATCCATGTTTAATATATTCTTAGAAGATTTTTGGTTATTCGCTGCATAAAGACGCTTTGCAGTTTGATAGTATATCATGACAGGGTGTTGCTTATTTGCTGCATAGAGATGTTATGCAGTTTGATAGCATGTTATGACAGTATGTGGGTTATCTGTCGCACAGCAGCTGCTCCCACAACTGGACACTCGATGAAAACTTGAAAGAGAAGTCAGCCTCTGAAGTGAGTTCGGCTCTGGCTGCTGACATACGACTTCAAAGTCCTGCTACCAACATGACAGCCTGTGAACGTGCAGCCCAGCTTTACTGAGAGTTTACGTTCCAGCTTTTTTTTTTTAATCACATGGTTTCCATCTTTATGTACTTTTCTGCTCTATGAGACCTATATATTATTGATGTATTTGCAAGGTAGCTTCTTATTTAGGTTGATTTGAGGCCATTTGGTGTCTTTTGATATCTTCCGCTTTGATTTTTGAGTACTTCTGAAGAAATATCACTCAGAAACCCTGAAGGTAGATGCTGGTCCTTTTCTGCGCAGATATTTGAGAAATGAAATTCCTCAGCTCAATGCTGTGTGGCTATGTACAGTATGTGTTCTTGAGTTTGTTGGATTGTTTGGATTTTTGTGCTTTCCAAGTTTTCTCAAGGATGATTTCAAAGCCACTTTTGTCTCTTTTATACTTTTGCGCCTTTACGTTATTATTTTTATATAGACTGTAACCAGTAGGAAACCACACTTTCCTTCCTCCAATTCTAGGAAAGTGATGTCATATCTAAGAAATAAGAATGTGTGCACTGTCAACATTTTAAGTAAAACAAAAAGAAGGAGCTTTTTTCCCCAATCACCTGATGATTACAGTAAAACATTGTATATATACAGTATACACACATTCCAGTTTCACTCCGCAGCAGCCTTGATTGTGCTGTTTGACAAGCACAGCAAAGCAAAACAGCATTTTTAATCATGTTCTAATTATAATGACCATTAAAATTATTTGTAAAGTATTAGAAGTGACACTTGGGAGTTGGCATTTTCAGCTGAAAATTTGGTTAGCACATTTGCCCCACACCTACAGGGTTGGGGGTTCAAATCCCATCTCCACCCTATGTGCACAGAGTTTGCATGTTCTCCCTGTGCTTTGGGGGATACTTCCAGGTACTCTGGTTTCCTCCTGCGCTGTAGGCTGATTGGCATTTACAAATCGTCTGTAGTGTGTGAATATGTGTGCGATTGTGCCCTGGGATGGGTTGGCAACCCATTCAGGGTGTCCCCTGCCTTTTGCCCCGAGTCCCTGGGATAAGTTCCAGGTGCACCATGACCCTGTGTAGGATAAGCTGTATGGAAAATGAATGGATGGATTTTAAGTATATACATTAATAATGTTTATCAAGCAGAACATACACCGATAGATTTTATTTGATATCAGTGAACTCAAAATATTCTCCATTTACCTTGACAGAAAAAAAGGTGGGAAAATTTAGTTGAGACTGTGCTTCGAGACTAGTGTCAGTTAATATCAGAGAATTCAGAACCCCTACGCGACTCTCAATCATTCCAGATTCATAGGCTGATTGGCTCATCTGCTGTTTTTATTGGGTGGCAAAAGGAAGACGCTTTTGCATAATTTTTGTGTGAGCAGCGTACCAGCATACTGATCTGCTTTTGTGCTAAATACAATTCACTGTGAAATTAAAATGCATCCTGTTGCTTTAAGAGACTCCAACTCTTTTGGCTGAGTCATGCCGCCTGTCCCAGTCAGATACTCTGAGCCTCTTATATTCGAGTGTATGCGTGCTGTCATCTAGGCTTTGAATAAGACTTATTAGTACGAAATTATGCAGTTCTCTGACCCATGGCAAAAGGCACAAGCTGCAGTTTGTCTTGCAGTTGAGCTATGAATAAAACCTGATTATGGCAATAATTTAGTTTTACAGTTGATATATTATCATGTTGTACCCATTGACTATCTCCACCCATGTCTCCACCCCTAACGCTTCATGCCAGCATGTTGAAGTGGAAGTGAAATATGGCAGATAGGAGGCACAGTCACTGGGCCAAGTCATACAATGATGGCTGGTGGATGACTTCAAGGATAGAGTGGCCTCTGGGGTTGATGGGAAATGTTAATGCATCCTGCTAGTCTCTGATGAAGGCTGGGGAAGAGGATGGAACATGGATATGGTGGGGATGTGTGCTTAGTGAAGCATGGCAGCTCAGCTTGACATCCAGCATCTCTCTCTCTCTCTTTATTTATTTATTACTTCAAATTTTCCACTCTTATTGGAACCTGGATAAGCCTTCCTTTCTTATAAGCCAGGTAATTATAATGAATGTGACCTACTCCACTGAGTAAACTCCAAATCTCTTGGTTTATTTCAGTGCAGAGACAAACATGGTCTCTTGTTTTAAAAGTTTCTATGCCATCCTTTAATCTTGATTCAGCTGAGAGCATATTCCGATTCTGCTTTGCCTGCACACCATAACCTTGTAGTTCGTGCAATAGTTTTCCTGTAAACACTATTTACCGTAATAAGCAGGTATGATCTGCACATTGCTTCCTTTATTACCCCAGTTTTAAATAACGTGTCTCACCCTTGCATTATTGCATAATCCATTACACTACTAGATGCTCTCTGTTGATAGCGTTTGGGGAAAACTGGTGTGTTATTTGTCCTATGGAAAGAGGAACAGGGATAGGTTTGGAGTGAATAAAGGAGAGAGGGGAGCAGAGTGATAAAAGGGAACGATGGAAAGGGACTATGGGTTTTGCAGTAGTCCTCGACAGGTTGATGTAGCTTCTGCAATGAATATCTCATAAAAAGTACTATCCTTAGGCCTTAAGAAGATCTCCTATTTCCTCCTGTTAATGGTGGAGCTTCAAATCACCTGCTCCATCACTGTCAGGCCAGTCCTAATATGTACACCACACCTCACAAACAAAAGAAAAAAAAGAAAAAAAACACTGGGTCCATGTACATGCTCTAACATGGCAGTCATGTATTTTTTTTTCAGGTATAACATTTCACAGCATGGTATCAGATACAAATTCATGTGAGAAATATAAATATTAATGGGCTGAATAGAAGAAAACTAAATCAATTTGATTCATCAGGGTTTCACAAGTGCAATCGATGCTAATCAGCATCAATGCTAAGCTATCGCAATGAGTCTGATCGAAAAAATTATGTTCACTTACAGGACAGAAATGTCATGAGCACAGTACAACAACATTCACCCTTTGTGTGTGTTTTCTATAAGCTATTTCTTTATGTTGTTGACTTAAGTCCAAAGGCTACATCAATATTTACGCAAGGAAAGTACCTCATATTCAGACCCGGGTTATGCATGTGTTTAAACTGCTTTCCTGTCTCCCCATTCAAATTATGAAATGACCTGTGTGTAGTTCATACCTCTGAGGTTGCCTAATTTTTCTTGAGAAGAAGTGTCTAAAATTGTGTTTTAATAGCGTCTAGACCACCGTCTTTAATCACGAGGACTTGCTTTGAACTCTATTTTATCAGAGGCCTAAAAGATGGAATTTCCGGTATGTTCAGCAGTGAATTTATTTGTGATGTCATGCTCCACAGTAGTGGTTAATGGCTCATATAAAAGTAAACACTCAGGGCTTTAAGAATTTTCAGTTCTTCATAAGTATTTCTTTTTTTTTTACCTAGCCTACAGGTTTAAATGATATATGTTATTGTGACAGTTGTATACAGTGTTTTATTATCAAAAAAGCTTTAGTTGTGCCATCTGTTTTATCTCTGTACCAATGTTATTGTGGAGAGGTGTGAATTGTTCACCAGCAGCTAAACACAGAGTCACAATACTCTACATACAGAAACCCAACAGTGTCCTGACTAATCTTATAACAGACATGCTGTGCTAAAAGTTTGTTATAGTTTGTTTCATTTGTTTATACTAATTGAAAATTTCTGATAAGTTGATTTGCCAGTTGAATGGAACACCAGTGTAGTGCGAGAAGCATGAAAAAAAAAATCACGGAATATGATGTAAAAAAATAAATAAATAAATAAATTTAAGACACAATTTAAAGGTTAAAAATATATAATAAAAAAGACTTCTATGATGATATAGTATGAATGAGAGGATGCAAAGCATTGAAATAAACATCTTATAGTAATCTATTTTATTGCTAATATACTGTATTACTACATGAACACTCCTAGTCGTGATTATTACATTAATTACTGAAAATTGGGTTTAATTTAACAATGCGGCTTCCATCATTATTACTTGACAGGTTTATAAAATAGACTTGATCCAACACATTTTAATTTATGACTTGCATGCTTGACTTAATGAAGCCACGAGACTGTGAACCGAGGTCATTGTACTGTATGTGTGTTATGTAAACTGCAGGCAGAGGAAGTCAGGATGCATGCGCTGGGGAGACGTCAGTTAATGCAGAAAAGTTTATTCACAAAAAAAGGCAGTAATCCACAAATGCAGTAATCCACAATGTAATCATCCAAAAAAAAAGACAGGAAAAACACGAGAGACAAGGAAGTGGTCTGGGAACCACGAACACAGAGCTACGGAAATCGGAACAAGAATTATAACTTCAAACTACGGACATAACACTTGAAACATTTCTA
This sequence comes from Cranoglanis bouderius, assembly GCA_023630585.1. Taxonomy (NCBI): domain Eukaryota; kingdom Metazoa; phylum Chordata; class Actinopteri; order Siluriformes; family Cranoglanididae; genus Cranoglanis; species Cranoglanis bouderius. The sequence continues at coordinate 5,590,774 of CM042541.1, forward strand.
AACTAATACTCTGCGAGGAAGCGGAAACAGTGCGGGGTATTTAAACACAAACAAAATCAAATACACCTGAAACCAATGATCAATGAAATAACATGAACCAATGAGAAATAAGGAGGTGGAGACATGACACGAACAAAAACAGAAGCACATGGGAAAACACAGGAGGCAGAGACATGACGTGGACACGAAAACAAAAAAGCACATGGCAGAAATAAACAAAACGTGAGTCTTTATGAATCACGCTGGAATGCGCTCCGTGGAATGCGGAAGGGCGTTGCTCCGTTAGCAGCATTGCGAGAGAAAAAGAGAGGGAACCTAACAATGTGCAGGATGTAGGCTATTTTATAACACTTTTAATTTGGTACTTTGATTTGTCGAATTAATAAGAAATTGCAATGTTTTTTCTTAATTCAGTGTACTCTTTTGTAAAGTAAACATGCCCATAGTTTGAAGGATAAGCTGACCAAGCACTCATCTGCTATGTTTGCAACTCACTTTAAGTAAGTGTTGTTTATAATTTTTCCCCCCTAAAAGATTCACTCCATGGGATAAGAAATGTCTCTTACTAAGATATTGTGTCCACCGAAGTCCTCTGTGTGTAACTAGACCATTTTGTAGACCTGATGGTACTATTCATTATTTAATAGTGTCACATTAAAAATGTGTTTAATATTCACCTCAAATGGCATTACATAATTGTTTGAGTATCGGTATCAGTATCATATCAATATGACATATTGTACTTAACATCAATCTGTCAGACAGTGGTGCTGGAATTAATACTGCTCCATGCTTGAGCCAATATCAAGAAAAAAAATATGCATACATCCAAGTTTAGAATCTCACGTAACTGAGACACTGCTCTGTCTTTTTTGCAGACTCCACCCTGTGTGCATAAGCCTCGCAGAATTATGGAACACTGCTTAAATCTGTAGTGAAGTCTGAGGGCTGAATACTGGTGTGTGCAATTTCTACAACTGCCCCAATCAAGTGGTGGTGAGATTCAAAACAGGAATGTTCAGCATATCTGTACTCTTTATGAAGCAGATGAAAAAAAAAAAACAGATGAAAAGAGGTGTACAGACATGAGATTTTTCTCCATCAGGTCCTTGCTATCACCAGCACCGCTGACCTAGGTTGCCCCTTTTATGAGCTGCTCGGATCCCATCCATCATGCTGTTAGGAAGCACTTTACATCATGCCGCAGAAGTCCCTCAAGACAGAGAACTTAAATTTCCTCCCCAACTAATGGAAATTTAACTCTCCGCGTAACTATAAAGTTTTAAAATCGCCACCAAATGGCAGACCCCTTAGGAAATGGCTTCAGATGTCATTCACTTTACTGTTCCCTTATCTTTTTCATTTCTTTCCCGTCCCTGTTCCCATATCTTTTCATGATGTTTGCTGTCATTGGCAGTGGCTTGAGTGGTCACGCCGCTGAAATATTGATTTCCTTTCTCTTCCCCTCCTGTCTTTTTTTCCCTCACCTCGCTCTCTTTCGCACACCTCCTTCTCTCTTTGTCTTTCTGTCTCTCACTCTCTGTCCTCTCCACCCCCTCCCCCAATCACTGGTTCCAGAGAAGCTTGTGTTGACTCATAGCCCTCCTGTCTGTCACTTTCCCACTCCTTTTCTTTATTCTGCTTTCTTCTTGATGCCTTGTGAGTCCTTTCACAGGACTTTCTATCCTCTACAGTGTTTCTTTACGAGTGTTTCTTCTCTGCTCACAGACTCTGTCTACACAGATGCCTGTCTTTAAACCTGACTCGCATGAGCCTGGTGCTGATGGAGGCATGTACACATGGAAAAGCCATAGCATTTGTCTGAAATGACAGCTCTTTCGACATGTGAAGGACTCTTTGCAGGACTGCATGTCAGGAAGGATAATAAACGAAGCTCAGGATCAATCCAGCCAAACTGAATTTCGAATGATCCTTGCAGTACCGACTGTGCAAACAGTGATAAAATCCGTTCCACTAGCTTATCATCAGTTGAAGTGATAACACCATTTCAGAAGCTGCTTTTCCCTTTAAAAATTGCAGTTCTTGCTCAGTGATGATGCGTTCCAATCTGGGGATAATATTCTTTTATTATTATTTTAAAGAAACACCTTATATGTATAGCAAACCAGTAAATATTTACATAACCTTTGTTTCATAGTATTTATGTGCTCCTACATGCATGAGCATGCTTCCCTGACTCACAAAACAAGCTATGCATTGTACAAAAGGAATAAAACACTTGAGGGCATGCTGTTATATGAAAATAATCAAGGATCTGGACATGGTGGTGTGATGCGGCCTGACATGAAGCAGAGTTATTGTTCCCACCCCTATAACAGTAAGGGTTTATTCCTCTAATACCACAGGAATTTGCCTCAAACACATTTTTGTCATTAATTAAAGAATGACACGTTGTAGTTTTATCCGTTTGGAGTTACCTTTAATGTTGCAGCTAAACACTGATTCCCTCACAAGTCTCTCTTTTTCTCTTTAATAAAGTTGATACATTAATAAACTTATTCGATGCTGACACTGGAGACTCCTTCCATAAAAGTTCAATCAACTTTTCCTCACAGAAAGCTTCACCATATCAACGATTAGACATTTTTCATTGTTAAATAGCAACACGATTTTAAATCTATCTATCACTAGGCTTAGATTATGTGATGTGTCTATTGTACAAGTCCTTGTGAATGAGCTGTTACTATAGAAACAATAATGTATTCGAACGAGCACATAAATAGAAACCTGTGATTTGAAATATAGTCGGAACTACTGTCAGAACTGCTATTATAGAAAATTAACCACCTTCTGACCAGATTCAAGGCTTCAACAGTGATGTGATAGAATTGTATTTGCACTGGGCACGCTCTTGCATTAATACTTTCTCAAGGTGACAGCATGTGCTAATCTTAGATAAAATGATTGTGAAGACCCCTGATTTTCAGCTTATAGATTCTTTTGCATGATGTACTATATCATGGTATCTGTTCCCTGTGTCTCTTTGGTCATGCAGAACAGCAGATTCACAGTTGTATGCAGGCTACCTGTGTAGGGTAATTAAGTAAGTGCAGCCTGTAGAGTGTGATTAACTCATGCCAGGTGCAGCACAGATGATAAAAGTGACAGTGTTAATAGAGTAAAAACTCGAGGGACGAACCCCAAACAGGGGGCTGATCCATCTTTCTATCCACCTGGTGTCTTTTCCAATTACACTCCACGTTCTGTTTGCACTCGTCCTCCACATGGGCTCGCTGCAGCTCCTGCGCGGTGTCTCATGATGAAACTCGGCTCATGCTGCTTGGGATCCAGGAAAGTGCCAAAATATCCAAACACACTCTCTCGATTAAAGTCGATGATGAAGTAAAGTAATGATTCAATCTGGGCCTGGCTCTCTAGAGAGTTTTGTTTTAGGTGTTGGTGGGTTGTTTAATGGGAATTACAATTTGGGGTAACATTGTATCTAAAAACAGTCATTTTATTTGTTTGTTTGTTTGTTTGTTTAACCTGAATCTGCAATGACTTGATGATAGGTCAGTTTCACTTTTTTTGTATGGCTGAGGAAACTGTACATGTCATGTTCCAGTCCCCGATATGCTTGGCAATGTACATACTGTAGGGCTGACATAAGCCTACAGAAACATTACATTGCATCCACTGTCATAAACACTATACTGAAGGGCAGCATTTAGCCTGACAGCCAGTCTTTATGACAGCTGATGTAATGCCTTTATGGAATTATAAGTGTTTTTATAAATGTTTATGTAGGCTTATGTCAGACCTATGAACACTGCCCTTAAGTATAGTCTTTATGACAGCTGATATAATGCCTTTATGTAATAATAAGGGTTTTTTATGCTTATGTAGGCTTATGTTAGCTCTATGAATACTGCCCTGAAGTATAGCCTGTATGACAGCTGACATAATGCATTTATGGAATTATAAGTGTTTTTATAAATGTTTTTTCACACTTATGTTAGCTCTATGGACACTGCCCTTATGTATAGTTTTTATGACAGCTGACGTAATGCCTTTATAGAATTATAAGTGTTTTTTATGTTTATGTCAGCTCAATGAACTCTGCCATTAAGTATAGTCATAATGTTCATCATCATGTAGACTGTGAGTGAGAGTAAGGGTTGGGGAAAAAAGGTATCCAAACTGTGCAAAACTATACATAAAGGCAATGTACATAATGACATAAGTCTATATAAACATTTATAAGAAAATGTATAATTCCATATAGGCACTACATCATCTGTCATAAAGAATATACATACTTAAGGGTAGCGTTCATAGGGCTAAAAGCATTCTGACAAAAGCATTCATTATGACAGCTGACCTAATGCCTTCATGAAATTAGCTTTTAGAAATATTTATTAAGTCTTACGTCAACCCTATTTCAACACTGTTTTTCCAAACAGCCTATGTGGTCTTAGACATGCTTTTTCTTAGAGTATTACAGCAGAAGTGGCAACATAACTGCACTTGTAGAATATCATTACACTCAGTGGTGGTTTAGTGACACAGTGGAGCTTTTTCCTCCAATTCTCCACTGGCAGGATGAAGCAGTTGTCCAAAACTTCTCTTCCACTAAACAGTATTTATATAGAGAGCCTGAAGGAGCAATTGCATTATTGCTCCCAGCTATTGCAGGGAAAAACGGACGAGTGCTTTCAGAAAGGATGCAAAAAAGAAAAAAGAAAAGCATCTGAGCTGACGTATAGAGCCACTGTTACTCAAGATAAGACCTAATCTGGCTTGATGAGAAAAAAAGTTCCTGTTTATTTATTCATTTATTTATTTAGCCATCTTTCAAGGTTTTAGTGTTGCTGTGTGTCCTGGTGTGAAGCCATGTCTCGTCTTGATCAATTTCTCACGAATGTTTATCTCAATTTCTTTTTTCTTCTTCTATTTTTCATTTTATATCCGCTGAGACATTTTACATCAAACAAAAATCCTACGAAACAGCTGTATCAAGGTTTAGTAAACACAATTCCTATTTTACTCTTTAAACGTTTCCCTCGAGTGGCACTACTCGAAAAAGTGAACAGGCGCGCTGAGACTTATGAGGCAGAGATGGAGATAGGAAATATTCCAACTTTTGACCTGCGATGCATTGCAAAAAAGGTCAAGCTGACACTTGTCATCTCATCACAGAGCAGCTCTGGGTTCTTCTAGTCCTGAGAAGAGGGGGTAGAGGAGAAAGAGAACAGTGGGCCTTTCATCCTGGCCACATCTAACCTTCATAGCCATCTTATCAGTGAGAAAGGTCAGAGCAGAGCTCCTGAAACCTGGATCGATCTGAAGGCCCTGTGCATGGCTTTTTTTCCCCTTCTTTATTTATCTTAGTGGACATGTTGCTCATGGTGTTTCTCAGGGTGACGATGAGAGTCAGATAAGCATCTATTAATGTTGCAGATCTCTCTCTCTCTCTCTCTCTCTCTCTCTCTCACTCTTTCACTCAGTCTTGCCATTTCGCCCTCGTTGCCCTTACAAGAGAGTCTGGCTAAGGGCCAGATCTGCCTCTCTTTTTCTTCTTTGTCCCTTTCTGGAAGCTGGAGGTCAAATAGACGTGCTTCAGGTCATGATGAATAGGCCATGCTACAGGGCAGAGACAAGCAGAGAGAGAAAGCCTAAAATGAGGAGCGTAGAAAGAAAAAGAGAGAGAGAGATGCTATGATATGATCATAATCTATGACAAACATAGATTATGATACAAACATGTATCTGTTTCATGCTCCGAATATCTGTATCCCTATTCAGATTTAAACCTAAGGTGGCCATACTTCACTCGAGGTTTATCTAGAGATAAACAGTATGCGGCACTCTTTTTTAATTCAACTTGTGCAGTTATTATTTTTGTTTGTACCTACCTGTATAATGGATATAGCTGGTTCTATTTAGGAAAATATAAACAAAATAGTATACACATATACATACACAATATGTTTTTTAAGAAATATATACTATATATATTATATACAGTCACCTGAAAAAACCACTGGAATGGCCAATTCATTTATTTGTACTATACACTAAAGACATTTGGGTTTGAGATCAAAAGATGGATATGAGACAAGAGTTTGAGATTTCAGCTTTTATTTCCTGGTATTTACATCTAGATGTGTTAAACAACAAAACATAGAACCCTTTTGTATCAGACCATCCGATTTTTAGGTGAGCAAAAGTATAGGAACAGATCAGTCTTGAAATAAATAAAATAGCAAAATAACATAAAAAGCAAATAACACTTAATATTTGGTTGCATATCCCTTGCTTGCAATAACTGCATCAAGCCTGCAACTCATTGATGTCACCAAATTGTTGATTTCTTCTTTTGTGATGCTTTTCCAGGCTTTTAGGGCAGTCTCTTTCAGTTGTTTGTTTCAGGGGGTTTCTCCCTTCAGTCTTCTCTTCAGGAGGTAAAATGCTGCTCATTTGGGTTAAGGTCTAGTAATTGATTTGGCCCGTCTAAAACTTTCCACTTTTTCCCATTGAAAAAGTCCACTGTTGAGTTGGCATTGTGTTTTGGATCATTGTCTTGCTGCATGATGAAGTTCCTCCTGATTAATTTGGATGCATTTCTCTGTAAATTGGCAGATAAAATGTTCCTGTAAACTTCTGAATTCATTCTGCTGCTACCATCATGAGTTACATCATCAATAAAGATTAGTGAGTCTGTTCCAGAAGCAGCTATGCAAGCCCAAACCATGACACTACCTCCACCATGTTTCACAGATGAGCTTGTATGTTTTGGATCATGAGCATATCCTTTCTTTCTCCACACTTTGGCCTTTCCATCACTTTGGTAGAGGTTAATCTTGGTTCCAGAACTTTTGTGGCTAGTCTCTGTATTTCTTTGCGAATTCCAATCTTACTGCTGAGGAGTGATTTGCATCTTGTGGCAGGGCCTTTGTATTTCTACTCTCAAAGTCTTCCTCGAATGGTGGATTGTGATACCTTAACCCCTGCCTTGTGGAGGTAGTTGGTGAGGTCACTGACTGTTGTTTTTGGGTTTTTCTTCACAGCTCTCACAATGTTTCTGTCATCAGCTATTGTTGTTTTCCTTGGTCCATTTGGTGTCTGTTGCTCAGTACACTAGTGGTTTCTTTCTTTTTCAGGACATTCCAAATTGTTGTATTGGCTATGCCCAATGTTTTTGCAATGCCTCTGATTGATTTATCTTATCTCAGCTTTAAAATGGCTTGCTTTTCTCCCATAGACAGCTCTCTGATCTTTATGTTGGCTTATCCTTTATAACAACAAATGCAGTCCACATATGTAAAAATGAAGGCTGAAACCAAAAGTAGATGTTCCAGTATTTTTGCTTGCCTACAAATTGGGTCTGATACAAAATGTGCTATGTTCTATGTTGTTTAACACATCTACATATAAATACCAGGAAATAAAAGATGACATTGTAAACTCTCTTTTCATATTCATATTTTGATCTCAAACCCAAATGTCTTCAGTTTACACTAAAAACAAATGAATTGGCCTTGGTGTTCTAATAGTTCTGGAGGGGACTGTACGCTATTAATATCTATAGTTGTACATTCCTATATATACGATACACATTGCACATAATAACATCACTGAAACAGAGAACTTTAAGTGTACATTTCTCACCCTGTCTTGGCTTCTTTACACTATATGAATGGCCTTGTTTTATCTCCATTTATCATCTCAGCTGCACAATATAGGTTGCAAGACAAAACAACACAAAACAATCATGAGAAAACATCCATGAAGTGTGTATATTACAACACAGCAGGCATTGTTGAATGGGTGAGAATCAAGTGGTCACGTTCATGTTTTCATACAGTGAAATGAAAAAAGAAATTGGAACCGTTCTATACTCCCTATGCTTCATTAGAACTTTATGATATATGGTTCTGAATCCACTGCTCACAAATCTCTGTATCCCCCACCCCACCCCTTCCAAAAAGCACAATCAAATATTTCTCTATTAGACAGGCATCATGGTCAATTAGCCCAACACTTTTCTAGCTTTTATCTCTTAAACCAGAGGCCTCATCTGTTATTTACGTGTTAAAGGCCTCACCATGAATTATTCAATGTGAGAGGAAAATTTACTGCTCCTGTCTTTCTTCAGTCAGGCCGTAAATTTAGGGATGGAAAGAGAGTGAGAGAGAGAATGAAGGAAAAAGAGAGAGGGGTGTAAGGCAAGAAGGGGTGGGAAGCAAGCGAATGGCTGGAGGCAAGTGGCCCCAGGAGGGTTGTAGACTCACACAGGCAACATCATAAAGTTACCATTAGAATGCTGTATTTATAACAGTCAGCTTCTGATGGTGATGCTACAGAGACAGCTAGAGGGCCACTTCCATCTTGCCAGTGCTAAAAACAGGCTGAAGTGGGAACGATTAAAGGGACAAATATCCACAATACAAATAAAAAATGTGAAGTCGTTCCTTGAAGAGGTGAGCCAACTGTGGTGGTTTGTGGTGTTTCTTTATACACTTGACACCTTTAGGTACCTGACCTGTTCTGACTCAAGCCTGTGTGTTACGCTACCCTTCAGCTCTATTTCTTTGTAAACTTCGGCGACTCCATAGAAATCCATTGTGATGTGTGTGGCATAAATTGATGTTTTGACATGACATGGTTTGCAATTTCTCTTTAATGGGTTTAAATGTTGTGTGTGTTTTTCATCATAACTTATTATAATTAAATATTAATAATGTTTGGCACATATCTGAGAGACAACCATATTGTGACTGGACTATTGCACTATACATTTCTGTGCTTCATGTGGTGCTTTCGTGCTTTGAGATTAGCTTGAAACAACAAAATGAAAAGGTTCTTGAAGAGGTTCTTTGGATGTTTATGGGTTTTAGCTCTCTAAAGTAGTTCTACTTTGAACCTTCTGTGAAAGCAAAACAGTCTTTGTAGGGTTCTATGTAGAAGTTCCTCAGAAAGACAAACAAGAAGTCCTTTGGAGTAACATTTAAAATTTAAACTTTACATTTTATTTAAAAGTTTTTAATGTTGAAGTTAAGAAAACATTCATCTAACCATTAAAAAAGTCATATCAAGCAATGATATTTTTATATACTGGCAATGGCAATAGTTTGTTCTTAAATACTGAGTAACAGGATTAAAAGTAACAGGGTTGATTGATTGATTGATCAGTTGATTTTTTTTAGCATAGAATTAACAAATACACAAAATGTGGTTAACATTCACAGTGATGGTATAAGATTACATTTTATTTTTATTATAGAAATTATTATTAATTTCTATAATTTCAGTAACACGGTTGTACTTTCAAAGTTCCCTCATCAGTCAGTATCACAATATTATTGAAAACAAAGAAAAAAAGTATGTGAATACTTACTTTTCTTCTGCCCATGGTCTTCAGAAAAATATGGGATGATGCAAATTCTTGTTGAATATGTGACTTGTGGGACATTCCGGATATTTCGTAGGAGTTTTCAGGTAACAGGGTAAAGGGAGTGTTAAACTAAAATGTACAGCACATTTACATATTAATACAAAAATAAATTTTTTTGAAGTATTTAATGATTATACTTCAACTTTGCTACTTTTGTTTTAACCTATGCTTCAATGCAGCCACATCAAATGTGGTGTCATATTGCTTTCCATCCCCACTAAATTCAGTTCACTTATTAAAGGATTCTTTTATTTCTGTTTGAGAAAAATGGACTTTTTAATGTGGTTCCCCTCCAAGTGTAGCTTTCAGCACACAGCCATCTTCAGAGAATATCAATGGAGTAATGAGGCATAAGCCTCTGTAGGTGTGGCAGCATTGACGTTTTGGGGGGTGAAAATGATTTGTTTTGCTGTTTTCATCCATACTGTACAAACACTCCAGCCATTGACTGGCCTTATACAGGACTGCATTTTCAAGGCTTTTTATAACCAAATCAACTTGTTGCCATGCATCAATTATAGTTATTATAGAGCACTACTAATGCCAATTCTTTTGTCTTTGCTATACAAGAGATGATTATGAGACGACAGTTCAGAATTTCAGCTTCCATTTCTTGATACTTACATATACAGTGGGTATAGAAAAGAATCACCCCCCTTTAAAATAATCACATTTTGTTGCTTTTCAGCCTGAAATGAAGACGGACACAGTTTTTGTTTTATCCAGCTGTGTTTACTCAGTGCAACTTATAACATCCAAGTGAACGATATAACACCAACATGTCAGGATTATTATTTTTTTAATTAAAAAACAGAATAACTGATTCTGCTTTAATTTTTTTTAATTTGCTTTAATTTGCCTTATTTTTTTAATTACAGCCTTTAGTCTGTTGGGATATGTCTCTACTAACTTTGCACATCTAGACTTTGCGATATTTGCCCACTCTTCTTTGCAGAACTGCTCAAGTTCAGTTAAATTTGATGGTGACAGTTTGTGGACTACAGTCTTCAAGTCATTCCACAGATTTTCAATGTGGTTTAAGTCTGGGATCTGACTAGGCCTTGCAAGGACATTCACCTTTTTTCCTTCAACCACTGTGTGGTCAGTTTTGCTGTGTGCTTTGGGTCATTGTCATGTTGGAAGGTAACCCTTCTTCCCATTGACAACTTTCTGGCAGAGGGCAGCTGATTTTCCTCAAGAATTTGACGATATTTTGCCCCATCCATTTTTCCTTCTATCCTGACAAGTGCTCCAGTCCCTGCTGCAGAGAAACACCCCCATAACAGGATATTACCATCTCCATGCTTTACGGCAGGCATGGTGTTATTTGGATGGTGAGCTGTATTGGATTTCCGCCGGACATATCATTTGGTGTTGAGGCTAAATAATTAAATTTTAGTCTCATCTGACCATAACACCTTTTTCCATGTGGCCTCAGAATCTTCAAGGTGCGTTTTGGCAAAGCTCAGTCATGGGTGGCTTTTTTCTTGCAACCCTCCCATACAAGCCACGTTTGTGGAGAATTTGTGATATTGTTGTCACATGCACACAATGACCACTCTTTGTCATAAATTCCTGCAACTGCTTCAGAGTTGCTGTAGGCCTCTTGGTAGCCTCTCTGACCTGTTTCTTCCTGGCTCTTTCATCCAGTTTGGAGCAACATCCTGATCCAGGGAGGGTCTGTGTTGTGCCAAATACCTTCCACTTCTTAATAATAGACTTCACTGTGCTTCTAGGCATTGATAAAGCCTTTGAATTTTTTTTTGTATCCATCTCCTGACTTTTGCCTGTCCACAACTTTATCCCAGAGATCTTTTGACAGTGCCTTGCCACCCATAGTTGATTGTTTGCTTCAGTTGCACTACCAAGGACTGAAAAATGCTCCAGGAAAGCTCTTTTCATGCTGAGATAATCAAAATGACCACAGCTGATCACAGCTGAAAGTCAAATGGCTTTCTGTGCCATTGAGAAGGTGATTAGCTACACCTGATTGAGTTTACAAGTCATTTTTAGGAGGGGGTGATCCTTTTTCAAATTCAGTGATTCTGTTTTTTAATTTTTCTATTTTTCTCTGACATGTTGGTGTTATATATTTCACTTGGATGTTATAAGTTGCACTGAGTAAATACAGCTGGATAAAATAAAAACTGTGTCCGTCTTCATTTCAGGCTGAAAAGCAAGAAAATGTGATTATTTTAAAGAAGGGGGTGTGTGTGTGATTATTTTTATACCCACTGTAGATGTGTTAAACAACATTTAACATAGCACCTTTTGTGGCAGATCACCCAATTTTTAAGTGTGTAAAAGTACTGGAACAGATAGCCTTAAAGTAAATAACACAATATTTGGTTGCATGCCCCTTGCCTGCAATAACTGCATCAAGCCGGCAACCGACTGACATCACCAAACTGTTGCATTCTTCCAGACTTTTCCTGGCTGGTACCATAGCTTCTTTCAGTTGTTGTTTGTTTTGGTGGGTTTCTCTCTGCAATCTCCTTTTCAGGAGGTGAGATGCATGCTCAATTGGGTTAAGGTTTGGTGATTGATTTGGTCAGTCTAAAATCTTCCACTTTTTCTGTCCACTTAATAAGTCTGTTATTGTGTTGGCAGTTTGTTTTGAGTCATTCCCTTGCTGCATGATGAAGTTCCTCCCAATTAAATTGGATGCATGTCTCTGTAAATTGATAAACAGAATATTTCTGTAGATTTATTCTGCTGCTACCATCATGAGTGAGCCTGTTCCAGAAGCAGCCATTCAAGCCCAAGCCATGACACTACCTCCACCATGTTTGACTGATGAGCTTGTATGTTTTGGATCATGAGCAGATCTTGGTTCCAGAACTTTTGTGGCTTATTTTCTGATTCTTACTGCTGATTAGTGGTTTCATCTTGTGGTATGGCCTCTATATTTCTGCTCTCAAAATTCTTTGAAAAGTTGATTGTGATACCTTTATCCCTGCTCTGTGGAGGTTGTTGCTGATGTCACTGACTATTGTTTTTGAGTTTTTCTTCACAGCTCTCACAATGTTTCTGTCATCAACTGCTATTTTTTTTTCTTGGCTGACCTGTTCAATATCTGGTTATTAGTACACCAGTGGTTTCTTTCTTTTTCAGGACATTTCAAATTGTTGTATTGGCTATGTATAGTGCTTGTGCATTGGCTTTGATTGATTTTCTCTCTTTTCTCAGCTTCAAAATAAGTTGCTTTTCTCCCATAGATAGCTCTCTGGTCTTCCAGTTGGTTTAATAACAAATGCAGTCTTTACAGGCAAAACTCAGGGCTTACACCAAGAGTAGAAATTCAGAGCTATTAATTGTTTCAACAATAAATCTAACAGGGCACACCTGGGCAGCAAAAAACACCTATCAGTCACATGTTCCAATATCTTTGATCACTTGAAAAATGAATTCAATGGCCATGTTCTGAGTTGTTTAACATATCTATTTAGCGCTAAATATCAGGGAATGAAAGTTGAAACTCTGATCTATCGTCTCATATTCATTTTTTGATTTCAAGCCCAAATGTCTTCAGTGTATAGCAAAAAAAAAAGAATTGGCCTTTATTTCACTAGTGTTTAATCAATTTTATATGTTAATCCTGGCCCAGATAGAGACTCTAAAAAGCAACTAGGATTATAGGCTTTGTTTATTCTACAATTATTTCATTAAGGATATTGCACCAGAAGCAATAACACTGCAAAAGTCTACTAGAGAACAGTGTTTGTGTTATTCGGCTTAGTTCTGTTTGTCTAACCATATATCTTGAGAAATATTTATTGAACCACCTACAGCGTTTAGTTCTCAACTTTTCGCCCGATTAAGGAGTTCAGGCACTACTAGAAAATAAGCGTAGATCCTCAGGGGGTAACATTGGGAACCTTGGGATTCCTATATAGATGGCATACCAGATTTAGAGTGGCTTTTGGCATGCGTTTTGTTGTTGTGGCCAATCCACCCACATATTTTATACACCATCCAGTCCCATTCTGTTTGTTGCTTAACTCTGATTTGTGTGAAAGTGTTATTTGGTGAAAAATAGCCTAGAATTCCTCTTTCATGCATGTCCACTGGGAAGCGTTGGTTATGATTCAGGGACATGGAGGAATAATCTAGGCCCAGTTCACTACTGACCTTGATCTTACGGCGAACAAGGGGGTGAGGGAGAGATATAGGCTATCCCTCTCCTACACATACTGAGAAATACTGTTAATCTCCATACAATTTGCACTTTTCACAAGATTTGCATCATGCTGATTATGTGGGTGTTTCAATACATATTCACATATGTACCAAATTTGTACGTAGGAGCAGTGTAAATTACTCATCCTCCTTCTGAAGTGTTATCGATTGTGTAGATTTAGATATGAATTCTTTTTAATCTCTTATTTATGAATCTGTAGTCCACTTCAACAAACTGTGCCAGAGGATTGGGTTTAAAGCCAAATACATAAATACCATCCATTGAAAGAGCATTTGATGTTGATGGTAAGCTGATCCTCATGCTTAGTAGAGAAGCACATTTTCTTTACAGGAAATGCACTGAATTAAGAAAAACATTGGCATTACTTTATTCATTTAAATTAGTGAATTAAACTTGTGATAAAATGGCCTACATCCAGTGGACAAATTAAAAATGTCAGGACCTCAATTTAGTATCTTGTGGATTCATTAATGTAGGATGTACTGGATCAAGTGCTATTTTATAAGCTGCTGGGAACTAATGTTTTACATTAAACCAAACTTTTGTGATTAATGTGATAATTACAACTACTGTAGGACTATCAAATTAAATCTGCATGAAACAAGATTCTGAATATGGACGACTTTCTTCACATACATATTGATGTAATTTAGGATGTGCTGGATCGAGTGCTATTTTATGGAAGGAAGCCATATTGTTATGTTATATTGCAAACCACATTTGCAATTGGTGATTAATATGATTATTACAGTTAGGATTATCAGCTTAAGTATGTGCATAACCCAATTCTCAATACCTTTTTCTATGGAAATATTGAAATTACCTTTTAGACTTTGACTCTGAGTACCGTATTTGATGTTAAGCTGTTAGCCTGATGCTAATAGTGCTTGCTCTGGGGTTTGTGGTGTGACTGATCCCCTCACATCACTGTGGAGATGTAAAGGAGCCCAACAACAATGGCTAAATCAATGGTCAGTAATAAATATGTCCTGTTGGACATGATTGCTGAGTGATTGCGATGTCAATACAGAGCTGAAAATGCTTAAACTCTGGAGTTTTCCATACTAAAATGAATCACTTCAGAGAAGAATTCTGTCTATCAACATGATCTAAAAAATATTTCATAATTGGCATTATGCTGTGGATTTAAATCATTACAGCTAGACATTAGCAAATCAGTTTTACAGTTATTGAACCTGGAACATGTGTTTTTGTCACCTAACTGTTGCCACCTTCTCACCAAGCTGCTTGGTGATGGTCTTGTAGCCCATTCCAGCCCTGTGTAGGTCTACAATCTTGTCCCTGACATCCTTGGACAGCTCTTTGGTCTTGGCCATGGTGGAGACTTTGGAATCTGATTGATTGATTGCTTCTGTGGACAGGTGTCTTTTTACGGGTAAAAAACTGAGATTAGGAGCACTCCCTTTAAGAGAGTGCTCCTAATATCAGCTCGTTACCTGTGTAAAAGACACCTGGGAGCCAGAAATCTTGCTGATTGATAGGGGATCAAATACTTATTTCCCTCATTAAAATGCAAATCAATTTATAACTTTTTTGAAATGCATTTTTCTGGATTTTTTTGTTGTTATTCTGTCTCTCACTGTTAAAGTACACCTACCATTAAAATTATAGACTGATCATTTCTTTGTCAGTGGGCAAACGTACAAAATCAGCAGGGGATCAAATACTTTTTCCCCCACTGTAGGAATTGCAAACAACTTTTTTTTTCTCACATCCAGATATGAATCCAGCCCGGGGCACTGCAATGCTCACTCACACTTACCTTATATCTAACACACCTCTTTCCTGTTTGTCTTCAATCACTCTGTCTATTTAAACAGCTCAATCATGCACATTCTTTGGGTATGTCTCAATCAGCTTCCTAGCACCGTAGGTGGTGAATCAGTATATTGTGTACATTAGTTTGGGCATTGGTAAGGACCTTGGCTCACTGCACATTGGGACACTCAAAACTGAATTTCTGGTGATGTGACTATGTACTCTCATTGTACAATGTCACCAAAAATTAAAAACTTACAAATATTTAAGTTTTATCTTTGTTAGCTTAATCACATGTATTTCTATCATAATATGTCAAACAGGATCATAGGCAAGCTAGTGGATTTAAAAAAAAAAAAATCATTAAACACTTAAAAATCATTAGACTTAAACAATCCGTATATAGAATGTGAAATAAAGTTAAAAATCGCTATGTAATCATTTGAGAGCTACAATAACAAGCAACTTACATTTGTAGCCGGAAGTTGGCTGAGAGGCTTCAGAAAACATGGTCATTTCCAGTAAGGGAACATAGTGAGCATCGATGCTCCCTGGTTTTTGCAGTGCATTGTGAGATATTTTTAGGGAGCTTGTGCACTGGAAGGATTTTGTGATTGAGACAGCCCTTGAAACTGCCGACTCCCTGAATACTGAATTAGGGAGCTGGTTGAGACATACCCTTTGTCAGTTTTTAAGGGTGTATCTCTGAGTGTTATTTTCTGTTTGCTGCTCTGGTTTAGGCTTTTCACTTCTTTATGTTTTTTATCTTGTTTTGTCCTTCCCACAACCCCGCCCGCCCCCGCAATAATATACTTTGAAATCTCTAATTTATGAAAAAATAAATGTATTTTGCCAAATCAATCTGGAAATATTTTTATTTGGGCTACTTTCAAACCTTGCATTACACTGTGATTCTTTTAACTTTGTCAGCAATGTTGTTTTTCCATGAACAGATTAGCTTATAAATATAGAGGTAAGCAGGGCATCTTTCAGTGGAATTGGAATAAAAATCCAATTTTCTGCTTACACTTTTGGAGGTAAATTTACAATGTTAAAACTTTACTTGTGATTGAGATTCTTGCAAAAGAGAAACATATTTCAGTTCAGGAAAGCTTGTAGTTTTCAGAAGTTTATGAAGTAGAAAATAGTAGTAATAATAATAATAATAGTAGTAGTAAAAATTTGACCACGTGGAAAGCTTTCCCAAGCCATCACACAGTTACAGTTTAACTATACAGTAAAGAGTATTATAAAGAATGCGGTATGGCTAAGAATATCTATACTGTATATCCTTTCTTTAATTAGAATTTTCAGTAGTACTATCCTAACCATCTTTTCCTTATCTAGTTATGGAGAAACTGTGAAAAACTGATATAATAAAGCATGAGCTGTACCAGGAGATTAGATATAATTGTGAGTCGTTGGTGAAAACATGTTGAGTCCATTGTGCATGTTATTATAGCCAGATGGTCAATTAACATTTCCTTCTTCTCATGGAAATTTAGTAGTGTTTTAATGTTTTTAATTGCCAATGGAATACACATGAGGGTAGAAACATTTCATAAATCCATTTACAGTTTGAGGTAATAGTGTGATTTGTGTAAATGCAACATTGTTCATGGTTCATGGATTTTGTGTAACTTTCAGTAACTAAAACACAACTTGCAACCCAACTCAAATTACACAGCACAACAAATAGGTCTGTACATGTGTACAATGTTTCAAGGCTGTTTCCTCCAGCGTATATGCTTTGCAGAGCCCCTTTATCACGGGAATGGTGTTCGATTTTTTACCTGCATCAATATAATCCATCATGGCTGTCACATTGTTGTCTACAGGACTTGACTTTTATTATAAGATTTGAAGTGGACTTATGACAGCCTTTCTTTTCACTGATAAAACAGCTTGTATGTCAAAGTCACTTGTAAAACTGGTTCAAATTGTAACAACTTAATATGTATGTAAAAGTTATGAAGGAAACATTTTGGGGTAGGAGTGGGGTGTGTACTTCTATAGATTTGTACATTTTCATTAGGCTCAGGTCTCATTCAAACAGTATGTATGTGAACGATTTTGAAAACATAGTTTTACTCTTTTAAATTCCTGTCCACCAGGATAGTATGTCCAGACAAAAACGCAAAAATGTTTTGAAAACGCTCATATGAGCTGTTATGTTAAACGTCTCAAGCATGAGCACTAGAGATGATAAAATGTGGAAAAACACCAACATGGCTTCTAAATATGGTTCTACAATGAAAAATTAGAAAAAACTCATCTTTATATTTAAAATCTGTTTGTAGTGTGCTTTGTACCAGAGCAGTGAATTCTGTAGCATATTCTGGCACCTCTACATCAGAACACAAAGTGAAATTAAATTGAAAATACACTAACAAATAAGAAATTACAGACCACAAACTAACAACCAGGTCATCTGCCATAATAAACATCCCGATAACACTTTCAAAAGTGCATGTGATGAGGTTGTGATATCAGCGTTTTTTTGTTTTTTTTTCCGGCTATTCAAAAATAGTGAAAATGTAGTTTTAAAATTTATAAAGCTCAATTTAACACAAGATTGTATTTTCATGATGAAACAACATTTTAAAAATTAACTGTATACATGTGCACATGGCCTTAGTTTGTATGAAATCAAAAGAAATCCAACCACGTTGGATCTTTCATGAGATATGCTTTTGCAATGCTTAATAAGTACAGTATACACCACACAGTGACAATGCATTACAAATCGTACATTGGTACATTTAGGATTGTGAGGTTTTTGGGTTTTTTGGGTTGTTTGGGTTTTGAAATGTTCTGATTTATGTAATGGCATAAATCACATTATTAATTGCCCTTTCCAGGCATTCTTAATGGTCATTTTTTTTCTGTACTGTCTAGTTTTACATGGTTTGATTGTGATTCACACAATCTTACTGAGTTTTTACTTTGAACATGAAGTAAATTAACACAGAAGCCTGAGGTCATGAAGAAGCCCTCCTCCACTTTTTCATTTCACCTTGGGACGTTGCTCAGGAGTCTGATGAAGTTCTTGTCAGGGGTGCGGTCCCAGGAAATGGTAAGTGTTAGAACTTAAAGAATGTTTCAATCCAGATAGGACGACACCTACTTCTTAGAGGATACGAAAACTCCCTAGAGTAAATTGAATGCTGTCATGGATGGATTAGCTCTGTAATGGTGCGAGACATATCTTTGGCTGACGAGCTTCACTCAGAGACTGTGGGCAAATGAGAGAGAGTGAGAGGGATAAAAAAAGAAATGAAATTCATTTCATTCCTCCTCAAGCACAGTGGCTCCTTAGCTTGAGAGGCCGTCTCTAAAGGCTACGTGTGACTGTGGGAAGGTTTCATAGAGTTTTCTGATTGATGTCTCAGCACCTGAAACTGTGTTCTTTGGAGCGATTGAGAGGAGTAAAGGTCTACAGCATGCTGAGATACAGGAGCAGTCTTCAATTATGAGATTCAGAAGTTTTCAGGGATGTTTTCAAAAATGTATGAATTTTTGCCAGAAATATCTTTATTTTTGCCACCTTGAAACATCCTGAAAATGACTTTGGAGACAGGCAGTTAAATTTTTTTCTTATGTATACACACGGTCACTGTAAATATTTTGGATATATATTCTTGTATGCAATATAGTAATTAATTTTTGCATTATTTTTTTAGAGAAAATATAGCTAACTTTTTATACTGTTGTGGGGGGCATGTTGGCTTAGTGATTAGCCCATTTACCTTGCATCTCCAGGGTTCTATTCCCACCTCCACCCCGTGTGCATAGAGTTTGCATGTTCTCCCTGTGCTTCGGTGGTTTCCTCCAGGTACTCTGGTTTCCTCCCCGAGTTCAAATCCATGCACTGTAGGCTGTCTGTCATTTCCAAATCGTCCATAGTGTGTTTGTGCGTTTGTGCTCTACAATGGGTTTGCACCCAATCCAGTCCCCTGGAGGGGCACCAGGCTCCCATGACCCTGTGTAAGATAAGTGTTACAGAAAATGGATGTATGGATGGATTATTACTGTCATAATTCATTTCTGCAGTAGGCATTGTTTATGTCTGTATTAAACTGGAGCGTGAAAGGTCACATTTGTAAATGCGGTTCTTCAACAGGGTAAAGGACTGGGTAAGGGTGGTTTGTTTATATGTAGCTATTGGAGTCCTTGCTAAGTATTTATAGCAAGGTTGTCACTTCATGAATGTTACCACATGTGTGCAGGCCTAAGTGTGACCTCTGGCCATTCTCATTAACCCAAGTGACCCAAGTGGATTTCATGGTTCTCTACTCAGTCGTAAAACTACACGTATAAACATAACCCACCATTCTACTTCTTTTTGTTCCAGACTGCCAGGGTGTTTCCTTCAGAAATGGTGGAGTTTGTGTATCAAAATCGACACAAGGGTTTATAGCATGTACTACTGGTGCACCTTGCCAGGCACTAACAGACAACACAGTGCAAACAACATACAACATACTTTTATTTGGACTGAAAATCTAAAGTATTAATACTACTTCCTAATGAGGAAGACAGTCACTTAAGGGCTGCAATTGCTCAACGGTTAATGTTCTGGATTACAGATCAGAAGGTCTGGGGTTCAAGCTGCCACTGTTAGGTCCTTGAGCAAGGCCTTTACCCCTCTCTGTTCCAGGGTCACTGTATCATGGCTGACCCTACGTTCTGACCCCAACTTCCTAACAAGCTGGAATATGTGAAGAGAAGAATTTCACTGTGCTGTAATGTACTGTATATGTGACAAATAAAGGCTTATTCTTCGTTTAAGGTGTTACTTGGTGATCAGTGATTCTGATACTGTGGGAAGGTTCCTGTATGACAGAGATTGAGAGTCCAAAACCCAACAATGCCACAGTCATCCATGGTCAGGAGTCAAAATGAGCAAAATTGGCTGTACTGACTAATTGTATTAGTTCAGGTATGCGGAAGAGGGTAGGTTGCACCTCTGAATTTTCAGCTGCTCTGTGATGTAGCATGAGCAGCAGTTTGAAAATAACCAATGCCACAGGAAAAGGAAAACTTTCTGATACTGCTCTCTATTGAGGGTGAGAATTGTCTTCAAGTCACACTCCTATACATGTTGTCCAGAAGATAGTTGTAGAATATGCTGAATGGTTTTTAATGGAAGAAGACACTTCTCGACCTGCCTTCAAGTATAGCTTCCTTTACCCAATGGGATAACCTGCCTTTAGACACAGAACCCCTTTATGGTGCTCCCCAAAGTACAAAAACAGTTGTTCAGTGACACACCAGCTGACAGTTCCAGATCTAAAATGGAGTCTTGTACCTCTGTGCAGGTGGACCCCTGTGATTGGCAGAGGCTTATGGTGAAACTGTAATGAGACCCTGTGGACAGTGCATTCAGTAACCACTTGTCTGTTATCAAGCTCTAATGCTCTAGATGCAAAGAGGAGAACCATCCCACCTCCACCTGTGTAATTTCAGAACAGACATCAGGATGCATTTGTATTTTTGGTAAATTGGGCTAATCGTTAGAGGCTTGATCATGTCCTGTTCTGGCATGAAACTTCCTGTCTGTTCTGGACCACCATGGGGGCACCAATGTGGTCTCTTTGTAGTTCTTTCCACCTGCTGTTGCCATCTTTGAAACCCTACTCAGCAGGAATATAAAGCTAGCTAGCTCACAACTATTGGCACTGTGTGAAGCCAGATTTCTTTTTATCTTATGTTTGAAGCATGATGGTGTATCCAAGATGGCATATGATGTATGTCCAAAACTTTATCTGTAAACTACTATTATGGCATTTCCAGGGTGATTCATAGCAAATCATGAACACTATGCTTTAAAATATTTTTATTCCACTGACCCAGTGGAAAAAATATCAGAAAAAAATATCAGAAAAAAATATGCACTGCAGATGTATCCTGTTCTGAACTACTCCATTCCTCACTATTATAATATTAGCATATTCATTTTGCACTATGTTTTTAAAAATATAGTTACTTGATAATAAGCATGAGTGTTTGGAAATTTAATGTAGCATAAGAAGTAATAGTCAGGATAAGCCAGCTGGTGTATAACCCCAGCTTGACTCACCAGCAACATACGTGGCCAGTCTGCACAGCTTTAAAATATTATGACCTTGGAGAAGTGAGAGGGAGAAAAAAAACAACATACTTCCTAAGATGAATTATAGAGGTTATGAGAGAAGCCATTGTATAATCAGAGGCCTGGCTAACAGTTAGTGCCCAAAGAGCCAAGGTCATTGGTTATTAATATTTCACATGTCTTATTCTAATCAATCATTAATCCATTGCTTTAAAAAAAGTTAATATTTTATTTGCATGGCATGATACTTAAAGTTAGTTTGATTGGGTGTGTTACTTTCGTTCTCATGCTCACTTTTTAAGGTTAGTTAGGCATTAGACTCATTTGAACTGTTTGCACTGTGAGGATATATTTTGAAAATTTTAAATGCTATGGCATAAATTGAGAACTGAACAGAACTGCAGGTCTAGGACTAGCTTCTTTTCCACAAACAGAGTGTAGAGTGGAAATAAAAATACCCTCTGTTCATAGGCTAACCTATTGGAAAATGTTGGTTATTATACTTAAGAGCCACAATTAAAGTCAACTATAAAGTAAAGTATACTCAAAATACAGCCATCAGACATAAATACAGTACAGCCGTGGCCAAAAGTTTTGAGAATGACACAAATATTAATTTTCACAAAGTCTACTGCTTCAGTGATTTTAGATCTTTTTGTCAGATGTTACTAACTGTTACTGAAGTATAAGCACAAGCATTTCATAAGTGTCAATGGATTTTATTGACAATTACATGAAGTTTATGCAAAGAGTCAATATTTGCAGTGTTGACCCTTCTTTTTCAAGACCTCTGCAATTAACCCTGGCATGCTGTCAATCAACTTCTGGGCCACATCCTGACTGATGGCAGCCCATTCTTGCATAATCAATGCTTGGAGTTTGTCAGAGTTTGTGGGTTTTTGTTTGTCAACCCGCCTCTTGAGGATTGACCACAAATTCTCATGGGATTAAGGTCTGGGGAGTTTCCTGGCCATGGACCCAAAATGTTGATGTTTTGTTCCCCGAGCCACTTCGTTATCACTTTTGTCTTGTGGCAAGGTGCCCCATCATGCTGGAAAAGGCATTGTTCATCACCAAACTGTTCTTGGATGGTTGGGAGAAGTTGCACTCTGAGGATGTTTTTGTACCATTCTTTATTCATGGCTGTGTTCTTAGGCAAAATTGTGAGTGAGCCCACTCCCTTGGCTGAGAAGCAACCTCACACATGAGTGGTCTCAGGATGCTTTACTGTTGGCATGACACAGGACTGATGGTAGCGCTCACCTTTTCTTCTCCGGACAAGCATTTTTCCAGATGCCCCAAACAATCGGAAAGGGGATTCATCAGAGAAAATGACATTACCCCAGTCCTCAGCAGTCCAATCCCTGTACTTTTTGCAGAATAGCAGTCTGTCCCTGATGTTTTTCCTGGAGAGAAGTGGCTTCTTTGCTGCTCTTCTTGACACCAGGCCATCCTCCAAAAGTCTTCACCTTACTGTGCGTGCAAACGCACTCACACCTGCCTGCTGCCATTCCTGAGCAAGCTCTGCACTGGTGGTGCCCCGATCCCACAGCTGAATCAACTTTAGGAGACGGTCCTGGCGCTTGCTGGACTTTCTTGGGAGCCCTGAAACCTTCTTCACAACAGTTGAACCTCTCTCCTTGAAGGTCTTGATGATCCGATAAATGGTTGATTTAGGTGCAATCTTACTAGCAGCAATATCCTTGCCTGTGACTCCCTTTTTGTGCAAAGCAATGATGGCTGCATGTGTTTCCTTGCAGGTAACTATAGTTAACAGAGGAAGAACAATAATTTCAAGCACCACCCTCCTTTTAAAGCTTCCAGTCTGTTATTCTAACTCAATCAGCATGACAGAGTGATCTCCAGCCTTTTCCTCATTAACACTCTCACCTGTGTTAACGAGAGAATCACTGACATGATGTCAGCTGGTCCTTTTGTGGAAGGGCTGAAATGCAGTGGACATGTTTTTTGGGGATTAAATTCATTTTCATGGCAAAGAGGGACTTTGAAATTAATTGCAATTCATCTGATCACTCTTCATAACATTCTGGAGTATATGCAAATTGCCATCATAAAAACTGAGGCAGCAGACTTTGTAAAAAATAATATTTCTGTCATTCTCAAAACTTTTGGCCACGGCTGTACATCCCATGTCTACATTAACAGCTGTTCTTAGTTACAAAAAACAGTTTGTCTATTTAAAGGGGTGAGTTACTGTTCAAGAGCCTCTTGCTTTTAAATACTAAGTTGCAGTGATTACTAACCGGCGCTGCAGTTTCAAAAGTAGTTACAAGGAGGAATCTAAATGTGTACCTGACAATGGGTCCTGGGTATTGAAAGGGTTATTTCACATTGGGCAGTATTCAGAATTGAGATAAGCACACGTACTGAGGAGTTAACATAAACATGATACAGCATGATGAAATGGAGAGACTATGAAACGTTTAACACAGATGTACTAGGAAGAGATGGCATTCGATACAATACTGTACCTCTAGATTTATGTGGCATGGTAATCATTATATGAATAATTAAGAATAATTAATATGGACAAAATTAATACAAAAAAAATCATTCTTATTTTCCCACTCTTATTTGCAGAACTGCTCAAGTTCAATTAAATTTGAGGGTGACCTTTTGTGGACTGCAGTTTTCAAGTCATTCCACAGATTTTCAATGGGGTTTAAGTCTGGGCTCTGACTAGGCCATACAAGGACATTCACCTTTTTCTCCTTCAACCACTGTGTGGTCAGTTTTGCTGTGTGCTTTGGGTCATTGTCATGTTGGAAGGTAAACCTTCGTCCCATTGACAACTTTCTGGCAGAGGGCAGCAGATTTTCTCAAGAATTTGACTGTATTTTGCCCCATCCATTTTCCAAGTGCTCCAGTCCCTGCTACAGAGAAACACCCCCATAACAGGATATTACCACCTCCATGCTTTACTGTAAGAATTGTGTTATTTGGATGGTGAGCTGTATTGGATTTCCACCAGACATATAATTTGGTGTTGAGGCCAAATAATTTATCTGACCATAACATCTTTTTCCATGTGGCCTCAGAATCTTCAAGGTGCGTTTTGGCAAAGCTCAGTCGTGGGTGGCTTTTTTCTTGAAACCCTCCCGTACAAGCCATATTTGTGGAGAATTTATGACATTGTTGTAACATGCACACAATGACCACTCTGTCATAAATTCCTGCAACTGCTTCAGAGCTGCTGTAGGCCTCTTGACCAGTTTCCTCCTGGCTCTTTCATCCAGTTTGGAGCAACGTCCTGATCCAGGGAGGGTCTGTGTTGTACCAAATACTTTCCACTTTTTAATAATAGATTTCACTGTGCTTCTAGGCATTGATAAAGCCTTTGAATTTTTTTTGTATCCATCTCCTGACTGGTGCCTGTCCACAACTTTATCCCGGAGATCTTTTGACAGTGCCTTGCCACCCATAGTTGATTGTTTGCTTCAGTTTCACTACAAAATGCTCTAGGAAAGCTCTTTTCATGCTGAGCTAATCAAAATAACCACAGCTGATCACAGCTGAAAGTCAAATGGCTTTCTGTGCCATTGAGAAGGTGATTAGCTACACCTGATTGAGTTTACAAGTCAAAAGGGGTGATCCTTTTTCCAACACAGTGATTCTGTTTTTTTATTTTTTTTATTTTTTTCTGACATGTTGGTATTAAATCTTTCACTTGGATGTTATAAGTTATAAGTTATGCACTGAGTAAATATAGCTGTATAAAACAAAAACTGTGTCCATCTTCATTTCAGGCTGAAAAACAAACAAAATGTGATTATTTTAAAGGGGGGTGATTCTTTTCTATACCCACTGTAGATCATTTCAATAATATGAATAGAGCATCTAGAATTTTAAAACAAGTACTTGCGTAGTGTGATTCTGAATACGAAGAACTTTCCCTGTGTAAATATTGGCCTTTCTTTTGGACTCAAGTTGCCGAATCAAATTGTGGACTCTAAATACAGCCCATTATAAACTTTTTTTTTGTTACACATGCTGAAACAATTTGCTCACACAGCTCCGTGTTATATTCTGTCTCAGCCTTGCTACCTACAATATAACTGATTTCCTCATTCTTATTCCTTTCACTTTTCTTCTTTCTGTGTTCTTTTCAGCCTTTTCTCTCTCTTGGCCTTGCTCAGATGCCTGTGATGAGTTTCATTACTGTACTCAATCTCAGGCTGGGGACAGCCTCTCCCTGGCGTGCTGCACCACCATATAATCCTTTTAATTAAAGGCCCTGCTCCTTGCCTGGGCTGCCCCATGGTTTGCTTGAGTCTCCCTGCTGCCTTTTCTTCGTCTGACGGCCACCCACTCACTTCACGATGAGCCGGTCTTTTGCCTTTTGAAAAGAAGTGTCGTCACCTTTGTTTCTATGTGGCTATAATCTCCAGACCAATACTGCAAAGTGTGTGTGTGAGCCTGAGTGCACATGCGGGGTTGTAGGTGGGTGGCTATTGATCTAAGTCAATGCTCATCAGAGTTAAATGCAATCAGGGATTTAAAAAGCCCTTGATAGCATGTGATTGGGCATGGATAAGAGCTGACAGGAAGGTGCATCCACTTGGTTTTATCATGCTGTGGTGAAAGCCATTGATTTTGCATTATTCTGACCAAATCTCTCTGGATGGATCAGATGGCAAAGAGTGAATGAAAGAAAGGAATAAAAAAAAAAACAGAATGATTGAATTTATGGCCTTGGTTTTTCCCTTCTCCTACCAGTCCTACATCCATTCCCCATTCTTCACCTGAAGCCCCATCATCCACATGGCTCTCAAATCCAAGCAGGAGGTGTCTGCTTGTCCAAACACTCAGTAATGAATAAGAAACCGTTTAACCCATGCCTCCTTGCCCTTGACCCACCCCTTCATGTGCTATTCATTTGGGGTTTGTAGACTCGTAGAACCTGCTGGATCTTGCTGGTTATTAATCTCCCTCTATAGGCTTTGTTTTATGTATGCATTCCCAATGTGATTGTCAAGGCTTCCTGTCTTACAGACACAGGATGCTAATTTGTATATGCTTTCCATTTATATATATTGAACACTTCAGAGATTTGAAGTCTACATTAACAAGTACTGGGTAGCCAGAGCAGGGACAATGTGGGAAAAGAAAGAAATATTCAGAGGTTGAGTATACTAGTCGACTTACATGCTCGCTAGTGGGAATGCTGACTAGTTGAAGTTGTGGGTAAAAAGTGTGAGGCAGACAGTAAATACTAAATATACCTTGTTAGTCTGAAAATATTTTAGAGTGTATCAAGCCAGTTCAGACATTGTGTAAGACTACACTGGGAAAAGTCCATTTTTATATTTTAACTTGTTTTAATGGAATATGATTTTTATATCACTTTGTAAATCCCAAATGAATTCCACTGAAGTTATTTCTGTTATACTTTAAAGCTTACTGACTGTGGCATAGTGAATTCCATCATGACCAGTGCTGTGTGAATGATCGCGTTCAGTTCTGTAGGTTGCATCACTATCCTAACCCCCCCCACTAGGTTAGAACCAATCCACACTATTTTTCAAATGCTACTGAGGTTGGCATTGAACTTCCAGGTCATTAACAGGCTGGTAAAAGTTTGCAAAGACCATTCATGGACATGACCTTCCATGTTGCACGCTCTCAGTTCCAGAATCAAGCTGAGCTGAGTCATATTATCCATACAAGTGATTTGATGCATATGTATGGCACTGATTTATTTTTTTCTGTTGTTAAAGCATTGAAGTTGGAAGTGTTTGATGCATGTTGCTTATAAGCATTTATCTGCACTAATAATAGAGCATAAAAACTTCTTTTTTTTGCTATACCTATGAAAAGCATGACTAGTCTACTAGTAAAAAAATAATAAAGGGGAGAGCAGGGCACTGGAGAAAGGGAAAAATGAAAGGAGGTCAGGAAGGTCCATTTAAAAATTTGGTGCTGACCTACATGGCCAATCACAAATCACACGTGCAATGCTGTCTTGCATTGTACTCTGATCGATTCACTAGACAATAGGTCATTCGTCACTTCTGCAGCAGGTCAATGGCATGAACCTCACAACCATCCTGCCTTTAAATCTCCTCAAACTGAATGCACCTGAGCTGACCAATTTAAAGTAATCTTCTCACTGACCAATTAACATCCTCTCCTATTCCCCTGGGATGCATTTAGAGGAGTCTTAAAAGTCTGTCTGCTTCACAAAATCCAATAGCTCCACTGTGCCTGGGTCAGACACTGGATACCTTCCAGGAACTAATGGGTTAAATCCCTGTGTGCCGTTTTTCATTTCCGTTGATCTGCAGTTCATATATTGTAGATGTGGCACTCTTTTGCAGTTTAATACATTGGAGATGACAGACCTGCCTCCTGTCCCCTTTGGCTGCGTTTGAATAAAGAAGTGATCCAAAATGCCACCGTCTTCTCTGACCACAGACATATAGGCAGAAGGCTGCTGGAATAAAACCAATCAAATACAACAAGTCAGCTCTAAGAGAAAAAGAAAGAGATAGAAAGAGAACCATGGATGGGTGGATGGAGGACTGGAAGGAGGAAGGGGAAAAAGAGAGCTGGATATTTTAAGAGGAGTAAAAATATCCTGCTGCATAGACATTTTTTTGGTTCTTTTGAAATGCAGTCACAAAAACAAAGTGAAGCTGCACTACTTTGAGATCCACTTGAAAGGCATAAATATTTGGAGATGCACATTTTGTGGATCAGTTCATACCAAATATTCTGAGCTTTAGAAAAAGGCAATTAATCAAAGGTCTTGAGAGTTGTTTGCATTAATGTATGTTAGGTGGTATTTGACCTTATTCCTTGGGAGAGATGGATGGATCTCCTGCTATGTGGAGTGTACACGATATCGAACACTCATGATCCTAGAGACTGCATATAGCAAGCACATATAATGGGATATTTGGGAATAATGTACTTTTCAAAGAGCACAAAACCCAGACCTTCTTAGAATACCATTGAGTTTTTAGTCAGTAATATAGAACTGATGTGCATATTAAAATTATTCTGATGGGATCAGCTTGACTATATAATCCATCATTAGCCCTTACAACGGAGATTTAAAATGTACAAATATTCCTCATTATCTTTCCTAATGAGCACTACCAACCACTGTGTACACTGTAATTTATGCAACATGGAGAATTTTATAGTATCATGGAATATCTAAGGACCGCATGGATCGTAATAATGTGTGTGACGGAAACACAGTGGCCTCGTGCTCTCTAATTTATTTGGATTTCATCAGTGGTGTGCTGTATTTCATCCATTTGGGAAATGTTGGTCCATTCATGCATTATTCAGGGTGCACAGTGCATGTGCTCGCATTCAATTTTATATGTGACAAATAAGTCCTGTGGGCAAACCTACCATTTATTTATCTGTATTCTTAACCCTGTGTGAGGGGTGGGCATAAATGTTTTATGCATTTTTTTTTCTGTTGTGCAATGCAAGGACAAGGAGTTATTCTGGGGTGGACCATCAGCGATCTGCTGAAATAGAAGAGACCAAAACATCTTTATAAATCATTATAATATTCAATATACTGTATATAAATATTCAATCACTTTATATATTCAAATATTCAATATCCCAAACTTCATTAAAAATGTTTTTTTTTTTTTTTTGGTTTTTTTGGGGTTTTTTTTGCTAGATTTGCAAACTTTTTAGTCTCCTTTAGTGACTTAATTTCAAAATACAGCTTAATGACAAATCTATCTCTTCTTGAGTACATGTTAGTATCCAGCTCACATCACAACTGCTGGTTAGCCATTAGATGGAGTGTAATCTAGAATGGATTTAGGTTTAACATTTATGTTATGGCTCATCTTATTTACTTCTTTTACTCTTCTATAGAACCCATTCAAACAAATCACAATACTCATGACCAACAGTGTCACACTAACCGAAAACATGACCCAGACGGGCCCAACACTTTGGTAACATTTTACTTAAGAGGCCTTTCAGGCAACTGACAGGAATAAACATATAGAAAGAAATATTTTAAACAGGTGTAAACTGTGAAAGATTGCTTTCATCAATGTTGATGTTTGGCAAATTGTGCTTTGGTCTAGTCACTTGTGTTATGACTGACTTATGTTTGAATGTCATGACTTTGTACCTCTGATGTCCAGTATCACAGTTACATCATGGGGGTAATATGATATAGCTTGCCAAGTAATGTGGTTAAATTAATATCCTATGAATATGAATTACAATTGGCAATTCTCATTTCAATTGCATGACTCTGTAATGACACTGTATGCACTCTGTATGACAGAGTTGTGTATATTTTCCAGAGGTAAAAAAAGAGCTTTGCCACATATACAGTTAAAGCCATATTAAGGAGAAAATGTGTGTCTTTCAAGCACCACCTTCAGCTTTCCACTTCAGTGAATTGGCTTTTCTTCCAGCCAAATTTTATTGGTTTAGTCTGACCACTGTTTTAGCTGAAAAATAGAAAAGCATGGTTTTCAGGTGTCTCCTGTTTCACTCCAGCAATTCTTGCTGCAAAAGGTAATCAAAGATTTTGACCCCTTGCTACAGCCAAATGGAAGACATATGAAAACTATGTTTTTCTTGCAAAGAATGAGCACAGTAGGGGGGTTATGTGAGAGAACTGAATGTTACTCTATGTAGATAAGATAATATATTAGAGAAGGGCAGCGAGAAGAAAGTTACATTAGTAAAGTCTAGAAATAACTGGAGTGTGTATAAGAAGTTGATCAGATTCTGTGGCCAGAAAAGTCTGTATCCTCCTGATGTTATGGAGAAGAAATCTGCAGGATTCAGTGGCTGATGCAATGTGATGAAAAGTCCTCTAAAATCACACCAAGGCCACACATGATGATTCTTAGCTTCTTAGTGTGCTGAATGGACTGGGATGGTGTTGATAGTGATTGATGGGTCCAGCAGAGGGGAGTTTTTTACTGGTAGGCATATCAATTCAGTTTTGGCAAGGTTGAGCTTCAGATGATGCAGAAAGGCAGTCTGATATATTCTGAGGGACTGGTAAGGTAGGTGTAAGAAAAGTAAAGTTGTGTGTCATCAGTATATCAGTTACAGGAGAAGCCATAATACCTGATCACTCAGTCGTGTGACTTGGTATACAGGGAGAACAAGAATGCACCAAAAACAGACCCCTGAGGCAGTCCAGTAGTGAAGCTGATGAAACTGAACTTCTCCATGCTATGCAGTAGGATTAATCCTGTAAGAATGCAGAGAGAGCAGGTCCTGCTCCAGAAGTCTGCAACCGTGGAAGTGGGGATCTGGTGATTCAGTGTCAGTGGCAGCAGACTGGTCAAGAAGGATGAGGAGAGAAGACATAGAGTTCTCTCTGACATTCTGTAAATCTTCAGTGACTTACAGGAGTGCAATCTTTGTAGAATACATGGCCTTGTAAGAAGACTGGTTAACATCCAGAAGGGCACTTAATTATAGATATAAAGCTAGCCATGCTACAACTTGACTTTCCAGGGAATTATATAGGAATGGAAGGAGTGTGGGCTTCTTAACTGGAGGTCTGACTTGATGCCAATGAAACTAATCGCAGTCATCACCTATGATGTGAGGTTGCTGAATATTGCCTGGAGAAGTGTGGATGGTATTGGGATGACCATGCAGGTCATCATATGGTTTGTGGTAATCAGCATCACCAGTTCTTGAGGGGCATGAATGTTTCAAAGATGCTGGAATATCAGCAACCTTCTGAGTTAGTGCTTCATTAAGTCAGCAGAAAGAGAGACTGTTGGAGGGGAAAGAAGAAGGTTAATAAGGAAGAAATACTAGAGGATACATGGGCCAGAGATGCATTTGTTGATTTTCAAATGAGAAAAGGCAATCTTGAACGTAGCAACAGAAGAGGAGAAGGAAGCAAGCAACACTTGTTACTTAGCAAGATCTGTAGGCAGATTAGATTTCCTCCATTTTCTTTCTACACTTCAAAGCACTGTTCTTTCAACCCAGAGAATGTCAGGTCGGCAGGGGTTGAAGGTGTTGGTTGAGCTGGCTTTGAGGTCAGAGGGCAGTAAGAACACAAGGTAGAAGCAGTGCTATCAGCAGGCAGAGCTGAAAAAGAAGGGCTTGATGGTAGAGATGAGAATATGTTAAAAGAGAATGAAGATGAGGATAGGTTCTTAAAGTTTCTTCTAAATATACCAAAATGAACCAAGGAAATGGTACTAGGTTTTCAGAATGAACTTCACTGAATAGCTATCGTGTGGAGTGTGCGGAAAATATTATGTGCTGCTGTGCTCTCCTGTGGTTGGGGCCTCTGTGTGAGCAAGTGAGCTAAGGGTGAGGGAGTTTATAGTGCTGAAATTCGGCTACAGTGTATTTCACTATTGTGTTCCTTGAAAAATGAGACAAATGAAAGTGTGATGAGTCCCTGTGGTCTGATGAGAGACAAGCAACAGATACAGCACTCCTGGTCATCCTCTAATTGGACCCAGCTGGGACTTATTTTCTCAACCATGGGTGTTTCAAGGACTTGCTGTAAGACATGCACAAAAAGATTATTGGAATATGATAATTTCAGGCTCATTTTGTTACATAAAATGCTTATGATTAGAACATAGGAAGTTGAAAATGTCTTGTTTTTCATACTTGTTACATCTTAACAAGTACACTTGAGTATTTGTTGATCCTTAATCTCTGGACATGATCATCTGGATGTTTGTATTGATTCACAATATGCCATGTGCTTTTTGTGCCTTAAAGGAGCACTCAGCTGTAACAAAGATGGAAAAAAGAAAAGTCAAGGCTATATAGATTTGGATTTGAACCACAGATTACTCGTGGTTTCTCTTGGTTGAAGGTCTGCAGCAATATGCCAGGTCTTCAGAGACCACTGATCTTAAAGTGCACTCTAATTGAGTTCATACATGTATCCAACCAAGGGTCATCACATTTCCCGCAAATTGCCCTAAAACCCTGGGTGGCTAGAGTTAATAGAAATTAAATGTCTTCACAATGGCACTCACCAGAGGTCTTTCTTTAAATTAATTAACAAGAAAATGCTGTTGTTTTTTGTTGGTGTTAGAGTTTCCCTTCGTTCTCCGAGTCGCTCGCTAGGCGAGCGGCGGACTCGAACACTTCCGCATTCCACTGTGCGCTTTCCAGAGCTATTCAAAAACTCTCCGATGGACATGTCATTCATAAAAACTCACGTGTTGTTTACCTCTGCCATGTGCTTTTTGTTTTCATTCACATCATGTCTCCGCCTCCTGTGTTTCCCCATGTGCTCATGTTTTGGTTTGTGTCATGTCTCCGCCTCCTTAATTCTCATTGGTTCATATTATTTCATTGATTCATTGGTTTCAGGTGTGTATGATTTGTGTGTGTTTAAATACGCCACTCCGTTTCCGCTTCGGGGTGGAGTATTTGTTAATCTTAGTTCAGTATAATTTAAAGTGATCATAGTTCTTGTTCCGATGTCCGTAGCTCCGTGTTTGTGATTCCCAGACAACTTCCATGTTTCGAGTGTTTTTTCCTGTCTTTTTGGATTATTACTGACTCTGTGGATTATTGCATTTTTGGATTACTGCTCTTTTTGAGAATAAACTTTTCTGCATTTACTGACGTCTCCCCAGCGCATGCATCCTGACTCCCTCTTCCGTCCTACATGTCTGTGTTACGTAACAGTTGGAATTGATTCAGTTTTACATATAGCCAGGTATTACCAGTTTGCTTTAGGGAATTTCTGTCTGCCAAGTAGAGTTCTTATCCCCCCAACTATCGGAAGTAAACATTCACTGATGGGGAACAAGAATCATGAAAATTACATACTACCCACTAAATGATGGAGAGAAATGTGCATGCTGGTAGCATGTACTAATTAGTGAAAGCACCAAGATTATGACTGATATAAAATGCATTAAGTGCCACAGTATAATTTCTGATGTGAGACAGTTTGCACCTTTAGGACAGTGCTTCTGGGATGTGGTTTTTAAATAAATGAAATTCTGCATAAATTTTAGGTTTTAAACAGTGGCACATTTGCAAATGATGGCCAGCATTAAAAACTGGCTGTTGTGACAAAGTGGTCATTACCATGTTTTTTTCTCCTTTTTTTGCAGCTGTTCTTTCAAAAGCTTCTATCCCCAGCTGCCAATGCTTTACACACACACCTCCACCATAAAGCCTTGAGTAAGGACTGACCTCCTGTTCTGCCATCAACATACAAGTAATTGAATGAATTGTTGAGCAAGTTCCTGTCCTGACAAGATGAAGCAAGTCATATTTGACCTTTATGGAAAGTTGAGTGGTTAAGTGCCACAGAGACTGTGACTGGACTGACGAAAGATGGAAGCCCTTGTTGTCTATTGTGTCCTGCCTGTCATGGCCCCTTGTTCTGAAATATATGTTTACATACATACATTGATCACTGACAGTCAGAACCAAGCACTACAATAAAAAAAGAGATAAAGATAAAGCTGATGATGGAACTGATTGACCTCAGGGAAGGCCGCAAACTTTGGATTTTTCATGTACCAGCATGCTTTTGGGAAGTGGGAGAAAACCAGAGAACCCTGGAGAGAGGAGAGCACACCCTACACAGAGAGAGTAAGCTCAAGCTCAGGACTGAATTGGAGATCCTGGAGCTGTAAGGTGGCATTTATATGTAAATACCATACTCTCGTCTAATATCCATATTTTGGTCTCAAACCCAAATGTCTTCAGTCTGCAGCAAAAAAAAATAAATAATTGGCCTTGTTGTTCCAATAGTTTCGGTGGGGACTGCATACTGCCTAAACAGTGAAAATGCCTATGTCTAGTTTTACAGTCCTATCCATTCCTGTCTGTAGCCAGCGACCTGACTTGACATTAAAGGTTTCATCTGGCTATAATGGTGAGAGTAGATTGGAAAGGTCAGAGATATACACATACTGTGATTTATTTGTGATCAGTATTATAGCTTTGCAACGATCGTGTATATATGCAATTAAACCATAGTATCTAAGTTTACCACCTTAGATTCAAGTTTTATAGGGGGAAATTGAAGATGGTAAATGCTTCTTTAAAATTTTACGGTCGTTTTTCTTTGCCACAAGATTTGTTGTTCTTGGTGCAACAAGTCTCTCACACACTTTCAAGTTTTTCCTGATCAGGGTTCCTGGGAACACTGGGAAAGAGGTGGGAATACAACTACTTTTGGTTTTCTTCACTAAACTTTCCTCACTAAACTCCAATAAATAGCATTGATAAGTTGTCAGTAATAAACTGAACCCACTTGTGAAACACTCTTTCAATAGTTCTGGTTCTGATTTTTCTGAAACTGGGCAATTTTTGGCTAAAAGACCAGTGTATAAAAACAAACAAGAAATGCAGTGAATCTTTGCAGTCAATGTTAATTTTTTTCCTCTGTAGATTAGACTAACATAATAGTAAAAGACTTGGCTTTCTTTCTCACTCATGTACATGGCATCCTGTAGTTTGTTCTATGGAGGCGTCTCAATTTATTGACTGTAATGATGCATTCAGGCTGAAACCACGAGCCGTGGATGTGGAGGTGGATTATATAGTGGGCTGTATGGGTCGCTGTTTTCAGACAAGCGGTTTCTGTTATGCGAGGAACTGTGGGAACATGGACTCAGCCCTTCTTTTGTGCAAAGTGTTGTCTCAGTGTTCTTCCTCTTCGTCCTTCAAGCTTTTGTTTCCCATTTTCAAACCACGAACAGCAGCTGTGCTCATCTGCAGTGAAGCAAAGTGCATCCTGCTTAAGGAAATCACTGTAATCCACGTTCCTACATCCTGACAGGGCCTAGTGCTTCTCTACAGCTAGAATTATCTTGTCAAGTGGCCCTTTAAGGGCCCCAATGCAAATATGGCAAGAACACACCATTGGATGGGGACTTGGGGAAAAAAATCTAAAATTATACCCTTTTGGGAAAAGAGCCTTTCTTTGTCTACACTATGATAATCATCAAACTGTTCTGAAGTGATATGATTACACTACTGGTGTCACTTTTCTTTGAATGGTACTTGAAGACGAAGATAAACTTTGTCATTGATTTCGAAAAACCTGAGGCAGATGTTAAGATAAAGCGACTTCTATGACAGTAATCGTGTGAAAATTGACAAGGTACCATATGCTTTCATAATGTCATACTACCAAAATGTTTCATATTATCAAGAATGATTAGCATATTACAGTTATTTTTCAAGCTAGCTAAGCATAAATTATCATACATTTAGACAATACATGGACTTTGGAAGCAAAAACTGGTACATTGAATTCAGGATGGTTGCAAAACTATTCAATGCCTGATTTACTAAAGGTTTGCATGTCTAAAGGCACCAAAAAACGTGAAAGCTAATTTACTGTAAATTTGTACTAGCCAAATTTCTGTTTTTTTACATGTGTAAATTAATACATTTGGAGGGCATGTATTACATTTGTGGAAATTTAACCAAACAAACAGTGTAGGTTCACTAAGTGCCTGCTGGGAATTAAGTAATGTGTAATATCATTTTTGGGACACATTTTGTTCACTTGAGCTGTATATTTACTTAGAACATTGATACATAATTCATTTTAGCTAGTGATTTACAGTCCCATTTGAAACTATAGGAACGGCAAGGCCGATTCAGGTTTTTTTTTTTTTTGTTTTTTTTTTTGCTGCAGACTAAAGACATTTGGGTTTGAGATGAAAAGATGAATATAAGAAGAGAGTTTAGAATGCCATCTTTTATTTCCTGGTATTTATATGTAGATGTGTTAAACAAAGAACATTTTGTATCAGACCAACCATTTTGTATCAGACCACCCAATTAGGCGAACAATAACTCTTGAACATCTGAACATCTACTCTTGGATTTAGTTTTTTTAGTTTCACCTGTGAAGACTGCATTTGTTGTTAAAAAGGATAAGCCAACATGAAGATCAGAGAACTGTCTGTGGGAGAAAAGGAAGCCATTTTGAAGCTGAGAAAAGAGGGAAAATCAAACAGCGACATTGCACAAACATTGGGGATAGCCAATACAACACTTTTAAATGTCCTGAAAAAGAAAGAAACCACTAGTGTACTGAGCAACAGACACCAAATGGGTCTGCCATGGAAAACAACAACAGCCGATCAGAGAAACATTGTGAGAGCTGTGAAGAAAAATCTAAAAAAAAAAAAAAAAACAGCCAGTGACATCATGAACAACCTTATCACCAGAGCAGCAGAATGATTTCAGAAGTTTACAGGGACACTTTATTTATCAATTTACAGAAAAATTAATAAGATAGGAGGAACTTTATCATGCAGCAAGACAATGATCCAAAATACACTGCCAACTCAACAATGGACTTTTTCAGGGGGAAAAATTGGAAGGTTTTACACTGGCCAAGTCAATCACCAGACCTTAACTTAATTGAGCATGCATTTCACCTCCTGAATGTTCCAATTCCCAGAATGTTCAGCGGTCGACAAACATGGCCGCCACGGACTCGCACTCACATCAGTACACGGACTCCACTACCCAGCATGCACGGCGGCCTACAAATATGGCCGCCACAGACTACACTCCCCATGACACTCCTTCACTCCCACGCTCACAGACACCCTCCTTCTGATTACACACACCTGTCGTCAATTTCATGTTCTCACATACACACTCTATTTAAGGACTTTAGTTTGTAGCGCTCGATGCGAAGTATTTGTTCTTTTATTTGATCTGACATTTACCAAGCCTTTATTCACGGACTGTTTATTCTGGTTTTGGACTTTGCTGTTGTTTCATGAATTTTGGATTTCTGCCTCTGCCCTTGGATTTACTATTTTGTGTATATTGAACTTTGCTATGTTTTTGGATTTACTCTACTGCCTTGTCTCTGATTACACTGTTTGCCAGTGATATTGAACTCTGCCTGTTGTCTGACCATTCTTTTGCCTAACATTTTGGAACTGTTTATTATAATACGAACTGTACTGTATAAAGTGATGAAATTGCTCTCCCCCTGCATCCAGCCCCCCCGTGTATTCCATAACTCAGAAGAAGAGACTGAAGGAAGAAACCCCCAGAAACAAATAACAACTTAAACAAGCTGCAGTAAAAGCCTGGAAAAGCATCACAAAACAAGAAATCAACAATTTGTTGATGTCTGTGAGTCTCAGGCTTGATGCAGTTATTGCAAGCAAGGGACATGCAACGAAATATTAAATGTTATTTACTTTAATTTACTTCATGAATTTTGCTCACCTAAAAATTGGGTGGCCTGATACAAAATGTTGTATGTTTTATGTTGTTTAACAAATTTAGATGTAAATACCATACTCTCGTCTCATATCCATATTTCGGTCTCAAACCCAAATGTCTTCGGTCTGCAGCAAAAAAAAAAAAAAAAGGCCTTGTTGTTCCAATAGTTTCGGTGGGGACTGTATACTGCTTAAACAGTGAAAATGCCTATGTCTAGTTTTACAGTCCTATCCATTCCTCTCTGTAGCCAGCAACCTTAACATTTTTTGACATTAAAGGTTTCATTTGGCTATAATGGTGAGAGTAGATTGGAAAGGTCAGAGATATACACATATTGTGATTTATTTGTGACCAGGATTATAGCTTTGCAACGATCATTTATATATGCAATTAAACCATAGCATCTAAGTTTACCACCTTAGATTCAAGTTTTATAGGGGGAAATTGAGAATGGGAAATGCTTCTTTAAAATTTTATGGCCGTTTTTCTTTGCCACAAGATTGTTCTTGTTGAATTCAAGGCAACTCCCCCACCCCCACCCCCAACACACATATACACACATATATACGCACACACACACACACTTCCCTTGCTGTCAATTATCAGTCGCTGTAAAGGAGTGTAATTACAGCCCCGTCGTTTTTCGTCGTTGAAATGTTGAAAGAAGGAAGCGCTTCTTCTTTAAAACATCATTTCTCTTTTCAACAAGAAAAAAGGCCATTCAGTGATTTTTCTGCAGTGAAAAGATCCTGAGCTCCATCATTTTAAATTCTACAAAGCTAAAAGACAGCTAAATGATCTTTACTTCTGTGTCCTGTAGTTAATGTTGGAATGATTGGTAATTCTGATAGGGTGCTGTATAATTTGGGATGGTTTTGTAAAAGTCTAAAGTTTATTTATACTCAAATATTGAAGTTTTGATGGATGATGTCTGATGAGGTTTGTATGCCACAACTCTGCCTCATTTATAGTTTGCTGTGGATAAAAGTGTCTTTAGCTTTTTACTTCAAATTTGATCTGTGAGTCAAAGCATGCGTTTTGGCATCTAATGAACATCTGAGGACCAAAGAACACATGAAGTTCTAATGTCCTGAGTGTATAATGTTAAACACATTAACAAACCAAAAACACAATTGCAAAAGCAAAAACACAACAGCAAATTCAGAAACATTACCTCAAAATGTAGAAAGAAAATATAAGAAAATACTGAACGTCACATTCTCATTGTTTATTAAACATGCAATATTCAGTAAGCAGTAAGTTTCTGAATTGCTGAAATGGCAAATGTTTTTGTTTTTGTTGTGATTTTGGTTGTTGTGTTGTGTTTTTGTTTTTTCTGTTGCGTTTGTTGAGTTGTTAGTTTTGCTGTTGAGTGTTAGGGTTTGCTGTTGTATTTCCAAATTTGCTTTTGTGCTGTTGAATTTGCAGTTGTGTTTCTGAAAGTACTATTGTGCTTTGTTTTTCAAAGTGTTGTTTCTGAATTTATTGTTGCGTTTTTAGTTTTTCTGTTGCATTGTTGCATTTTCTGTGTTGTGTTTTTTAAATTTGCTGCTCTGTTTTTGCTTTTGCTTTTTTTCTCATTTGCTGTTGCATTTTTGGTTTGTTAACGCATTTTTCATCTAAGGGCCAAATAAATGCTGTTGTATTTATTGATTTGCTGTTGTGTTTTTAATTAGCAGTTGCTTTTCTGAAATTACTGGTGTGTTTTGAATGTTGTTGGGTTTTCTAATTTGGTGCTGCATTTTATTAATTAATTAATTTGTAATTTGTTTTTGGTTTGTTGATGTTTTACACTTCGTATGACAGCCTAAGAAATGCATCCATACATTATTTAGTTCATTGAACATTCAGTCACTTCAATGAACAATACATTTTTATTGGAATAATAACAACTTTTACAACAATTACATCACCTGCATTGCAACATTACAGAGAAATTTAATTTCATTGTTGACTCTAAATTACTTACAGGTGCATCTCAATAAATTAGAATGTCGTGGAAAAGTTCATTTATTTCAGTAATTCAACTCAAATTGTGAAACTCGTGTATTAAATAAATTCAATGCACACAGACTGAAGTAGTTTAAGTCTTTGGTTCTTTTAATTGTGATGATTTTAGCTCACATTTAACAAAAACCCACCAATTCACTATCTCAACAAATTAGAATATGGTGACATGCCAATCAGCTAATCAACTCAAAACACCTGCGAAGGTTTCCTGAGCCTTCAAAAATGGTCTCTCAGTTTGGTTCACTAGGTAAGCCAAAAACATTCATTGCCAAAGAAGCTGGCTGTTCACAGAGTGCTGTATCCAAGCATGTTAACAGAAAGTTGAGTGGAAGGAAAAAGTGTGGAAGAAAAAGATGCACAACCAACCGAGAGAACCGCAGCCTTATGAGGATTGTCAAGCAAAATCGATTCAAGAATTTGAGTGAACTTCACAAGGAATGGACTGAGGCTGGGGTCAAGGCATCAAGAGCCACCACACACAGACGTGTCAGGAATTTGGCTACAGTTGTCGTATTCCTCTTATTAAGCCACTCCTGAACCACAGACAACATCAGAGGCGTCTTACCTGGGCTGGAAAAGAAGAACTGGACTGTTGCCCAGTGGTCCAAATCCTCTTTTCAGATGAGAGAAAGTTTTGTATTTCATTTGGAAACCAAGGTCCTAGAGTCTGGAGGAAGGGTGGAGAAGCTCATAGCCCAAGTTGCTTGAAGTCCAGTGTTAAGTTTCCACAGTCTGTGATGAGTTGGGGTGCAATGTCATCTGCTGGTTTTGGTCCATTGTGTTTTTTGAAAACCAAAGTCACTGCACCCGTTTACCAAGAAATTTTGGAGCACTTCATGCTTCCTTCTGCTGACCAGTTTTTTGAAGATGCTGATTTCATTTTCCAGCAGGATTTGGCACCTGCCCACACTGCCAAAAGCACCAAAAGTTGGTTAAATGACCATGGTGTTGGTGTGCTTGACTGGCCAGCAAACTCACCACACCTGAACCCCATAGAGAATCTATGGGGTATTGTCAAGAGGAAAATGAGAAACAAGAGACCAAAAAATGCAGATGAGCTGAAGGCCACTGTCAAAGAAACCTGGGCTTCCATACCACCTCAGCAGTGCCACAAACTGATCACCTCCATGCCACGCTGAATTGAGGCAATAATTAAAGCAAAAGGAGCCCCTACCAAGTATTGAGTGCATATACAGTAAATGAACATACTTTCCAGAAGGCCAACAATTCACTAAAAATGTTTTTTTTTTTTTTTATTGGTCTTATGAAGTATTCTAATTTGTTGAGATAGTGAATTGGTGGGTTTTTGTTAAATGTGAGCCAAAATCATCACAATTAAAAGAACCAAAGACTTAAACTACTTCAGTCTGTGTGCACTGAATTTATTTAATACACGAATTTCAAAATTTGAGTTGAATTACTGAAATAAATGAACTTTTCTATGACATTCTAATTTATTGAGATGCACCTGTATATATGCTCTTTAAACTGTTTATTAGCACCATTAACCAACAGTTTAATCCCATCATATAAACTTGCAGTGTCCTGATAAGAGAAATAACACAACTATGCATTAAAATAAAGACTATATAGGTTTTTTTTTTTTTTTTTTTTTTTTTTTTTTTTAATACTGTATTAGTAGTAATGCAGCGAAAGAGATTATAGATATTATAAGGAGCCACCTGCCTCAGTTACTTTCATGTGCATACACAAAGGCCAACACTGGGGGATCTGTGCTGAGGCACTCTGTACGAGTTAGCCACATGCATGTTTTATGAACAGTTAACAGATTGTTGTTTTGCATGCCTAGTGTCTGCGTTATTGCTTTTATATCCCCTGGTTGAGATCCACAGGCCACATTAGATCATCTGTTCATTGTAGAATCCAATGCCAAGAAACTGCGAATAAGACATCCGGATTATGTTGTTAAAATTCAGTAGGGAAAACTGAAAAGAATATGGCACAGACGGTTTAATTTACAATGCAATGCAATCCTGAGAACTGGCAGAAAACGAACACCATTGGAACATTGTGATGACAGGTGAGTTTGATATCTCAAACTTGGACAATCTGCAGATGACTTTAACTGACTATGCTGACTAGGCTTCTATTACCCATATCCGATCATTACACTACTCAGACTACAAGAAATTTGATTACATTATCTCACATCAGACATTTGTGACTTCTGACAGCTCAGTGAAAAACATTTATCGTCTGTTGTTTACCCTCTAACTGTGGCATTCATAACCAATTTACCATCCGATTCAGTTTAATGGCTAAAAAAAGACCCTACCTGCAAAATCATCTAAATCATGTCAAAATCGTCATGTGTAAAATCCAATCAATGTAAGGCCAGCTTTACTGAGTACCATCCATTACCAAACAATACAAAATTGCCATAAATGAACAGACCAATAGAAACATCCAATGCTAGGCATGTTTTCTTTTTTCCCTTTTCAATAGTTTATCTTCTTTTCTTATTTTGCTTGATGGTAAGCAAACTTACACATGGTTCTGCATGTTATCAATCAATGGAAGCAATGTTTGTCTCAGTACATTCACACTGCAAGAAACTTGACCAAGACCAAAACCAGGAAAAAACAAACAAACAAACAAACAAACAAACAAACAAGGGGAATAGAAAATGCTGACTGATATCAAGCTTTTTTTTTAAAGTAAGAGACAAACTAGACAACAAAACATAGAAAATTCTAAAACAATCATTGGAAAATAACAAAATAACTAATAGCAATTTGGTCTACTTTATTAGCCTTGTTTTCTCTATCATTATTTGCAGCTCACAAAATAGCACTTGATCCAGCACATCCTATTACATGGTGCCTGAGTAGTGCTTAAATCCTTAATTATGCCTGATGTTTGAATACTGATATGCACAATTTCAGTATTAAATCATCACTATGTGCACATAATCCAACTCTGAATACCCTAAATGTGTGTAGCTATTACAGAAAGTAAATAGCAGAGTTTATGTGGGTTTTATTTGATGCAGTTTCAGGAGGGCAACTGGCTTATTGTTCAGTGTGGATTATGCCACATCTCTCATCCGGTGGACTGTGCAGAGGTAATGAGATTGCTGTAGTGAAAGAGAAGAAGAAGAAGAAGAAGAAGAAGAAGAAGAAGAAGAAGAAGAAGAAGAAGGGAACAGTAAAGATCGGGTTGAAGTCTCCTGTGGAAATGGTGTGGAAGGTCTTTTGGGAGAGGCGCCTGCATTAACAGGGGATGAGAATGCTAATAAAACACTGGAGCTGCCAGGGTCATGGGGTCACGTGCTTGTGTAATGAATGGAGAAATTTAACTCATCCAATTATAAGGAAGTTAGGCAAAAATCCATACTGTTATTCTGGGCACGGAGCCCAAATGCAAAACTAATAAGGTTAGGCAAAGCTATAGCTCTCTCTCTCTCTCTCTCTCTCTCTCTCTCTCTCTCTCTCTCTCTCTCTCTCTTTCTCTCCCTCTCTCTACTCTTTTTCATTTCTTCCTGCCTTTCCTGCACTGTGGGTGAATGAAAAAACACTTTGTGCACATGTTGAATAGGAAATCTGTCAGGACAGTTATCAGGAAGACTGTAGCCCAGGTCTACATACTGTATGTCATTGCAGAACACAACGCTTCTGAAATTAAAGTTCAATTAATGAAAGCTTTAGCTCATGCAAAGTTTCCCTGAAAATGCCTACTAAACGCTATGTGTGAAGTGCAGATTGCAGTAATAGTGGAAAAGTTCTTAAATTAAATAAAGTTATAGTTAATATGCCATTTGTTTACTAATTGGTTTAATGAAAAGACAACTGTGTACATAAGCTAATTTTAAGTATAAAAGTGTGGAATTTAATTCACTACATTTTTTCTCATACAGCTTGACATTCAGATTATGCAAATCAGCTACATGTAGTTCATGCCTTTGAGGTAGCCAGATTTTTCATGAGTGGATGCCTGAGAGACAGGGTTTTGTCTAGTGTCTAGTGTCTAGATTGCCACCTTTAAACATGTGCAGTTGCCTTTAATCCTTAAAAAAAATCAGGGATAGAAAATGCGAAGTGAAGAAAATAATAGAAGTTTTAGTGGTTAGCTTCAGGATTGGGGTCTCAAATCCCGCCTCCGGCCTGTGTGTGCAGAGTTTGCATGTTCTCTCTGTGTTTTGGGGGTTTCCTCCAGGTACTCCGGTTTCCGGTTTGTGATTGTGCCCTGCGATGGATTGGCACCCCATCCAGGGTGTCCCCCGCCTTATGCCCCGAGTTCCCTGGGATAGGCTCCAGGCTCCCCTGCAACCCTGTGTAGGATAAACGGTGTGGATGACGGATGGATGGATGGATGGATGGATGGATGGATGGATGGTGATGGACGAATAAGAATGTGGAAAGCACTGAAATGTCCTCACTATGTGTGCACCAACTCAAATCTGAATATGGCCCTTTGTGAATACTTTTTAGCAAATTCTACAGAAAACCCGTCCCCTGGCATTACTTCGATCTCACTCTAAGCAACACACATAGCTCTTGCCATAAAACTGGGATAAAATCATGCACTAAAAACTGACCAATGTAATCAGCCACACTTCCCATTTCTCCACCCCTTTTTCTGACTTCCCAAGTTTTTTCCCTATCCTCCTTCAAAAATATATGTATGAAGATGAGAAGAGCAACTCGCTTGTTTCTGTGTGAATATACTGTGCATAAATTGCATGTTTAGGCTAGTTTAGTGTCCATGCTCTGTGTCCATGCGTGTGTATATTTCTTTAGCAGCTCTATAATGGGCTTCGACAGTGGCCTGCCATTCAAAGAGCCATTTAGAAATTCTGGCTTCTCTCCACAGCCTGCTGCATACTAAAATGAAAGGTCAATAACACTGAACTATAATAACAGGTAATAGTCAAACTGATGCCACTTTAGGCCCATTTTGTTGGCGTTAGCTTGTAAAACGTGACCTTAATGGACATGTTATGCAAAGCCAAGCATTTGTCACCCAGTATTCGCCAGGAAATGAGTAGGAAACAAGTATCATGTTTTATAGTGCATTGCCCTTTGCTCAAGGTCAACAGT
Organism: Cranoglanis bouderius; assembly: GCA_023630585.1. NCBI lineage: Eukaryota > Metazoa > Chordata > Actinopteri > Siluriformes > Cranoglanididae > Cranoglanis > Cranoglanis bouderius. The sequence continues at coordinate 5,635,536 of CM042541.1, forward strand.
ATGGACACATTCAGCTTTAACTACATCAGTTGTAGAGGAGTTAAAAGTGGAGCAGATGGAGACCATACTGGCTAAATAAAGAATATTATGAACATTATAAATCTCCATCCTTCCTTAGCCTCGATAACTCTCTTTTTAAACACACTTTAGCCTGTTCATTTCTGTCAAATGCTCCGCATATCTCAGAAGGAAAATTCATAAAATGGGCGATTATTTGCAAAATCAAGCTGCCGAAGGAAAGTTTTAATTAAACCTCTTTGTTTATATGTGAAGTTAAAGTAGGAGGAAATCTAAATCTGATCTTTTTCTGTTTTTTAATTTTTTTTGCTTCTTTTTTTTTCACATGCCGTAACCCTTGGAGGCAAGTCATTAGGCCTTATACATAACCATCGCACCGCATTAAAATCACATTACACAACAACGATAATCATCGCGTTCAATTACACGTGGTAATAAATGCCTGCGTGATCTTTGCTAAATCCATTAGCGTGACATCGCAGGAGAACAAGTTGCAGGCTGAAGGCTGCACATTAGGTACATTAGATGCGTGGTGTTAGTTTGCTTGAACTGAACCCACCTGAAACCTGAATGCTGGGACTCGACCTGTCAGAGCGCAGTCTTTACATCTCTCTTTTTTTTGTGAGTTTCAAAGCAGCCTTAATAAACATGCAGTTGAATAAACTGCATAAATTAATGATATGTAACCAAACTGAGAGCCTAACCATTTCTGGCAGTATAAATGCTATTAGCATGCCATTAGCTGCAGACTTCAGCAAGCTTGAGGTGCGAAATGGGCAGTTTGCTCTTTTGCCTCTAGCTAAAGGTGTGTGTTTCATGAATAGATAATGACTTTCAAACATTACAGCAGTTAACGTGTGGCCATTTCTGAATAAAACCTGATTTGTTTGAGTGATAAATCCCATCAATTTGAGAAATGATGTTGTTTAATATAGCTTCATGCAATCTGGATTCCTTCAGTTTCTTTCTTGTCAGAGTATTTGGTAACACTTTTTACTAAGGTCAGTGATCAGGATACATGACACCTAAATAAGCCCTTCATTACAAGTGACATAAAACTATATAAACATTTATAAATGCTTATTCCAGCAATTGAAATAGAGACTGCTTTTTTCAAGTATGTTGTCATGTTCATATTATGTTCATCATGGCACTCTCTGGGGTGAACGAAACATTTATAAATGTACTTTTATGTCACTTTTCATGAAGTACATGTGCAGGTTATGTAGCCTTCTAAGTACTGCCTGTCAGTAAAATGCTCCCATATTTCTTTGCTGCCTTAAGACATCTAAATATAATCAGTGCACCACATACAGTATATTTCATCAGGCTTGACTATTGATGCCTTTACATGATTGTCCATGGCACACTACTCCCATTTGGTTACACCAGCTCTATAACCATCTGCCTTTTCCCTTCTCCCCTCAAAAAAGGGTGCAAGCTGTAATTAACTGTTATGCGGGATTGATTGCCGACAGCTTAGCATTGACCGGCTTCATTATGGAGTTGCTTCAAAGTGGGATTTCAGCCCTGCCAATACTCTGACTTTATTTCAATGTGACGATCAATAGGGAATGTATTAAAGCTTTATTTGGACTCTGTTGGCCTGGACTAGCTTTCACCCCACTGCACCACAAAGCCTGCTCTTTGCCCATGGCCTTCTCTTGCCGCTGGACTTCACCTTTATGAGAATTCTGCAGAGCAGAACTGCAACAGAATTTCACGTAGATCTGCATGTGGCCACATCCATTCAGAATGAATAAGTCATCGAGTAGGGGACATGGTATGGGGATCGATAGAAAGCAATAAATACCGCTGCTGTGCTGCAGAAGACTCTAATCACCAAAAATAGAACTTGGTTCAGTGTCCAGAGCTTGTGCACTGTATTTGTGCTGTAGAGCCATTTTTATGAGTAATACATTAGTCACATATTTCCCTTAAGACGGATTTTTAGCCTCATGGTATCTAAACAGTTTTATTTAGATTAGTGGTCTTCTACTTTTGAAACAAAAGCCTAAGCTTTGGTGCAGGGTTTGGATTTGTACCTTTATAAAATCAATCAAAATGTAACTACAAAAACCAAAAACAAATTCCTCATGAGATAAGGTGGTCTTGGATTCCATAATGCCAAATAAGTCATTATGGTCTTGCCTGCTGTTTTAACTATATTTTTCCTTTATATTTGCATTTGAGACACTTTTGTAAGCCCAGGGAGCAAATACTGTAAGTGCCAGCCCACGCTTACTACTTTTATTCCAATGTGCCCACATACAGCCGTGGGTTGGTGATGGTGATGAACTCAACCAAATCTGGCTGCCTGAACCATATCTCAAGCAGGATCATGAAAATTTTAATTTTGGGCTGGTTTTGGTCTGAAATTGAAATTGCATTATTTGCCTGAGAAAACCCTTCACATGGTGAAATTTTGTACTGAAATAGATTTCTCTTTTTTCCATGTATCTCAATGACTAGTACAGTTATAGAAATTTCAATTCCATTAACCCCAAAAGAAGAAGAAGAAAATGGAGAACTGAAAACTGAATTCCATTTTGACAGCCAGTATCTGATTACTAACTCAATTGATTAACCCCATGTCCATTTTGCTATGCCATGTGAGAATCCAACAACTTTAACAAAGTATGACATTCACTGTATGAGGAAATCATACTTGGCTAGCAAGGTTTTACCCATCTTTTAGGCAGACTGACTGTTTTTACCACTGGTTTGAGTAAAATATGTGCTTACCCAACATACCTTTGGGTTCTTAAAGTAGAAGTGTCAAATTATAAGTTATAAGCAGAAAAACCCAACTTTTTGGCCAAAGTTTGGTTTAAATTGAGCTGTTTTCAGCCATAGTGGCACCCGATGGCTTTACCCAGACCACCATAGATTTACATATGGTTGATTGTTTTTGCCATAGATTACAAATTATATTAAATGTGACTGTTTACAGTTGAGCTAAGCTATCCAAACGTAACATTTTTGGCTCTGAACCATTTCCTATTTGGGAGAACACAATTGTTAAAGAAGCGGACAATATTACACAGCAAGACTTCAAGTCTTCAAGTTTTCACCACCTGCTCAAAAGAACTTAAAAGCTTGTAATTGGTTTACCCTCAATGATGAAAACACATGATATGGTACTTCAGCATGATCTCCTCTCCACCTTTCCGCCCAGGCAGTTGACAAGCTATCAGTGTTCCACAGCCAATGTGGAACTTTCTTACCAAAGCTGAACTGCCTGGAACTTCACTTTTGAGCTTTTTCTACACCATTGCTGTCTGAAAGTAACCCCATGCCCTCGAGTGTGCTGTTGATGGCCATCATAATCCCATGCTGTCAGAGACCTTAACGCGATTCTTTCAAGCTGAGACAACACAATTTGGCCTCTTTAAAGTCTCAGTAGGAGTCAAATGTAGCCTGCGCCCTCGTCAAGCCATGCTGAAAGGATCCAAATAAACTTTTTTTTTTTTTTTTAAAGCACACTATAATGTAATACATTGATACCAATATTGATCTCGATCTGATACCATGCTTTTTTGTACTCAGCATTGGATACCGCATGATACTACATGTGACGTAAGCCTATTGTATGTTGCTGCACTAATGAATAGATGATGTGAAATGACAGCAATCTGGACATATTTCACAAATATATATATATATATATATATATATATATACAGTATCTCACAAAAAGTGAGTACACCCCTCACATTTTTGTAAATATTTTATTATATCTTTTCATGGGACACTGAAGAAATGACACTTTGCTACAATGTAAAGTAGTGAGCGTACAGCTTGTATAACAGTGTAAATTTGCTGTCCCCTCAAAATAACTCAACACACAGCCATTAATGTATAAACCGCTGGCTACAAAAGTGAGTACACCCCTAAGTGACAATATTTTGTGTGGCCACCATTATTTTCCAGCACTGCCTTAACCCTGTTGGGCATGGAGTTCACCAGAGCTTCACAGGTTGCCACTGGAGTCCTCTTCCACTCCTCCATGACGACATCACAGAGCTGGTGGATGTTAGAGACCTTGCGCTCTTCCACCTTCTGTTTGAGGATGCCCCACAGATGCTCAATAGGATTTAGGTCTGGAGACATGCTTGGCCAGTCCATCACCTTTACCCTCAGCTTCTTTAGCAAGGCAGTGGTCATCTTGGAGGTGTGTTTGGGGTCGTTATCATGTTGGAATACTGCCCTGTGGCCCAGTTTCCGAAGGGAGGAGATCATGCTCTGCTTCAGTATGTCACAGTACATGTCACAGTACACTCCCCAGTGCCGGCAGGACTCATGCAGCCCCAGACCATGACACTTCCACCACCATGCTTGACTGTAGGCAAGACACACTTGTCTTTGTACTCCTCACCTGGTTGCTGCCACACATGCTTGACACCATCTGAACCAAATAAGTTTATCTTGGTCTCATCAGACCACAGGATAGGTTCCAGTAATCCATGTTCTTAGTCTGCTTGTCTTCAGCAAACTGTTTGCGGGCTTTCTTGTGCATCATCTTTAGAAGAGACTTCCTTCTGGGACAACAGCCATGCAGACCAATTTGATGCAGCGTGCGGCATATGGTCTGAGCACTCACAGGCTGACCCCCCACCCCTTCAACCTCTGCAGCAATGCTGGCAGCACTCATACGTCTATTCTGCAAAGCCAACCTCTGGATATGATGCTGAGCATGTGCACTCAACTTCTTTGGTCCACCATGGCGAGGTCTGTTCTGAGTGGAACCTGTCCTGTTAAACCGCTGTATGGTCTTGGCCACCGTGCTGCAGCTCAGTTTCAGGGTGTTGGCAATCGTCTTATAGCCTAGGCCATCTTCATGTAGAGCAACAATTCTTTTTTTCAGATCCTCAGAGAGTTCTTTGCCATGAAGTGCCATGTTGAACTTCCAGTGACCAGTATGAGAGAGTGTGAGAGCGATAACACCAAACTTAACACACCTGCTCCCCATTCACACCTGAGACCTTGTAACACTAATGAGTCACATGACACCGGGGAGGGAAAATGGCTAATTGGGTCCAATTTGGACATTTTCACTTAGGGGTGTACTCACTTTTTTTGCCAGCGGTTTATACATTAATGGCTGTGTGTTGAGTTGTTTTGAGGGGACAGCAAATTTACATTGTAATACAAGCTGTACACTCACTACTTTACATTGTAGCAAAGTGTTATTTTGTCAGTGTTGTCCCATGAAAAGATATAATAAAATATTTACAAAAATGTGAGGGGTGTACTCACTTTTTGTGAGATACTGTATATATATATATATATATATATATATATATATATATATATATATATATATATATATATATATATATCGGGCTGGGGCTCCATGCAAGATCTCACCTCGTGGAGTTTCAATGATCATGAGAACGGTGAGGAATCAGCCCAGAACTACACGGGAGGATCTTATTAATGATCTCAAGGCAGCTGGCACCATAGTCACCAAGAAAACAATTGGTAACACACTACGCCATGAAGAACTGAAATCCTGCAGCGCCCGCAAGGTCCCCCTGCTCAAGTAAGCACATTCAGAGGAGAACTGGGTGAAAGTGTTGTGGTCAGATGAGACCAAAATCGAGCTCTTTGTCATCAACTCAACTCACCGTGTTTGGAGGAGGAGGAATGCTGCCTATGACCCTAAGAACACCATCCCCACCGTCAAACATGGAGGTGGGAACATTATGCTTTGGGGGTGTTTTTCTGCTTAGGGGACAGGACAACTGCATTGCATCAATTGGACGATGGATGGGGCCATGTACCGTCAAATCTTGGGTGAGAACCTCCTTCCCTCAGACAGGGCATTGAAAATGGGTCGTGGATGGGTATTCCAGCATGACAATGACCCAAAACACACAGCCAAGGCATGGCTCAAGAAGAAGCACATTAAGGTCCTGGAGTGGCCTAGCCAGTCTCCAGACCTTAATCCCATAGAAAATCTGTGGAGGGAGCTGAAGGTTTGAGTTTCCAAATGTCAGCCTCGAGACCTTAATGACTTGGAGAGGATCTGCAAAGAGGAGTGGGAGAAAATCCCTCCTGAGATGTGTGCAAACCTGGTGGCCAACTACAAGAAACGTCTGACCTCTGTGATTGCCAACAAGGGTTTTGCCACCAAGTACTAAGTCGAAGGGGTCAAATACTTATTTCACTCATTAAAATGCAAATCAATTTATAAATTTTTTTGAAATGCGTTTTTCTGGATTTTTTTTGTTGTTATTCTGTCTCTCACTGTTAAAATACACCTACGATTAAAATTATAGACTGATAATTTCTTTGTCAGTGGGCAAACGTACAAAATCAGCAGGGGATCAAATACTTTTTCCCCCACTGTATTACTTCAACTAATTTAAATAATAAAAATCCAGAAAAAAAAAAAAAAACTAGGGTTACGGTTAGCATTGCTAAGCATCGAGTAGTGTAGCAAGCATGTGGAAAAACTGTCACACCTGAAGAGCACTTCAATTCTGCGAGCACTGAGCATTGAGACATACAATACCTCCTCTCTGGCCACTCTTTTCACTTTTCTCTCGAATTAAGGTGTAATTACCTTACTCATTTCGGTATCTGATAAGTAGTAAAAAAACATATACTAATAGAAGAAATGGTATGGAAATGGTAGCTTACTCTAATATATAGGAATACATCTTAACATAATTATAATGTGGTATAAGGTTTGAACATTGCAGCAGGGAAGCTTTTACACCATCTGTGAATTATATACTAATGAAATATATTTTCTGGCGATGATTATGACCAGCAGTGAGCCTGCATCTCAAGCGCACACTTTTCCTGCTGTTAGTGTATAGCACTATAACATATCAGTATATATCAGGTTTAACCACCTCATTATAACCAGGACATCTATCTGCAATGCTATCACAGGCCTCGCTCACATGGTGGATCTCTCACCAATGAGACACCATTTTAGCAATTCTGTACAACAAGATGTATCTCGCCCACCAATATGTCAGCAGCAGCATCAGTTCTGTCCTTGTCTGACTTTCTCCCTCAAGGCTACACACCAAGCTCCGGAGTCACACACGACCCTAGTGATGGACGAGAACACAGCACATCGCTGTTCCACTATAAATGGCTGCACTCATGCTTTCAGTCAGAATTGAAGCACTGCTTTTGTGTCTCTTATTTTTTACTTCTTTTCTCTCTTTGTTCTCTCTATCTCTCTCTCTCTCTCTCTCTCTCTCTCTCTCTCTCTCTCTCTCTCTCTCTGCACATCCTGTCTGCTGCTCTCCCCTTCTGTGCACTTTATTGTGAACAATTGCGCGTCAAATCGCTGTGCCGAAGAACGTCGCATATATATGTCATGTTTAATCAGCCGTAATCAGTCAAATAGAGTGGTGATTAAAGAACGATCGAGCCATTGCTACGCTTGTCTGTCAATTTTGCAAAGCTCACAACTTTAGAGCTGCTTCACTCTTTTTCCTCTCTCTTTCTCTCTCTCTCTCTCTCTCTCTCTCTCTCTCTGTAGATTTAGATCCTTTCATATATTCTTATTTGCTCAGAGCTAGCTTTAAGGAGCAAACGGATCTGCAGACTCAGCTCGTAATCAAGCAGCACACAAACATGCACACACACACACACACACACACACACACACACACACACACACACACACACACACACACATGCCAGCTTTAGGTTTTTAATAAGTTATGTTTAATGAAAGTTTTTTTTTTTTTTTAAAGGGAGGAAGAAAAGTCCACCATGCTTGATTCACAGCACAGATTTAGAAAGCACAATTTGAAAAGCAAAGCACTGACCAATTCTTAATTCTGATGGGTCAAAAGGTGTTGATGTTGTTTTTGTTTGTTTGTTTTGATAACATAATAAAGTAATATTAAAAGGAGCACTTTTTTTGTAAGGAGTCTCCAGTTTCAGAGCTGTAATGGTAAGTTTTCTGACATGAGAAAGGCTTCAGAATGGAGAGCTTAGTTCTCCAAACAATGATATATTTATTTATTTTTTCGTATTAACTTACGTAGAGAGAGAAAAGGAGGGTCTGGTTATAGTCTGTGTTAATCAATAAAAAAAATGTTAAAGGAATAAAACACTTTGTGACATGTTGTCATGGGCAAATAATCAACTTCAGGGTGGGTAACAGTAACTTTGCATCATATCACACCACCCCAGTGTTGTTGTTTTTTCCCTCCATAACAGCACATCTCAGAGTATTTTATTCCTTATTTAACAGTCAAAGGTAGGAAGATTAAAAAAGGCCCTTGGGCAAATACTGTCTAGAAATACAAAGATACAAAGAAAAAAAATTGTACAACATGGCTAAATAAAAGACACTAAAAGAACCTGCTAGTCTGTGTTAAAATCTACATCTACATCAAATACCTTTCATATTCACCTAAATAAACAGAATGAATAAACGTTATACTCTTTAAAGGTGCAGTAAGTGATTTTGACAGTGATTTTGATGGCCCCGACCCAGTATAAAGTCATTACTGAAGATGAATGAATGGTGTATTGTAAATGAAGTACATACTGTAGACTGCTTTAAAGTTTAAAGATGCATTTTATGTAATAATATGATACTGTTTAGGACCATGTTGAAACACTGGCTTCAGCATGGTTTGGTTTTAATGGGGCTTCATTAAAATGTATTGTGTGATAATATCTTGTAAATATTACAATATATTGGTCAATTTCTACATTTTTCTTAGAATTGAAAGGGATAGATTTTAGGTTTTGGTAATAAACCCATTTTATGGGTTGGTTTTGTTACACAAGACCTGGCAACCCGGCTTAAAATCTATTAAAAATGTTTCTAGACTGAATGCATTCTGAATTCTCATGCAAGTAAAGATGCCTCTTTGTCCAGATTCATTTTCATCATCCTCTGTTTTCCACATTGAAAGGAGAGAAACATGAGTTTTTCCTCTGAGGTGATATTTTATTGACACCTGCCAGAATATGAAGAGAAATTAAACTTTGAATACATCAAATATTACAAAAGTGTCCTGACTTCAAAATCCCTGACCTCACCTTTCAAAACGCAGTATCGTCCTTATACTTTTGCAGTTGAAAGGACCGTTTCAGCAGTCGAGAAACTCCGGAGACGTCCTCCAGCACACCAAGAGAGTGTGCATCAGGTTCTTGGACTCGTGTGTTAATTATAACACCCATATGCAGTTTGTTCTTGGCAAACTTGCTGTCTGACTTTTTAAAGAATATCTGCCAAAATATCTGTTATCTTGTCAAGATAATATCTGAAGGAGGGGGGAAAATCAACACCTTCAATTCTGACATTTCATTAATGAATAATTTCCCTGTGCATAAATATCAGCAGATAAAACTAATTAGTTAAATCATTGATGTGCACCGAAATCAATGGGGAGGTTACACACTCAGGAGCCGCTCTAGCTTTTGAGAGATGTGGTTTCCAGCATGCTGTGTACACTTAGTTATTATAGAATGATTAAAAAAAAAAAAAAAAAAAAAAAAAAAACCTGTATAAGATTGGTTTTATTCTTCTTGATTTCCCAATTTGCTTTAACATAGAAAATGACTCTTTATAAAAGCAGAATTCAGCAGCTACATACTTTTTGTGGTACTTAATAATGCCAACAAACAGGATGTCAGAATGAGAACATTTGAGAGAAATTTGATTGTTTTTATGGATTTTGTCTTTTAACAGTTGTAGCTATGTACTTGTGATTTTGGGATTCAAAATAAAAAAGATGAATATAATGTCATGAAAGAGAATTTCACTTTCACTTTGTATTTATAGATGTATTTTAATTATTATTATTATTTTATTTTATTTTTTTATATAAAGATCAGGACCTGCATAAGTGCAATCATTTTTTTCTTCCTGATTTTCCAACATAGAAATTTGCTTTTTACAGAATTTGTACTATCAGCAATGGCAGGTATGTACTTTTTGGGAGGTTTTGGTATTTTAAATGAAATTTGGTATTAATTTAATGTCAATAAACAGGATATCAGAATAATAACCTGTATATGACTTATTTTGTTTGTATTTCGTATTTATTGGTAGTAGTAGTAGTAGTATTTTGCATTAAAACTGCACAAAACTTATTCCTTCTAAATTATAGCTTAATTGGACAACTGAAAATTGGACACTTCTAGTGTCTTCTCCAAAAGCATTTTGAAAAGTCAATAATCGAGCAAGTAATCCACCTTGTTCATGTTTATGACGCTTGTTATTTCATTACCTCTCATTAGCACGAGCTTTCTTAAGCACTGCTGTGCTGTGTTATAGATGTGTTAGTGGAATGAGTTTGAACAAATTGGACCCAGTGCACATGAAATCTAGACTGTGTTTCACCAAGCGTAATTACTTTGCATGACTGTGTAAATCTACAGTCTGGGCTATAAAGAAATCAGCCCAAGCCTCACTTTGTCATAGCATTCTAAGGAATTATTATTATTTATTTTTTTTCTTTTTACTTACGACTAGTGGTGGTGCTGTTCTTGGCTCCACAAAAGAAAAAAAAAAAAACAAACAAAAAAACAAACAAAACAAACAAACAAAAAAAACAATCCAATTTAATTTCAATTGTTAACAGCAAATAGGATCATGTAGATGTCAAAATGTTGTTGCATTTTTCTTTGAAAGAGAGATGGGGCTTGGCCCTGCTAGCCCATTTCTACCACTCAGCCCTAGTAAAGGTAACTTACCTGGGTAGCTAATTTTACACAACCTGTTACTAAAAAATCAACAGCAGTAGTTTTTAAAACCAGTAGTTCTTACAAATATATTAATTATCACTCTGTTACACTGCATAATTACTGTTACAAATAATTACCTGAAAGAAAATGTAGCCAAATTTGGGTGTTTACATAAGATATATTAATATAATCCATGTTAATCAGTTCATACATAATAAAAAATTACATTATAGTTGCAGGAATAGTAAGTGTACAAGTATTAAAGACAATATAAAGTCTATATAAAGGCTATAATACAATATGATTACATTATAAAGTATTACAATATGATGACACTCCAAACAGAGCAGAATTTAATATTTACTACTGCACACAGAAAACACACTTAAAAACCTTTTCAACATCCTCGTTCCCTCATCTTACATAATTTTTCGAGATATGAACTGCCAATGTGCAAATGTTACTTAATGTATAGTACATATTGTCCCCACTCCAGCCGATCTACACTTTGCTGTAGGTCTTGCCGTTCAAGTTCAAACATTGAAAATCTTGCCAAATCCTTCAGCCTATTGAACACTGCCAGTGTAAGCCATCATTATGTTTGACATTGACAGAGTCATGCGTTACTTTACTTTATGTGAATGTGCTTTTAGCATACTAAAAGGCGAGTTTGCAAAAATAACACTAATAAGGACTCTGTTAAATTGTACTGTCTTGACCTTTTAAAATGCTGGCTTCTTAACTTTATTTCCTAAAATCCCCCAGGTTACCAAGAAGCTCCTAAATGCTGATTTAAAAAAATAAAAAAGGATATATTTATATCACCCCCTCCATCCCTCCTTCCGTCACCTTGTGAGGAGGGCTTGAGGACCAAAACTTGGCATTAATGATCATTAGAAACAGATCCATGAACTTTCTGCCTCCTGGCTTCCCAGCTCATCTTGAGGTCACTTGTCCAATTTACCAATTTCTCTTATTGGCCCTGTGTCTCCCTTCTCAATTCTATCTCTACTCATTTTCAGCTGGTGGGTCTGAGAAATGTTAGTCTGGAGCAAATCAGATCAGGTGATGTTGAGAGCAATTCTAAGCTAATCAATGACCATCCTTGGTGTCACCGTCCCCTATTACCACTATCATTAGCAGGCACACAGCAACTTCCTGGTTTGTATGTCTGTTTTTTCTGGTTTGTAAAGTCTTCCTCCATTCACCTTGCCTTGCCTTACTCTGTTTTTTTTGTTTGTTTGTTTGTTTTTCAAGGTTTGAGCACATTTCTGAACAGTCAGCCAAAGAAAATTTTTGTTTTCTTATCTGTCCCATGTGCAAGAGGTTGGAAATTGTTTAGCTCTCCTCTGTTAATATTTCATGGCACTATTTGAAACAACTTAAACGCCATCCATATGTACACAGATATTTTGGAAAACATGTTTTTTCTTGTTTGTTTGTTTTTTTTTTTCATCTGTGTTTTGACCTCCTTTCCAGATGAAAACAATATTTTAGGTGATTGAAAATGAAGTGTTTGAAAACATACTCCAAGGTGTCAAATTTGGTAGCACTTCCTATGAAGGCCATATATATAATGACTTCATAAATTAATAACATGTTATAATGCATTCATAAAACATTATACACAATGATATAATTATTCATGAAAAGTTATTACATGAAAGGTTTGTGCATTGTTTATAATGCATTTGTGAATTGTGGAAAGAATGCATTATAAGTAGCACTTATACCACATTATATCACAATTATACAGTATTTTCTCATAATGCACTATGCAAAGTGGGGCTTGTTGATGTGGATTAATAATGGATGATGAATATATCTATGAAGTGTAATGTATTTTCATAAATAGTTATAACACCATGTATAATTCCTTATGAAACCATTATAATGTAATATGACTGTGTTTATAGTTTATTATAGACATGACCTAAATTGAAAGTGTTACCAAATATTTTTCAAAATTCTTCAGTGTGTTCATATGGATGGGAAAAACGCTATCATCATGACGTCAACTTACACAAGCTCACTGCGGTGATGGATGTGTTATACAGTGGGTATAGAAGAGAATCACCCCCTTTAAAATAATCACATTTTGTTGCTTTTCAGCCTGAAATGAAGACAGACGCATTTTTTGTTTTATCCAGCTGTATTTACTCAGTGCAACTTATAACATCCAAGTGAAAGATACAACACCAACATGTCAGAAAAAAATTAAAAAACAGAATCACTGAGTTGGAAAAAGGATCACCCCTTGCTTTCATTTGCCTTAATTTTTAATTACAGCCTTTAGTCTGTTGGGATATGTCTCTACTAACTTTGCACAGCTAGACATTGCAATATTTGCCCACTCTTCTTTGCAGAACTGCTCAAGTTCACTTAAATTTGATGGTGACGGTTTGTGGAATGCAGTCTTCAAGTCACTCCACAGATTTTCAATGGGGTTTAAGTCTGGGCTCTGACTAGACCATACAAGGACATTCACCTTTTTCTCCTTCAACCACTGTGTGGTCAGTTTTGCTGTGTGCTTTGGGTCATTGTCATGTTGGAAGGTAAACCTTCTTGCCATTGACAACTTTCTGGCAGAGGGCAGCAGATTTTCCTCAAGAATTTGATGGTATTTTGCCCCATCCATTTTCCTTCTATCCTGACAAGTGCTCCAGTCCCAGCTGCAGAGAAACACCCCCCTAACAGGATATTACCACCTCCATGCTTTACTGTAGGAATGGTGTTATTTGGATGGTGAGCTGTATTGGATTTCTGCCAGACAAATCGTTTGGTGTTGAGGCCAAATATTTCATCTGACCATAACACTTTTTTCCATGTGGCCTCAGAATCTTCATGGTGCATTTTGGCAAAGCTCAGTTGTGGGTGGCTTTTTTCTTGCAACTCTCCCACACAAGCCACATTTGTGTAGAATTTGTGATATTGTCGTCACATGCACACAATGACCACTCTTTGTCATAAATTCCTGCAACTGCTTCAGAGTTGCTGTAGGCCCCTTAGTAGCCTCTCTGACAAGTTTCCTCCTGGCTCTTTCATCCAGTTTGGAGCGATGTCCTGATCCAGGGAGGGTCTGTGTTGTACCAAATACCTTCCACTTCTTAATAATAGACTTCACTGTGCTTCTAGGCATTGATAAAGCCTTTGAATTTTTTTTATCCATCTCCTGACTTGTGCCTGTCCACAACTTTATCCCAGAGATCTTTTGACAGTGCCTTGCCACCCATAGTTGATTGTTTGCTTCAGTTGCACTACAAAATGCTCCAGGAAAGCTCTTTTCATGCTGAGCTAATCAGAATGAGCTGTGATCACAGCTGATCACAGTTGAAAGTCAAATGGCTTCGTGTGCCATTGAGAAGGTGATTAGCTACACCTTATTGAGTTTACAAGTCATTTTTAGGCGGGGGGTGATCCTTTTTCCAACTCAGTGATTCTGGTTTTTTTAATTATTAATTTTTTTCTGACATGTTGGTGTTATATCTTTCACTTGGATGTTATAAGTCGCACTGAGTAAATACAGCTGGATAAAACAAAAACTGTGTCCGTCTTAATTTCAGGCTGAAAAACAACAAAATGTGATTATTTTAAGGGGGGGTGATTATTTTCTATACCCACTATAAATATGCTAGGACTCCATTTTTCAGGTTGATAATTCGTGGTCTGTAATTTCTTATTTAATAACGTGTTTGCAATTGAATTTCACTTCATTATATTACACCTGAATATGATATGTGCTGTACTGCTCCTGACTCCACCACCCCTGTGGTACAAACGGTACTGCAAACAGTGGCTTTTTTGTTGTTTTGTTTTGTTTTAAGCATTTTGTCTTCTATACCACTCAATATGGTATGCATGCTCTAAACATTATTATTGAGGTCTTTGAAATAATAGTTTATGACATACTCTATTATCACCAACTGGGCTGGTGTGCTAATTTAAGCATTTTCAAATCGTTTTTTCGTGTTTTTGTCTGGACAGAGATATTTTCCAAAATGCTCTTTGTGTGTACAGGAATTTATTTGAAAACAGAGGGGCAAAAACGATGTTTTCAGACATGTCTGTATACGTCTGGACGGGGCCTGAGCTACATCATAAGTTCCACATTTATGTTTGCAAACACAGATTAAAATGCAAATATCATGCAGACGCAACACAAGTCGTGCTTTGTCTATTATCACACCTTATGCTGTCTCAACCGGAGGATTGGATATGAAATGCACAGTTTGTCTAACAACCTCCTGGACAAAAGGATACAATTTTCTGGTGCTGAGGTGTGTGTTATCTTTCTGGGGGGAAAAAAGGAACAAATATTGCATTGTTTGTAAATGTCATCGAACCGCTGCATTGTTCCACAGAGATTCAATTCATATTTTATATTATATTATTCCATGCTGGATTTTCATTTTATGCTACTTGCTAGAAAGGTAACTGTGTAGTGAGAATGCAGAGCTTTATCACAGTTTGATTAAACTATCTCTGTTTTTTTTTTCTGCTTTGTGAATGTCATTCCTTGCCATGTCCCACTGTTAAAGTCCGTAATTGGAAAACCAAAGCTGTAGAATGAGATGTATTCTCATGATAGACCAAAAATACAACATTGAAGTTTTGTGTGTATATCTCTCTCAGTGCGCTGTGATGTAATTCTTTTTTTTTTTTCTTTTTTTTTTGCTTTCTCAAGCTTTTTAGCCTTTAGATTATTACTTGTCATACTGTATGTGATCTCAATAAAACCTTGTCATCTCCATGTCAGTATATACAATGAAGATCTGCGATTAAGAAAATGATTACTTTCTACTTTTGTCATCAATTAACATAATCTGGACTTGTACAGAAATTGGGGTCCCATAAACAGAAACATGGGGTAGGGATGGCACCAGGATGCACTATGGGAAGCCAGCGGAGGCAGTGTGATTCTCTGGGCAATGTTCTTCTGGGAAACCTTGGGTCCTGGCATACATGTGGATGTTACTTTGACACATACCACCTACCTAAACATTGTTGCAGACCAAGTACACGCCTTCATGGCAACAGTATTGCCTAATGGCAGTGGCCTCTTTCAGCAGGAGAATGCTCCCTGCCACACTGCAAAAATTGTTCAGGAATGGTTTGAGGAATATGGTTCAAGGTGTTGACTTGGCCTCCAAATTCCCCAGATCTCAATCCGATTGAGCATCTGTGGGATGTGCTGGACAAACAAGTCCAATCTATAGAGGCCCCACCTCGCAACTTACAGGACTTAAAGGATCTGCTGTTAATGTCTTGGTGCCAGATACCACAGCACACCTTCAGAGGTCTTGTGGGGTCCATGCCTCAAAGGGTCAGAGCTGTTTTGGCGGCACAGGGGGCACCTAAACAATATTTGGCAAGTGGTTTTAATGTTATGGCTGATTATATATATATATATATATATATATATATATATATATATATATATATATATATATATATATATATATATATATATTTTTTTTTTTTTTTCAATATAACATATTTATACGGCAGTTCTATAAACAAGAAGTTAATATCGAGTAAGTGACATTTCGGGCACAATGTTGTCAGATGTGTTTATTTTTGCACCACCAGCAGAAATATATCCCGAAGAAGCCACACTTCATAGCCACACTATATAATACGTTGGCTAGCTAACTAGCTAGCTCACTTTGATTTGTACATTCCCGTTAAAGGTGATTCCAGTGAAATTGGATTCCCTTCTTCCTTTTCATCGTCATCTGACGAGCTTTCATATTTTAATTCAAAGTCCCGAAAAACCATCTGTTGATAACACTACTGTAGTAACCGTTTTGAGCGGTGTCCTGGTGAAATTCCCCTGTTGGCCCTTATCTATCATGGCCCCCTAATAATCTCCATCCCTGAATTGGCTACATCACCCTCCTCTCCTCTCCACCAGTAGCTGGTGTGTGGTGGATGTTCTGGTGCAATATGGCTGCCATTGCATCATCCCAGTGGATGCTACACACTGGTGGTAGTTGAGGAGATTTCCCCCCTAACTATGTAAAGTGCTCTGAGTGTCTAGAAAAGTGCTATATAAATGTAAATTATTGTTATTAATTATTCTTGTAACTCTGCTCAACCAATTGAATTAGTGGACTGGAACTAACTGTTGCATTAATACAATTTATGATGCTAATATAAAGTTGGAGTATACAAAGTTCAAGAACTGAAAATTGAGTAGTGTCATGCTGTATTATACAAATTTCAATTACTAGATTGGAGCTAAGAATCGACAAATTACGAGGCTAGCATAACAATATACAATGAGGTGTTGGCTATTAACTTGGACTGACGTGACGTGCTCAAACATGTCACCAGTGTCACTTTTATTTTATGATGTCATTCTTGATTTACCAACCTCTGTGTCGGATCTGGTATTCTTCAAGGTATAGACATAGTAAAGAGAAGAAGAGGAATCTGAAATACATCTGAGGACATAATAATTGTGATTGTGTATATTGGCAAGATGCCCCCGTTTATTATGTCTTTGCCATTCTGTAGCTTCATACGTCAGAGCAATCATAACATATGCAGTGCTGACGAGAAGGTCATTAGCCTTCCTATATATCACTCTGGTATCCAAAGCAGTTTGGCCCCAGTAGAACAGCTATTGTCACTGAGGAAATACGGTGGCTAACAAAAGATTGGACTCTGGCTCTTGTAGTTTTTGTTAGGTTTTGTCATGTTCATGCTATAATCTCACACTGACATAAATAAGTAACTGTCCCTCTCGTGGTGTCAGTGCAGCGCTAACAAGCAGCTTAATTGAGCTCATAGGGAATAATGCATGATCAGAATGGAATACAGAGCTGCTTAGGATCATACTATGAACAATTCCAGCTGCAAAAAAAGCACATATATGTCCATCCATCCATTTTCCATACTGATTATCCTACAGAGGGTCGCAGGGAGCCTGGAGCCTATCCCAGGGGACTCAGGGCACATAGCGAGGCACACGGACTGGACAGGGTGCCAATCCATTGCAGGGCACAATCACACACATTCACACATTATGGACAATTTGGGAATGCCAGTCAGCAATCTAGCCACAGGAGGTCACAAGCCAGTGTACTTTTGCGCCGGTCCCAAGCCCGGATAAATAGAGAGGGTTGTGTCAGGAAGGGCATCCGACGTAAAACTTTTGCCAAATTCAATATGCGAATCATTAACATGACTTCCATACCGGATCGGTCGGGGCCCGGGTTAACAACGACCGCCATCGGTGCCATTGACCTACAGGGCACTGGTGGAAATTGGGCTACTGTTGGTCGAAGAAGGAGAGGAGGAAGGTGTGTTAGAGGAGGAAGGCGTGTCCGTAGGCAGAGAGAGAAGAGGAAAGGCAGGAGTTTGGGACTGAAAGTAGGGACTTTGAATGTTGGTACGATGACAGGTAAAGGCAGAGAGCTGGTAGATATGATGCAGAGGAGGAAAGTCAACATTCTGTGTGTCCAGGAGACCAGGTGGAAAGGGAGCAAGGCTAGAAGCATTGGAGCAGGGTTTAAACTGTTTTGTCATGGGGTGGACAGAAAGAGAAATGGAGTAGGAGTGATCCTGAAGGAGGAGTTTGTGAAGAATGTTCTGGAGGTAAAGAGAGTGTCAGATAGGTTGATGAGTCTGAAGCTGGAAATTGAACGTGTGATGTTGAATGTTGTTAGTGCTTACGCTCCACAAGTAGGTTGTGAGCAAGAGGAGAAAGACAGATTCTGGAGCGAGCTTGAGGAAGTGATGCAGAGTGTTCCCAGACGTGAGAGAGTGGTGATAGGGGCAGACTTTAATGGACATGTTGATGAAGGGAATAGTGGGGATGAGGAAGTGATGGGCATGTTTGGTCTTCAGGTAAGGAACCCAGAAGGACAGAGTTTGGTAGACTTTGCTAAAAGTATGGAGATGGCTGTTGTGAACATGTACTTTTAGAAGAGGCAGGAACACAGGGTGACATATAAGCGTGGTGGCAGGAGCACACAGGTGGACTATATCTTATGTAGACATTGTAATCTGATGGAGATTAGCGATTGCAAAGTAGTGGTAGGAGAGAGTGTAGCTAGACAGCATAGGATGGTAGTGTGTAAGATGACCCTGGTAGTGAGGAAGATGAAGAGAGCAAAGGCAGAGCAGAAGACAAAGTGGTGGAAGTTGGAAAAGGAAGAGTACTGTGCAGTTTTCAGGGAGGAGTTGAGACAGGCTTTAGGTGGTCAGGAGGTGCTTCCAGATGACTGGACTACTACCGCCAAAGTGATCAGGGAGACAGGTAAGAAGGTGCTAGGTGTGTCATCTGGAAGGAGGAAAGAAGACAAGGAGACTTGGTGGTGGAATGAGGAAGTTCAAGAGAGTATCCAGAAGAAGAGGTTAGCTAGGAAGAAGTGGGACAGTGAGAGGACGGAGGAAAGTAGACAGGAATATAGGGAGATGCAGCATGAGGTTAAGATAGAGGTGGCAAAGGCCAAACAGAAAGCTTATGAGGACATGTATGCAAGGTTAGATAGTAAGGAGGGTGACAGGGATTTGTATCGGTTGGCGAGGCAGAGGGATAGAGATGGTAAGGATGTGCAGCAGGTTAGAGTGATTAAAGATAGAGATGGAAATGGGTTGACAGGTGACAGGAGGGTGAGGGAAAGATGGAAGGAGTACTTTGAGGAACTGATGAATAAGGAAAATGACAGAGAGAGAAGAGTAGTAGAGGCAAATATTGTTGAGCAGGAAGTAGAAAGGATTAGCAAGGGTGAAGTTAGGAGAGCTTTGAAGAGGATGAAGAGAGGAAAGGCGGTTGGTCCTGATGACATACCAGTGGAGGTATGGAAGTGTCTAGGAGAGATGGCAGTAGAGTTTTTAACTAGGTTGTTCAACGAGGTCTTAGAGAGTGAGAGGATGCCTGAGGAATGGAGGAGAAGTGTTTTGGTGCCGATTTTTAAGAACAAGGGAGATGTGCAGAGTTGTGGAAACTACAGAGGTATTAAGCTGATGAGCCATACCATGAAGTTGTGGGAAAGAGTAGTGGAAGCAAGGCTAAGGGGAGAAGTGAGCATTTGTGAGCAGCAGTATGGTTTCATGCCAAGAAAGAGCACTACAGATGTAGTATTTGCTTTGAGAATGTTGATGGAGAAGTACAGAGAGGGTCAGAAAGAGCTGCATTGTGTCTGTAGATTTAGAGAAAGCGTATGACAGGGTGCCAAGAGAGGAGCTGTGGTATTGTATGAGGAGGTCTGGAGTGGCAGAGAAGTATGTTAGAGTGGTGCAGGATATGTATGAGAGCAGTAGGACAACGGTAAGGTGTGCGGTAGGCGTGACAGAGGAGTTCACGGTGAAGGTGGGACTGCATCAAGGATCGGTTCTAAGCCCCTTCTTGTTTGCGGTGGTGATGGACAGGCTGACAGATGAGGTCAGACAGGAATCTCCATGGACTATGATGTTTGTGGATGACATTGTGATCTTTAGTGAGAGCAGGGAGCAGGTGGAGGAAAGTCTAGAGAGGTGGAGGTTTGCTCTGGAGAGAAGAGGAATGAAGGTTAGTCGCAGCAAGACAGAATACATGTGTGTGAATGAGAGGGATCCAAGTGGAACAGTGAGGTTACAGGGAGAAGAGATAAAGAAGGTGCAGGATTTTAAGTACTTAGGGTCAACAGTCCAGAGCAACGGGGAGTGTGGAAAAGAGGTGAAGAAGCGTGTGCAGGCAGGTTGGAATGGGTGGAGAAAAGTGTCAGGTCTGTTGTGTGATAAAAGAGTACCAGCAAGAATGAAAGGAAAGGTGTACAGGACAGTAGTGAGACCAGCGATGTTGTATGGTTTGGAGACAGTTGCACTGAGGAAAAGACAGGAGGAAGAGTTAGAGGTAGCAGAGCTAAAGATGTTGAGGTTCTCTCTGGGAGTGACGAGGATGGATAGGATCAGGAATGAGTACATCAGGGGGACAGCACATGTGAGATGTTTTGGAGACAAAGTTAGAGAGGTCAGGTTGAGATGGTTTGGACATGTTCAGAGGAGGGAGAGTGAATATATCGGTAAAAGGATGCTGAGGTTAGAGCTGCCAGGCAGGAGGCCGAGAGGAAGACCAAAGAGGAGGATTATGGATGTAGTGAAGGAGGACATGAAGGTAGTTGGTCTGAGAGAAGAGGATGCAGGGGATAGGGCTAGATGGAGGCAGATGATTCGCTGTGGCGACCCCTGAAGGGAACAGCCAAAAGGAAAAGAAGATGGGAATGCCAGTCAGGCTACAATGCATGTCTTTGGACTGGGGGAGGAAACCAGAGTACTCAGAGGAAATCCCCGAAGCACAGGGAGAACATGCAAACTCCACACACACAGGGCGGAGGTGGGATTTGAACCCCCAACCCCAGAGGTGCAAGGCAAATGTGTGTTTCTGTAAGCTCTGACATTAGTACTGGTTTATATTCATGCCCTCATTCTAATACATTATAATTTTTATAGCATGGGGTGTAATGCAATGCCAATATCTGTTTTAGTGCTCCGAATATGTGTATCTGTATTCATATACAGTGCTGTGAAGAACTATTTGCCCCCATACTGATTTCTTCTGTTTTTGTGTAGAACTTTTTTTAGAGGCAGCACTATAAATAAATCAGAAATGCGTGCACACCACAGTTAACTTGTTTTCCACAACTTGTTTTTTTTTGGTTTTTTGTCTTATTAACTTCAAGAGAGAGAAAAAAAAGAGAGACTGGGTATGAGATGACTGTTTGTAGCTGTTATAACGTAAGAAATAACAGGAACTAGAACTAACCCGTCTCAGGGATGTTCCATAACATTAAATGTAGCATTTATTAATAAATTAAAAATCGCCCCCACCCCAGTGTGGATTTTTTGTTTCCTATAATCTCACAGCCCATCATGTATTATTCATTATGTACTGTACATCACATCAATCCTGTATGCATTCTGTATTTTCAATTTTGCATGAGGGCCGAGCACAGAGCATTAACTTGTAAGTGATTGGGAGTGCACAATTTTGGTCACTAATCTTAGCTTAGTGAGCTAATTGAGAAAGTGAGGACACGGCTTTCCAGTGTAGCCACTTTGTCAATTTGTCAGCCATTTTACTGATGACACCAATTAAGGGAAACAGTTGAGAACGTTGAAAATTAGCATTCTGTGCACCTCACCTGGAGGACGGCTGGGTATTCAACAATGTTGTCATTTGTTTTGCAGTATCAAGGACCTGCTTGCAGTCGCCTCAAGCACTGTGTACCAATTAGTAGTGGATACTTACACACGTTAAATATGGAAATTTGCACAAAAAAACTACCATTTCATCGTTTCCGAGTGATCAAAGCTGTGGTACGATGTTAATGCTTCGCTACACACTTCAGTATGGCTGTAAAAAGCAGCGTGCTATGATCAGCAGAGCAAGGTTGTTTAGAGCGGTGTTTAGGACATCATATTTGAGCCTGTAGTAATCATCACCGTTGTAGATGTGTCCTTGTGATGGCCATGCTCGCAAATTTACCCAGCAGTGTGTCATCAGCGCCACTCAGGTCCTTGGCCCGAGGACGGACCAAGTTCAGCAGTGCGCATTTAACAGCCATCAGCATTATGGCACAACAAGGCACTTTAAGGTCGCGTCGGCAAGGGGACGAGTAATCTGACATGATGAATCAACAAACTGGGACGGGTAAGGCTGAGGTTTTCTCTGAGGCTTTTACAGGCGAGTGTGTGCGTGCGTGTGTGTGTGTGTGTGTGTGTGTGTGTGTGTGTGTGTGTGTGTGTTTATGTGCTGAACACGCTTGCTTCATTTTGTTAATCAAGATATAAGGAAAGTACTGGACAAAATCCTGAACTGACACATTAGCAAAACTCCTTTTAAGGATTAAAACATAACAGGAAGTGCTTTAATAGGATAAAAATCAATGATGTAATAATGTGAAATGGTGCAACATAAAGTTGAACATTGTGGTTTTTAACCATTTATAGTTACATTTAATACTGTTGAACTACATTAACATTTCTGTAGTAAGAGCTAATTAAAAAATGTAATATATATATATATATATATATATATATATATATATATATATATATATATATATATATATATATATATATATATATATATATTTAAATGACACATTTGTAAGATGTTCATTTAACATTTATGGAAGGAGTCTACAGTGTCAATACATTTTCCTCCACAAGAAATTCCTCAGGACAGAGATTTCTGCGCTGTCTGGTTCCTCACTAACAAGACAAGATGCAGTTTTCGTTTGTCTGAGTAACTTCAAAAGAAAGTGAAAAAATGTGGCTCTTAAATTCCCCATGAAATCAAAATTGAAGTTGTGTGGCTTTTAGTATGAATATGTTAGCCTAAAGGTTATCTATAAGCTAGTGCGCTCCAAAACAATAACAAAATTCACATTTAGAAGATGTATACATTCAAAATTTACAGTCTCTCTCTACCACCAATACGGATCAACAATTTTAATGACATCATTCTCCACTTATGCTTCTCATCAGATTTTCTGTCCAGTCAAATGCTCTGTAGTATCTGAAGTGTCCCGCCCCCAGCATTATAAAAATCATTTTATCAGCAAGCATGCATCAACACATCGAATAACGCTGCACATTTCAAGGTACTTCACAGGGACTGTAAGGCACCATTGTTGTAATACATTTTTAAAAATGTTAGAGTTGGAAAATTGTTGTGGTATAAGAGGAATAAAACATTTCATCATGTGCAGTTATATGAAAATAATCAACTTTGGGGTGGTAACAGTAACCCTTCATGTCGGGTCCCCATCCCACCATCACGTTATTGATTATTTTTCTATAAAAGCACACCCTAAAAGTTTTATTCGTTACATATCCCATGCACTCATTCCAGTCTACAACTAAAATGTTAAACTTTGACTCAATGTACTAACCTTTGGTAAAATATACAGTACTGTGCACAAAATATACAGTTTTAGACACCCTCTTTTTTTTCTTTGTTATAGATTTTTTTTTTTATGACTTCTACATTATCAAGTCAGTACAAAAAACATTTTAGATTCCCAAACATTAGTTTTCTAGCACAAAATTAAATGTTACAGAAAAATAGTTTTTATGTCATTAAAGAAAGCAGCATATTACGTACCACTTTTCAGACAAAAAACACAATGAAGGCTGCTGGGTTTTGCTGCAAAAATAAGAAGTAAGTGAGTGTGAGCGTGTGGCTGGTTCTGCAAGATGCTCAATAAAACTTACCAGTTCATTTCCTTATAAAACTGCACAAATTGTACCGGAGACTACTATTTTTATTTTGATTTTTTTGTCACACCAAATATTGACTTTGTTTCATTTACTACTGTTTACTGCTCTTTACGGTATTTTTTTTTTAAATGTAGCAACATTTAATTTCGTTATTTTGAAGGTATTTTTGCTCTACAGCATTTCTTTGCATACTTTTGCACAGTACTGTGTGTATATATATATATATATATATATATATATATATATATATATATATATATATATATATATATATATATATATATATATTTTACTTATACTGCAAAAATTATTTAAAGTGATTCTCTGCTGTATTTTATTAATTGCACATTGTCAATTGAAATATATCAAGAACAGAGGCAGGGTGATATATTCTGAGCTGAACTACTTGAAATGCAGCTGGAATGCATCCCTGTGGTTCGCTGTCTGTTCCTTTCTATGTCGGTCCAGTCTTTGGAAATTGATTGCTGCCCAAATGTCATGCTGCTGCCGAGGCCATCAGTTCTCAGCCTGTGTGAAGGCTGTTTTCCCACTTCTGCAGGCAGGTGCGCTGCCTTGTGACCCTGAGACAAGCCACTGTTTACCAAGCATGATGAGCGCCTATTCTCAGTGTAAAATATTGATCATTGATCTGGAATACAGTACAGAGAGGATGTGGTGCTGCCAGATGAGTATGTGTATGTGTGTAAGCGGGCAGAGAAGCAGGTGACAGGGACACCCTTGGGCCATTTCATTACGGAAAGTGTCTGTCCACATGATGAGGAAAGGATTATCCTTCCAAACAGGATTTCCTTGAGAGGATAATTCGTTAGCTGAAGCTGCAGAAGGGCCAAAAGTGCTATATAGGTTAAAGTTACAATATCGACTCCTTTACAGCTCTGGTGCTTCAGTATTCTCATGGACTGTTTGTATGTGTTTGCTAGGTGGTGTACTTCATGCATGGCTGCTTTATGTATATGAGGGTGATGTAAAACTGTCAGTCAATATGGAAGCGTTTCATATTGCATGTATTGCAATGCCACAAAACTGAGTCTTTCATGGAACATCCAGTAAAATAAATAAATAAGTAAATTAAGTAACCCAGGTTGGAAGGGAAGCGGGGATATGTTTAAAATATGCACGAAGGCTGAGGGGGAGAACAGCAGGGGTATGAAAAAGAGGGAAAATATATACATCTGAATGCAGGCTCATTTTCCACATTGAGGCCCTGGGGCACTTGACAAAACAATGATGGAAACGCAAGCAACGTCGAGCTGATTTGCATTTACAAACTGATGCTTCCCTGCCTGTCATGTAATATTTATGGCTGTGAGGACCACGCGCTGTTCTCCTTGCTTTTAATGCCGTAATGCAACACTGGGGGTTGCTGGGAGGGTAGCAGTCGCAGACGCTATGTAGAGAGATGACAGTCTCGCACGCGCTGACATCAAACACTATGTCCATGTAAATCCCCAATTTTCAGCACAACCACAATCCCTGACCGCAGTTGTATCAAAAGTACAAAAGTGCTACCCCTACTTAGATGATTCAAAGAGCGCTATCCAGGGTCAAATGAGCTCTAATCAAGACCGATCGTGAATAACAAATCCCTGCACTTGATGGCACCGCTCCCCTCTTTATTATTTTCCAGTGTGTGTGTGTGTGTGCTGAAGAATGAGTGTGGAATCTTGCACTAAAAGGCCACTGATTGGGGTGCCGAGGTCTGTAATTTGCAATTAGTGAAGGGGTCAAGGATTTGATTCAGGTCAAGGTCCACATTTGCATGCGCTTTTGTTCGATCGGTCAGAATTATGCGAATGGCCACCTCCCACGTCTGTTTACCCACAATCTGACAAAGCCAGCACTCCCTCTGTACACTCCAATCAGCCGGTGCTTAGCACTTCCTTTCATATAGCCACTCGCGACCGGCGCTGGCCCATAATGAATACAGGAACCTGAGCAGTGATTGAGATTGCGGGTTGATGGTAAGCTTGTTAGCACGGCGAAATTGCATGCAGCACCTCTGGCATTGTAATTGCAGACGCTCCTGTCTGATGGGCTTGTTATGTTCTAGCGAGAATTTTCCGAGTGAGTTTTCTAATAGAGAAAATAAATTTTAAAAAAGATGATGGTGTTCAACCATTGTGAAGTGAAGTCGTAAAAGGTTGTGCTTATCTGTAATAAAAATGGATACTAGGAATGTCAGTATGGAGCCTGTTGCAATATACAACAATACAATACAATAATATTTTTTTTCTAAGACAAGGCTATATGCACTAGTTCCTGAATTGAATCCCAAATTTAGGAATTATTGTAACATTTGGACATTTCATCATATGTCACTGCTTTAAGAACACAGGATAGTTGAAATTTGGTCTTCTTCTAATCTTCAGCCTGTTCCCACTGTAGCCTCAGATACCTGTTCTTAGCTGATAGAAGTGGAACCATGCTGTTCTGCTGTTGTAGCCCATCCATTTTGACATGTTGTACATTCTGAGATGCTTTTTCTGCTCACTACAATTGTAAAGAGTTACTGTAGCCTTCCTGTCAGCTTGAACCAGTCTGGCCGTTCTCCTCTTATCTCTGATCTCCTCTGACCTTTCTCATCAACAAGGAGTTGCCACCTGCACAACTGCTGCTCACTGAATGTTTTTGTTTGTTTGTTTGTTGCAACCAATTCTATGTTCCACTGCATCAGTCATTAAATATTGTCGAGGAACTTGCTGAGGTCGATGAACAGAGACATTTGCATTGTATTTTATTCTATTATAGTTGTTTTTTTTTTTGTTTTTTGTTTTTTTGCTGAACTCCTTTGCTAATACAGCATGTCAAGATTTGAGTCCTAATTTAAATGTGGCTTGCTGGAATGTGACTCATAGGAATATTTCAAAATAGTGCCACCCACAATCCATATTCAAAGAGTGATATTCCTAATATTAATTTGTAAAATAATTGAATAAAACAAAAGAGGAAACTAAGAAGAAACTAACTATTACCCCATTTGTAAATGAAGAGACTCCACTTGGGAACTAGGGATCACAGCAACCCCTTGGGAACCCCTGTGGTAGATGCAGATGGAAAAATTCTCTATACCTTGATCCCTTGTTACTTTCTTTCTCCTGCCAAGGAAGGACAGGTAACATGCTTCCAAATCAGCAGCATGATGTTAAGGATTGGATCTCTGTAGAATTTCCCCCTGTCCACCAAGTCCCGCTGCGGCCCTTGTTTGCTTAGGGGCATGCTCAGGTGCAGGCATCCCAATGGTTCAAAGAGCTGTCCTAGACTGCCTTCCGACATACACTCAGAGAGTGCTGGGTCATGTTCTCTAGCTGAGTACAAGACAGGAAATCCATTTAATTACCTGTGAAGCAGAAGATGGGGCATGTGTGTGTGTGTGTGTGTGGAGGAGGAGGGCTGGACGGAAGAACTGTGTTCCAGCGAGTGAGCTTGGCCTCAATGGGCCCTTCAGTTCTGCTTGCCATTATCCTGCTCCATCCCTGTTTGTATGACCTTCTTCCATACTTTAGCGTTGTCCTTCCCTCCAGCCCTTTCTTTTATATTCTACCTTCCTCTGTCTGCATTTCAGCCCGTCCTTCATGGCCTTCCTAGCCCTTTCCTTTCTCTTGCTCTCTTTTTTCTTTCTCACTCACCATCTAAACATCTGCATCACTGCTTTTCTTTCATGAGGGGCACCACCTTCCATTCAGTCATGCCCTGTCTCTCACTCCCTCTTTTTTTCTTTTTTTTTTTTTTTTTTTTTTTTTACTCCCACCTAATTTGTTCCATATTCCCATCTGAAGAGAGGTCTCAAGAAAGTTCTGCTTCCATACAAAGTAATAGGTACTTCTGCAGACTAAAACTGGAAATTTAAATCACTTAACACATCCTTGACTTGTTGCATATGCTGTTTTCACATGCATCTGGAAACCAACAGGCTACACTTGACGAGTGCTTATTAAAGCACCTACAGAGTCGCTGCATATCAAGTTGGCGGGATCTTTCCAAGCAGTCTGGATGACTGAGAGCCCCTGTTGTTATTTCCTGGTCTGTGTGTGTTCAGCTCTCTTGAGTTCAAACGCAGCATAGCAAGCTGTGGGTTGCATCACTTTTGGCCCTGCTCTGCCTTTAAAGCATTTTCATGTCTTCATCTGCGTGTGTGGCATACCTCTCCCCCGCTGATATGAGGACAACAGAAGGTCTCTCCTCACTGGAGGCTGAACTGTCATGTCTGAGGAAAAGTTTGGCTCTGTGCCTGCCGGTAGAGATGCACTAGACCGACGTCCTTGCTGGGTGAAGCTACTTCTGCATTCTTCAAACCAGGACTGGAAATCAGAATGACTTTTTTTTTTTTTAAAGGAAATTGGTTCATGTAGCCTCAAAGAGTCAAATGATATATCCATGAACAGATGCTGCATTTTCTGCACAAAGCAAATGACTGCAAAGCCTGAGGCATCTTGAATTGCAGACATCTTGGCTGTCTTGAGAGGCCAGGTTTTGCGAAGCATGAGTGCACAGTGTGAAGAAAAAGAAGAATGTTCTGTTCCCCCCTAAGCAGCCATTAGGCTGGAGGCTTACATTAGCTGTGAGAAAGTTTTGTGTTGTCCCTAAGAGGCATGCTTGGAGCCAAACTATCAAATTAGATCCACTGAATCGCCTTGTGTCTTGCTGAGTAGAAGAGCTAATTGTATTTATTTATTAAGCGTAGCATGCTCGGTCAGCCACGCTGAGAGGGAACCGTTGGTCATTCATGAATATTTCACAAGCAGCATTTACACAAAAGCGAAACCTTGTACAACCCAGGTGAGAAAACTGGGAATAGAAAAGGAAGGCAGAAAAAGACATGGGTCTGGGGCATCTCTATAAGAAATTCCTCTCTTTTTTTCATGTACCGTTTCAGGAGTGGGTCAGCCAGATAATGATCTTCTGTATCCAGATCTATCTAGAGGGGTTCAAATTGCGTTCAGATCTAGAGCCTGCATGAAAAAATGCAGTGCATTTTCGATATAGTTATTTCACAAATGACTTGTCTAAGTTAGAAACTGAATTGTGCATATATACGCAACCCACAGACTCTGGGGGACTAATGTGACATGGGGAAAGGGGTGGGGCTTCCAGAGTTCAAAACTCCTATGCAAATGTAAATCTTTACAGTTTCGTGTGTTGACTGGCTCATTTGTGAATTTATTGGAGAAATAAATTCTGTCTGATTTAGTACTTTATTGTAGCAGGTATGCATATCCGATGCACCATCTCGATTTTTCTCACCCCTAACGATGAAAGCACAGAAGTCGTGGGCTATAAAAGCAGTTTTAGTAAATGTGACATCTTTACTGACGCCCACTTATTCCCCACCATTCTTTTTATCGTGCAGCCCACAATTTTTGTCAATAATGGCATGTTTCAGCCATTTTCCATCAAATGCAATAAATACATCAAACCCTGCTGTTCCCTCTGCGATGAATCCATTACATAAATCTCGACGAGGATGACAGGAAGATGCCTGCAAACCATTTGTGCGATTTTATATTTATTCATCTATCCTTTTATCCTGTATGCACATTATTTATGCCATATAATTACTTTAAAGTGGCCTGGCAGCACAATTTGTAACCAATTTATTATTTACATGCCATGATAAAACACCCACATTAAGGCCTAGGGATGCTGTCAGGATGCTCATCTTTAAAGGGATGGGGCAGGAAGTATGGCATCCTCTTTGGGTTTGTGCTTACCGAGCACTAATAAAAAAACAACAACTATGTATTAAATGAAGACAAAATATTATTTGTGAAGCACCGGACTTGGCCAGTGTAGCTGGGGTATTAAAAAACATTAGCCAGGTGCTTCGGTGCTGTTTCCTGCTGCTTCTTTTCCTTGTACTCTAACAATAAAGACTCCTGCATTTGTGTTCAATTAAGGTGCACGCTTTTCCCTCTCATTTTCATCCAATAAAAAATGGAGGCTGGATTCATTTTGTCCCACAGCCAGTGTGCTGTGCGCTCATGTGGCAGCGTTTGAAAGGCGAGAATGCCTGGCCCTTATAAATCACCAAATGAGACCAGTGATAGCGCACAAGGTGTTTGCATGAGATAGAGTTTGCAGTGCAAGTGCTGGAGCGTGAAGCTGGGCTGGAGGAGGGAGGGAGGTACAGAGGGAAGGAAGGAGGGAGGGAATGAGATGTGGATTCTTGACTCCTCTGTCCCAAGCCACCTGCTGGCAGGTGGTAGGCCACTTGCAGCAGGTGAAGAAACAGCCATTTCCATCTGGAAAGGAGGGGGGTGTAGGGTGAAAGGTTAGAGGTTAGGTTAGGATGTACTGTATGTATGTGGTGGGTCTTCTTCCCTTAGAATACACCTGCTCCCTACTGAGAAAGGAAGAACAGGTAATAGCCTTGAGACCTGAAGCAGAAGGCTCAGCTGGTTAACAGGACTCACAGATTTTTAGCTTTACTCCTAATGAAAGCATATTCACTCAGTATTAGTCATCTATAAAAATATGAATGCATTATTCTGAATGAACATATAATAGTTTCTAAACTGATATGAATACAGATACAAAAAAGAGGTGTAGTACTATCTAGTACTATTATTTTTAAAAACATGGAAAAATCAAGCAAAATCAAACATTTTTCACAGCAACAACCACAAAAAAAAAAAAAAAAAAAAAAAAATACGCTGCTAAATCCTATACGGACTGAAATCCAAATACAGATACAGATATGAATATTCTGACCACTAAACATATACAGATACATATACAGATAATGGCATTGTGTTACACTCCTAAGAAAAGACTAATAATGTGTCTGTGATCAATAAATGTGTTCAGAATTATTATCCATACATAAATGTCTCAGATTTCTCACTTTTAATTAAAGTGTGCAAATGCAAATAATACAATTCTTTTCTCATACTAACCAGACCACTTTCACCTGTATGTTCACACCTTTTTCATTTTTCAGAGAGAGTAGACATGGTAGTCGTGGCTAGCATGGACGTGTGTGCAGCCAGTCTGTGTGAAGAGCAAATGGCACACTCCTGACTTAACCCAGGCCAGAAGGAGCCCCAAAAGCTCATCATGTTGAAAATAATTAATAACGCATTTAATAAATAGCTCCTGAGCCACTGATGTACTCTCGCCATCTGTTACTGTATAATATTCCACGTTTTATTAATGTGATACAGCCATTAGATGACTATGGAGATGACATAATAATGCATGGCATCATTCAGATGCTATTTGTCTCCTCAAATTCCAATCTGGTACACCGTTTTTTTTTTTTTTCTTCTCTTTCTCTCTCTCCTCCACTTCTCTCTTGGTCACTGATTAATCTGGCACACTTTAGGTAAGAACTTCAGTCATAACCTAGTTAATCAAGCAATCTCAAAGTGTAGGCAATTAAGAGTAAGGGGAAAATCTGCAATCTCTCCTCTATAGCTACAATATGGCCAAGTCCCATGTGGAGTTTTTCAGTGGTTCAGTCAAGCAAGGCCAAAAGTGTTGCCCTGGGATATAAAAAATCATGTCTAGCACTTTGGTAGTGCACTAATAATATTAGATTATTAGACTATTACGTGTCGTACTGTAATAAATGTGAGATAAGTATGCCTTTGAGACCACTTCTAGAGACAGGAGGTGGGTACTCAATCAGTACTATGAGAGTTAAGCATCAAGGGCATTTTTTGTTTTCAGGTGAAAGTGAAATCTGGTCTCAAGCTCCCCTCTAAACTCCTGGCTTGATTCTAGACTTGTTGTTTAATCTATGCACTTTAGTTTGAAGGCTTGGATTGATTTCAGGTGTACTTCAAAAGGCCAAAACTTGATTGAAAATGAAATGTTGTAAATATTATTCGCTCAATGCTTCACCAACTTCCAGAGCCTGTTGCAAAAATCGCAATGATTTTCTTATACACGCTCAGTACGTCTGGTATCAAGAAGGTATTAAAAATGTGGATTGCTATGCCCTTTAAAAAAATTGTGTGAATTTCTGGGCTACCATGTTTGCTATGCAGGAAGAGGGGTGAATATGTATTTGTTATTCGAAATGAACAGATAATACAGGGTGTCCCAAAAGTCTCCATACATAAGGGGACTATGTTTGCCAGCACCACGTCAGTTGTGCCTTCGTCAGTGGATGTTCGTGGATGTCCAGCTCTCGGTTGGTCCGCAACACTTCCAGTCTTTTTGGATTTGTTAATAAGTTTGGCAACAGTGTTGTGTATGATGTGCTTGCCATATTTCCTTTTAAAGGCCATCACAACCTTGCGACAGCTTCTCGATCCAGCCATAAGAATGATTTCAATACATTCTTCTTTTGTCAAATGCATTCTTTAAGGCTATCTGATAAAATATATATATTATGTATGTATATACTAAGTATGAAAGATTTTGGACAACATTTTGCTAAAAAGTGTTCATTTCCCCAATGCATGGAGACTTTTGGGACATCCTGTATATTTATTTATAAAATAAAAAAAAAATTTAAAAGTGTGTCCGAAAGGTTCACGAGGCATTTGGTTGAGACTTGAGGTGTGCATTGGGGCTGGAAATTTTGACCAATTAAAAAAAAAAAATCTTCTGGTTTAGGCCACACCCACTTTGGGTTGAAATCTGAATACAGATATGGCTATTTGGGGCACTAAACAGATACAACTAGTCACACTGTGATACACCACTAGTGGACAACAAAAGCAATTTCCATTCCACTGGAAGTCGAAATCCATGTTGAGGAGTCCATGGCTACCAATCTACATGGTGTTCTGTCTGGGAAGGCAGGATGCAATGCTATAACTGACAGATGTAGACTGGTGGGTTGGCCTAGGTGAACTGTAGAGAAAACAGTTTCCTCTTTTATGATCTGCATTTATGGTCAGCACTTCTATTTTTTCCAGCATCGTAGCCTTGATGAAGAATGGCAGCAAAACAGTGCTACCAGCCCTGCAGGATACAGGGGATGTCAGCAGGACAGCAAATGTGGTGAAAGCGGAATATAGCATTGAAAGTATGTGCAGTATCACCTTAGGAAATGTCAATCATTGCATTGGCAGTTTTGTTAGTCCACTGAACTTTTTGCATTGTTGGTAACAAATAGAAAATCTGAAAGGTTTGACTCCTTTAGCCCAGCATCACGGGGGCAATCAGTCACTGTGTGTTACATTACAGATGGCTGGTCAAGCAGAATGAAGCTGCTAGCTCTCGACTCGCTTTGGGAAAAGAGTTCCTTCCTCCTTGTAAGCAATCACAAAGGCAAAGTAAGTTTTGCATTCGGTGGTGTCAATGATTTAGTGGAGAGGCACTTATGGACTTGTACTGCAGTTTGGAGATATGAATAATTAACGTTCATTAGCGGAGTTGTTTGTCTAGAAACAATGTATTAGAATTCCACAGCAGTCTTCTCTACGTACAAAGCATCAAGGGACAAGATGTAGCCTGTATTCATTTGCAAAATATTCTGCAATTGCACCATGGAATTATTACCCAGAATGTCATTTTCTCTTTACATAGCTCCCAGCTGAGCATATAACTTCTGCCATTTCATGAGTTTGGACTCAATTGATCCATAGCGCTGTATAAACATTATTTTAAGACCATTGAACCAAGTCTGTAGCTTGTTTTTTTTTTCTTTTTTCTGTATTTTGGGAATGATACCCATATCAAGTCCGACAGATCAATTATATGTGGTTGCGGTGGTGTTGCCACTTAATAATTCTCCAATTTTACGAAGGCTCTATATGCTTTCTGCATCTAAATAAGGCCTGCTGCCTCTTCACAAACAGATCTCATCTTACAATTGGCATAAGGTCAGGGCTGTAGCTGATGAACTGACCAGAAACCAAAGCAAACATACTTGATTGACAACTGGCCCCTTGTTCAGGGCGCTACCTTGCATCAGAAAGACTTGTAATCAAATGACCTCTCACCTGTCTCTTTTTTTTTCTTGAATTTTTGGTAATGAGAATAGATGTTAATAGGCTTTTGAAACAACAGTTCATTACACCACATCCCTGGAATGATTTAATATGCTAGGTTTTCTCCCCCTCTGCCTCCTCAGATGGTTTTACCCCCTTTGTTGAAGCACAACAAATTCTGGACATAAATAAAGGCTGACTAGTCAAAGATTGGATTGTTCCCTCGCTGGACAAACATGCTGAGAGAAGCTGAAGAGAAGTGGAGTAGCAGCGTGGCCTCTTTATTGCAAATGCGTTGTAATTTGCATCAGCGATCTCCTGTGAATAGATACATGTAGGTTAGGACTGCAGTGACCCCATTTTAAGGGCCCAAAATTCTTCTTACCATTCCCCCCAACCCCAATATTTCCTATAGTGTCATTTAGTAAAAAATGATTACTATGACTATCTAAAAAATCACATTGCGGTAAATAAGTGCACAATTCACAGAATGATAGCTTTCTTCTTCAAAGATTAAAATTGACCTAACAAATCCATCCATCCATCCATTTTCCATACCGCTTATCCTACACAGGGCCATGGGGGAGCCTGGAGCCTATCCCAGGGAACTCGGGGCACACTGTGGGGGATACCCTGGATGGGGTGCCAACCCATTGCAGGGCACATTCGCACACACATTCATAAACTATGGACAATTAAGAGATGCCAATCAGCCTACAACACATGTCTTTGGACAGGGGGAGGAAACTGGAGTACCCAGTAGAAATCTCTGAAGCATGGGGAGAACATGCAAGCTCTGCATATGCAGGGCAGAGCTGGGATTCAAACCCCCAACCCCGGCAGTGCGAAGTAAACGTGCTAACCACTCAGCCAACATGCCCCCCTGACCTAACACAAATCAATATTTAAAAAAAAAACATTACAAGCACAAAAAGGTAGATCATGCCATACATTTACATATTTAACAATGCTTTTATGAATCATTGTGAGTAGGAGCCCACAACTACATGCGCTCTGCAATAAATGTGTGCAATGAGAGGACTGGGATTGTGCGTCACATTGCAATGTATCAAAGTCATTACATCCAAACAAGATCGCTACTTGGATTTGATGCATTCAAGGTCACTGAATCTTGTGTCCCATAAATAAGTGATGATAAATGGTACCAATAGTTTATTTTTTATTCAATTTATTTGGATTAACATATTGCATTTTATGTAAGCCCATTTTACAATGAAAGCAACTCCCATGCATCAAATGGTGAAGCATTCATTTCTGTTCTGCTTTCACTGTTCAGTTTTAATTATTATTAAATATTGCATAAAATCAGGTGTATATGCATAGAACTACATTATAAATAATGGTTGTTAAAAATCTCCTGCATCTCAGGTGACCAAAGTAAGAATCACAATCCCAAAGAACCCAGAGAACCTATGGCTTTGTTTAATGGCTTGGTTATCGCTCATAGCTTTTCTTACAACTTCAATCATACAGTATAAAATCTTGTAAA
Organism: Cranoglanis bouderius; assembly: GCA_023630585.1. Taxonomy (NCBI): domain Eukaryota; kingdom Metazoa; phylum Chordata; class Actinopteri; order Siluriformes; family Cranoglanididae; genus Cranoglanis; species Cranoglanis bouderius. The sequence continues at coordinate 5,670,867 of CM042541.1, forward strand.
ATAACTCACAAAATGTTGTGTGAGCTTGTAAGTAAAAGAACAGATGAGTAAAGGGGCACACTAGTAACCATGTGTTCAGGAACACACAAGAGACTAGACAGAGCTGCCTGATTGCATTATTGTTAGTGGATACATGGGTGGTCAGAGCAGTTAACTACAACGTCTGGCATGGCTCTTTGATAGACGCTCCTGCGACAAAGAATGAGCTTGTTAACTGGAACAAAAGCCCATCAGCTCCATCAGCGACGTACTTTGCCGAGCTCTTTAAAAATGCATGTTTCCGACATACATTAACTTCACACTTCCAATGAATCAGCCGAGCACTGTGAAGGCACTTTTACAAGGACTCTGAAAGACACCTAAGTGTCAGAGCAGAAAGTTGTTAGCTCCATGCAGCCTCCCCTGAGCACCCCTCCACAAAACCCTGCTGTATTACTGCCATCGGTTCGGCTTTGGTGCTCTTGCACATCCCTGGCCTCTTATGTAATGAGCAGTAATCAGCCTAATGTCCTCAGTTCTCTTTCTCTCTCAGTCTCTTGCCAGCTCTGTAGCCACCCCCCCACCCCCCACCCCCCACCCTAGTACTCTTTGAAAGGTAAGGGTATGTCCTGACTGGCTGAAAGCCAGGCTAAGATAGGTGATGGGTTCCAGCAAATTATTATGTATTGCAACTTTTAAAGCCACCAGCTAGATGTACCTGTTGAACTTAAGTCAGATTGTATAATAGAGAGGAGCCTACATTACTTATTGTAGAATATTGTAGAAGGTTGTTGTTTTTGTGTGGCTAATAGGTCTTTGCCATTTTATTTGTATTTCCAGTCATTCTATGTGATACTGTGACAATTTAGTGGATCAGCATTCAGAATTAGGGTACATGTCTTCTGGAAAATGTACTATAGTTCTCCTATAGTGTTTTTTTATGTAGCTCTAATTAGACAGATTTCATTTAGATAGTCCATTGTAGGCAATGATTCCTTGGTGGACAAGTGGCTAGCACACAGCGCTCTCAGGGTCATGGCCCGTATTTGATTCCCAGTCAGGGAACCAACCCCAGCCACTTCAGGGTTGCACAAGCTAGTGTACTCTCAGTACTGGTAACAAGCCTGGAAAATGGGGAGGGTTGCATCAGGAAGGGCAAACCGGGTGTAAAACATGTTCAAGCATTAAATATGCATATGGTTGATCCACTGTGGTGAACCTGAATGGGAGCAGCCAGAAGAGGGGGGGAAAAGTTCATTGTTGCCAATTGTTACAGGACTAGGGACGAGTTGATAGTCTATAGATGATCTACTAAACATCTATAGCTTCAAACTGGGCTATCCAAATAGTCACCAGTTGATAGTCTATAGTAGTGGTCACCAACCCTCTTCCTTGAGATCTACTTTCCTGCAGGTTTCATCTCCAACCAAAATTTAACACACCTGTTTTAGTTGATCAAGAACACCTTAAGGCAATGATTAGATGGTCAGGTGGGCATGATTATGGCTGGAGTTAAAGTCTTCAGGAAGGTAGCTCTCTAGGAACAGGGTTGGTGACCACTGGTCTATAGCTGAAGCGTTCAGCTGCAATGTGTAAAGGTCCAGCTAAAAAATCCTTGCTTACAATGGATCTGGAAGAAAAAAATGCACGAGTAAATGGCAGCAACAACTATCTTTTAATGGTTAACCATTCATGATTAATTCATGTATCAGGTTGAAGTGGTTATGTTTTGGCATTTCACATTACCACTTTTGACTAGCACCATTTTGGCCATCAATTTTGAACTTGAAGTAGAGAATGAACACATTCATCTCAGACCAGTTATCTTTAAACATTCTGTTTTCCCTGTCGACTTTTTTCCATTGAACAAGCAATGTAGTCACTTCATTAATTAGACCAGAGAGCATAAATGAACTTTCAAAAATGTATGAAACCCCTGATCTATAGAGAGTGTATAGAATATATACTACCATAAACTACTGGAAAGAGTGTCTACATTGGACTGTCGAAATAAAGCCCTTTTTTCATATTTAACTATGATGATAGCATGGATTTACTATTCTGCTATAGGGAAATTATGTTTATTACATACTCAAGCATGATATTGCTACAGTTTTACTCAAGCACTGGTTCTCAATTGTGAAGTTTAGCCAAGGTGTCAATGACTAGTTTTTTCCCCCCTTTGGTTACACTTATTTGACTAGTAACTTGGATCAAATGGGTTTAATCAATCCATCCATCCATCCATCCATCCAACTTCCATACTGCTTATCCTGCACAGGGTTGTGAGGGAGCCTGTACCCTATACCAGGGAACTCGGGGCACATGGAGCCAAACCAATGCCAATCAACCTACAACACATGTCTGGAATACCTGGAGGAAACCCCCGAAGCATGGGGGTGGAGGCGGGGTTTGAACTCCCAACCCCAGAGATGCTAACAACTGAATAACTCAAGAACAATTAGTCTATAAATAATGTCAATTTGGACATAGTGTGTTACACTGGTGGAAAGTTCAGGAATAACAAGCTCAAATAGTCTTGTACAAAGTGCTTAAATAATGAGGTTTAGGGTGTTTCTGTAATGTATTTCACCCTTAAAGCCATCCCTGGCTTAAAACATTTGGGACCAATTTATTAGGGTATCTTAGGTAACTTTGGTTGTTATACCCTTTGCCGTGAAAGGCAAGTAGTGCAACTGTGGTGCTAATAACACTAAAAATATGATGCACATATCATAGTAATGATGGTAGTACTATAGTGTATAGCCAATGCACCAATAAGACACCTCTGCCGCAAGATGTAAAATAGTTATGAGTCTTAATAGCATTAAATAAAACCCCATAAATATACTAAAGTATTTTAAATATACAGTTTTCCTCTCCTTTCTGTACATATAACAAAAGGAAAATAAATGGACTTTGTCGTCATTTCATATTGTATCGAAGCAGGTAAAATTGGTTTGGATGATTTCAATATTTAGACAAGATAAAATTTTTTTTATCATTTTTCTCCATTTGTGGGCATTTGTGTTGTCGTGTAGTTCAAGGTCATGATGTAGTTATGTAAGACCCATTATTTTGGACAAAATTGTGATACTGAAGGCATATTGTAGAGCATAGCACACTGCAAAGCGTACTGCACCTCTCTTGTTTGTTTTGAATAATTACCATGTAATGTCCTGGCCTCCCACAGTTTTCGTGAGCACCCCCTGCTAGCAACACGTGATCTCTGCAATTGCTCAGCATACCATTGCCTTCATCCTAAAGCTATAGGCCCTAGGTCTATATTGCTGCATGGAATTATCCTATATGATGCAAGGTGCTCGACGCGCTGCAGTATCCATACGTTCTGCAACATATTTCCTCTTTGCTGATTCTCTGGATCATTACTTGCTTGGTGTTCCGGGACTTCATGATTTACAAATTAAGCACCGTTTGCAGTAATTTGCATGCAAGCAAACTCGCTCCAATCAAGAGTCTATAGCCAGGGGAGAGAGCACTAAGAGTGATGTGTGTAACAGCAAATTGATCTCATCTAAAAGGGCTCAGAGAACTTCAGCAAAGATCAAAGCTGATGCTAAGAAGCTCAGATCAGCTGCTGGAAAGGAGAGAGAAAGAGAGCAGAAAGAGAGTATCTCATCTCATCTAATTACACATTTCAGACAGCTCATGACCAATTATCCCCCTCCTCAGTAGCATGTGCCCTTCACTTGACCGCAGAGATGGCGTCTGGTAAACAGGACGGCGCTGAGATCACGAACTTGTCCTCCTTAACACAGCAAATGCCGGGTGTGCAGAGAGGACCTTGTGTCTTTTGGAAGTTTCCTGAATCTGACTTCGTGAAAAATTAGGGTGTGATTTCATGTGAATGACACCGTAAGAAAAGATACTAGCACCCTGAAACACATTACAAATGTTTATATTGAAATACATTGATCAGCCATAACATTAAAACCACAGGCATTGTGATGCTCTGGGCAATCTTCTGCTGAGAAACCTTGGGTCCTGGCATTCATGTGGATGGTACTTTGACACGTACAACCTACATAAACATTGTTGCAGACCAAGTACATCCCTTCATGGCAACAGTATTCCTTAGTTGCAGTGGTCTCTTTCAGCAGGATAATGCGCCCTGCCACTCTGCAAAACTTGTTCAGGAATGGTTTGAGGAACATAACAAAGAGTTCAAGGTGTTGACTTGGCCTTGGCCAAATTCCCCAGATCTAAAATCCGATCGAGCATCTTTGTGATGTTCTGGACAAACAAGTCCATGGAGGCCCCACCACGCAACTTACAGGACTTAAAGGATCTGCTGCTAACATCTTGGTGCCAGATACCACAGCACACCTTCAGAGATCTTGTGGAGTCCATGCTTTGATGGGTCTGAGCTGTTCTGGTGGCACAAGGGGGACCTACACAATATGAGACAGGTGGTTTTAATGTTATAGCTAATCGGTGTATTTCTGATTTTGTTAAATAGCAATTCTGATGCTAATGTGTCTGTTGTTGTTGGATTTTCTTTTTGGTTTTGTTATTCTGAGGACATTGCTAGCTCAGCTTAACAGAAGAACAAAATCAATACTCTCAAACTTAAGAGAAAACAGTCAACTTTCCTTGAAAAAACAAACAAACAAAAAAAACAAAGCCAAAAGTTTCATTACTCACACATCATTTTCCAGTGAAGTTCAATGTCTTATTAATGAGAAAACCAATGTAAACTTAGTGGAGATGGCAACCATTGAACGCAAAGTTCCAGAATGCAATGCAGCTATATGAATGAATTCTGCTGAGACTCAACTTGTCAAGAGCGATGTTGTTGACAGCAATATTAGCATGAAATTTAAAGCTTTGCAAGCTGAACTGTTTGAGCAGACTCGACTGTACAGCTGTTGAGAGAGCTGGACAGACTAAAGGACTAAAGTGCGGCTGCACTGGTCTCTAGGTAGAAATGAAGCAAAAGCGCCACTATCAGCAGGTATATGGGCTGGCGTTACAGGTAATGTAAAACACTTCTAACCAAAGTGAAAACAGACCAACATGTCAAAGAAGAAAAAAAGTTCAATTTACTAAAAAAAATTCATTATAAATAAATCTCAGACATCATCACATCACACCAAGAAATGCAAGTCGTTTAGGATGTACTTTTCATGCAAATTTTATGAATTTTCAAGCATGAGATTATTACCTTTTAAAGGTGTGTCTTGGAGGCCATGATGCACGCCATCCAAACATCTTCTTGTGCCTCCATAAACAGCATCACACCTCAGTGAGCACCTCATCAAGCAGTAAGAGTGGTATGCTGCTGTGTTTACCAGCCTACCCTGATTGCTTAGAGCAATGCAAGACAGTGCCCAGAGCTAAAATACTTTCTGGGAGTTAGGAAAAGTCTTGGCTTTGTTTACCTGCTCTGGGGCAGAGGACGGGGTGTAGGTAAAATAAAGGGCATGAACATATCCAGTTATGGCTCACAACATGCTTGCCATTTTCAGTCAAACTATATTAAAACACACATACACACACACACACACACACACACACACACACACACACACACACCTGAAACTAGTCCAAAACGTTTGGCTTTTGGAAAAAGGAGATGCATTTCTCTTCTTTTTCTCAGTCTTTTCATAGGAAACATGTTCATTGTGGTGTGCACGCATTTCTAATTTGCAGTATCTGCAATAAACTTTTTTATCATCACCTGTTATGGCCATTATCCACTTCATAATCCGCTTGTCTCTCTTCAAATCTTTGCAATATATCTGTCTGTATTTCCACTCCCCCTATGTTTGCATAAATTTATCAAATATAATTCTGATTATTTGTTTTAAAACAAGATCTTAATGACAGGATAATCACTATTTTTAAACTCAAGAAACTTGCCACCCGCAGACTTGCTCTTTTCACCTGCAATCTTGTTCCAAAACTAGCCCAATTTGATGTAAAAACCGTTCCCCTGGCATCCCTGACTCACAAATAAACTGCATTTCAATATCCACTAAGGAATATTTTGTACAAAACTACTTCAGGCTGCTTTTAAAGAAAGATACATGCTCAAGTTGATGAGTTGAGAGACCTTTTTATACAGTGTAAAATGATGATTCATTCCAAACCGAAAATGTCAACGATTGGCCAGTACTTTTGGTGAAATCTTAGCAGTAAAATGTCAGTGAAAGGGGCAAGCTTTGCTTTTTTTCTTTCCTGAAACTGTTTCATGTTTAAAGCTGCTTTTGAACTCAGTAGACTCAGAGCTTTATCCAGCCATTGTCATGACCTCTCCTGTGCCGAGAAATAATACCGCCAACTCGAAAACTTTGTTCCTCTGAGCCACATCTGAAAAATCTCCCATGTCTTTTTCTTTCCCTGGCATAAGTAGCAGTAGTAGAGCAGAGAGTGAAGATTAGGGCATTAAAGGCCAAGCCTGGGCCGTGAGCGGTGGCTGGTGTTATAAGTCGAGATAAACTGTGAGCGCCGGATCTGTGGATTTCAGCAGAATGGATCAGCCCGATGCTCAAGGCTTTCTGTCCATCAACGAGTAGACCTTTCCCACACGGCGACAGGCTCTAGTGAAGCAGACAATTGCAATGTAGCCAAGTGAGAACAGGGTAAGGTAGAGTCATGTTCATCTGCAGGAGCCGCTCTGACGAGCGCCGCTGCCAAGGCGCCCACTTGGATCTTGGAAAATCGGTAACTGCCAGCCTGTTAGAGTGAAACGACTCTACGTTATAGACTTCTCCCAGTCGAACTACTGAAGACGAACCAGGAATAAGGTCAAGGTGCAAATAGCGATTAATATCAACTAAAAGGTAAACCCTGAGATATAGCAACAGAAAAAATGTGAAAACTTCCTATGCATATTTTATTCATTGCACATTATAGATGCCATTATAATCTGTTCTAGAAGATACATAATACCTTGTGCCTGGCATAAGTCCATATACTATGCATGCTTATAAGTAGTTACAGTTACATGTGTAAGCATGTGACTAGATGTCAGTTTACATGATGCATTATATTTGTACATAAACACATTGTAGACACCTGCTGTAATGCACTATAAAACAGGCTCTAGAATTATAACTCTCAATATAAATACTACACCAGTTCATGTCAACACGAGTGACTACAATGTTCTTTTGAGTATATATTATAATGCATTATGTAACCTAACATTATAAATTACCATATAGTTATGCTGCAGTCATTAGATATGCAGACTCATTCCAGTCAGTATAAGTTATAAGGTATGGTGATGTATTATTCACAGATGTCTTTATATTGTGTTATATAGCATGTACACCAATCAGCCATATCATTAAAACCACCTGCTTAATATTGTGTAGGTCCCCCTTGAGCCACCAAAACAGCTCTGACCCATTGAGGCATGGACTCCAAAAGACCTCTGAAGATATGCTGTGGTATCTGGCACCAAGAAATTAGCAGCAGATCCTTTAAGTCCTGTAAGTTGTGACGTGGGGCCTCCATGGATCGGGCTTATTTGCATCCCACAGATGCTCGAACAGATTGAGATCTGGGGAAATTGTCAACACACTGAACTCTTTGTCATGTTCCTCAAACCATTCCTGAACAGTTTTTGCAGTCATCCACATGATATAAAAGAAAACCTGATTCATCAGACAAGGCCACCTTCTTCTATTGCTCCATGGTCTAGTTTTGATGCTCACATGCCCATTGTAAGCACTTTTGGTGGTGGACTGGGGTCAGCATGGGCACGCTGCAGCTACGCAGCCCCATACGCAGCAAGCTGTGATGCACTGTGTATTCTGACACCTTTCTATCATAGCCAGCATTGTTTTTGTCAACAGACAGACAGGCTAGCATTCGCTCCCCATGTGCATCTGTGAGCCTTGGGTGGCCCTGGTGCTGGTTCACCGGGTTGTTCTTCCTTGGACCACTTTTGGTAGGTACTAACCACACCATACTGGGAACACCCCACAAGACCTGCCATTTTGGAGATGCTTTGGAGACCCAGTTGTCTAGCCATCACAATTTGGCCCTTGTCAAAGTCACTCAGATCCTTATGCTTGCCCATTTGTCCTGCTTCCAACACACCAACTTCGAGAACTGCCTGTCCACTTGCTGCCTAATATATCCCACCCCTTAACAGGTGCCATTGTAATGAGATAATCAATGTTATTCACTTGTTTTAAACAGTGGTTTTAATGTTATGGCTGATATGTGTATACAGATACTCTATATGGATGTAGCTATTTATAGGGGCTAATTCCAGACATTATAAGGTATTATATGTGCTATATAAAATGTTAGAAATTCATTTCTAATGCATTATGAATACTGGACTCGTATGAAGCATAAAATATTGGTACTGCCATTCTCAATGCAATCACCTATACATGTAATACCAGTTGTTAAAATTAATTTTGATAAATATTGAGCTACAAAGTGATGGTGGTTGTTAGATACATACATGAGCTTTTCGAAGATGATTTAAAAAAAAAAATGCTTAGAGGGCAAGTTTTTCAAGTTACACAACCTCCAAGCACTACGCTCATCTGTATGTGAGAAAGTGAGCATCTGTGATTTCTTCATCACCTTTTTTGTCATCACCATTAAGTCCATATAATCAGGGGCACTATATTGTGGGCCTCAACTCCTCAGTCCTGTTATTAAACTTCTCCTTCAGGGCAGGGAGATAAAGTGCGCTAGTGGCTTGACGGAAAAGCAAAGAACAGCGAGTTCGTCTATGAGTGGAAGCCGGATGTGTGGGGGCCAGAAGGGGCTGACATGGTTCACTCTGTGTGTGATGAATCTCTGAGAGCTCCTGCTTGTTCAGCAAGTGCAGCCTAGCAAAGCTTTGGAGAAGCACGTACAGACTCTCAATAGTTTCTCTGTCCCAGTAAGGCCAGGCTTGAAAGTTCCAGTCTGGGTAGGATAACAGCTCAGCTTTCCTGATGCTGATGGAGACTGACATGTTCAAGTGGCAGATTGCGCTGTCTGTAATCAACAGCCAAAACTGGAGCCCTGTCCAGAGACTAAACTGTCTCACTGAAATCCTTAGCAGAACGTGCTATGAGACTCATGTTTTGACTAATATTTTCCACATAGGCATAGAAAGATATGAAAGTTATAAAAGATTTAGAGCACAAGCTCTGTATCTTGGATTGGGTGGCTGAGCTACAGAACACAACAATGGGTGTTTCCATTGCAAGCTTTTTATATATTGGGATTTTTAGTTGAATAATGAATATAAAATATTACTTTTTTACGAATATGTGCTAATTAGTTAGTTCCAGTTATCATGTTATACTGTAACAGCAACAAATAGTTATTCCCTCACCAGCCTCTCTCTCTCTTTTTTTTTTCACCAAAAAAACTCAAAATCCTTCATCCATGTCAGAAAACCTAAGTTACAGCTTTACCTATGACTGTTACAAAGCACTAACACTGGAGGCTCCATCCTAAAAAACCAAGTTAATGTCTCCACACCGAAAATTTTACCATATCATTGGTTTTTTTAACCCACTTATCTGGAACATTCATCATACAAGTCAATGTACCCTTAATAGGTTGTTACTACAGAAACAAAGAAACAATCACATTTTATGACAAGCGCATTCATTTAAACCTTGGAGCTAGAACTACTGTTATAGACAATTAATCAACACCTTCTGTCCAATCAGAATCAAGAACTGAATGGAATTACAAACATAAAAAATTCAAACAAATTTAAACAGGTTGACAGAACCAATAGTCGTAGCCCTCTCCACAGATTCCTATTCTGCAGTTTCTAAATGAGGCGACTTTTCCACTTCCACTTGATGCCTGAGCTGACCAGCTCTGACAACTCAGAATCAAACGTGGAAAAATCTTCCCTTTACAGAAGGGTAGGTCCTGCCCTTTAAAGGTCTGGATTGGTTTTTAAAATTTATAAGTGCACTGAAGTGTGCACTTCAGGCTCAGATTCCTGAATGCTGCACTGAGCACACAGAAGGTTCCTCGCTCCTGCACGGCAGAGCTTATTAGTGACACTGGACTGGTGTAATGCCCTGTGATTCAACCCCTTCCCCTCACATTTAAGCAAAGCCAGAGTGATCTAACACCAAGTCCACACTGTGGCGCACTGTTGAACTTGGAGCCATGACAAGGAGCAGGGAATTGAAGAATGCCATGGAAAATGCCATGGAGAGAAACAGAGAGGGATTGGGAAAGGCAGCATGGAGATATGGTCCAAGATGCATGTTCAAAATTCTAGTTATTTTATTTCCATTACAAATATTTGTTTTCTGGCTGAAGGTAAACACGGGGCATGTGTGGTTATTCAGATTCCCTTTGCCAGTTCGGTGGAGTCGTTCGGTGTGTTCAGTAGGGTTTGCATAGTCTAGTCGGCTAGGTCATTTTCACATCTGTGCTTTTTTTTGGTTGCCACGGGACTTTGGTACATTTGGTGAAGTGTGAAAGCTGTTTTCAAGTCTGGGAGTAGTCCCAGGAGGTGAAGTGGTGGTCTGGGGCTTGCTAAAACCCAAATCTGGTGCAGTCCACATAGTGTGTGGAAGCTATGTGCTCCAAGTAACATGACTGGTTCTTCTTATCACATTACTTCAATTTTCAAGCATCCTGATGGTGGGGAAAGGGTTGTTAGTGTTGTCAGTGAAGAAGACAAAACACCATACTCATACAGTACATAGTATATAAAACCACACTTTCATACTGGAGAACTACAATTAGATGACCCTTTTATAACTTTTTATATGAGTATGACATGCCATGCCTTCAAAAAGTGCCGATCTTCACCACAGCAAATTTAGAGGCTGTCAGTGGTGCAAGGCTAAACCAGACAAGTTTTCAGGCACCACTGAGGCTGGAGTTAAACATGGCTGTTTATATGGTTGAGCTACAGTATAAGCTCTGTGGATGGATACAAGATTCCATGCTCTCAGTTCTCTTGGTTAGTATGTTTGCCGCGCACCACCGGGGTTGGGGGTTTGAATCTCACCTCCACCCTGTGTGTGTGGAGTTTGCATGTTCTCCCTGTGCTTTGAGGGTTTCCTCTGGGTACTCTAGTTTTCAGTCCAAAGACATGAGTTGTAGGCTGATTGGCAATTCCAAATTGTCCGTAGTGTGTGAATGGGTGTGTGAATGTGCACGCGATTGTGCCTTGCGATGGGTTGGCACCCCATCCATAGTATCTCTCACCTTGTGCCCCGAGTTCCCTGGGATAGGCTCCAGGCTCCCTTGCACCCTGAGTAGGATAAGCGGCATGGATAATGGATGGATGGATGGATAGATAGTGATGTGCTGAATCAGATTTTGCTTTAAGTATGAAAAAGACAGGTTGACTATTTGACTACTTGTTTGGCTGGTCAAGTAGTAAGTAATAAAAAATAATAGTCATACAACCTCAGATGGAGGACTGAGGCACTGACATTACTGAATACAGCCTCCATTTCCCTGGACTGAAATGAAAGACAAATTGAATATCAGTTATCCTAATGTCCAATTGTTTACATTTCACATGCCATTCAAATTATACCCCTATTTGAATATTGTGGAGCCTCATTGTGTTACCAGTCACTCCAGTATTTTCACACTTTAGTGAATCTCATCCGAATCTTTATTGGCACTCTGTCTCTCCCATTATGTTTTTTTCCCCTTCTTTTTGTCCTGCTAGCTGATAAACATTCTCCTTAGGCTTAGGCTGGCTCCTGCCACAGAGTGTTCCGTAATAGTCTAATTGTGGCTAATGGTTTGTGCAGCTAATTAAAGTGTATGAATTACAGTAATCAGTCAGACACGATGAGGCTCACATCTCACTGCTCCTCCAGGCATGGCAGGACAGAGGAGAAAGAGAGAGAAAGTAAAGAGATGGAGAAAATCAACTCGGGGATCCGTACAAAGCTTTGGGGTTGTTGAGGGGTGTTACTGGTGCTGAATATAATTAGGTACATTATTCCATCGGAGACACTGCCACTGAAACAATGCTTAACTTTACACAGAAAATGGCACTTAGAGGTTTGTGCGTGCCCTTCATAATCAATCCACGGCCTTGCAGTGCTTACTCTTTTAGCATTCAGAGAAAGTTAAGGCATGCTTAACTAAAATAAACTTTTGGGCATTGTGTTTCAGTTTGAAATTAAGCAGATTTTGTTTAGAGCCACTATTCTGACCAAAAATCATACCAAGAAGGATCTTGAAGTTACAACATGGCTTGTTCAGGAAGTATGAAACCAGAGAAGTAAGCATTTATTCTCTGCTTCAAGATATCACTAGTAAAAAAAAGTGCTAATGTAAAGCACCACCATGAAAACATAACCACTTCTAATTGTCTTATTTATAGCCATGAACTAATTATTTACAGTTAAGAAGTAAAAAAAATAACTGTTGTCCAAATCCAGTCATGTTTGTCACTTATCTGAACCTCTGTTAGCAAGCAAGCTGGACTATCACAAATTTGAATTGAATACCCGTGCCTTGTACTATGTAGAACCCTACAACTTAATGTTTCTGTATCAAACAGGTTCCAAGTAAAACACTTCTAGGAAGCTAAGAACCCCTTACTATCACTTAGGAACACTTTATTGTACTTCCAATCATAACATATCTGCTTATTTGTTAGAATGAAAATGTTCTTTAAAAAAAAAAGAAAAGAAAAAAAAGATATATATATATATACACAATTAACAATAACAATTAATAATAACTCCAACATTAATTAAAAATCTAGTAAAGCCCATGGGTGATTATCTGTACTGTGTAAACCCTTAATCCATTTTCCTTCATCTTCCATAGTGAAATATTTAAACTTTGTGTCTTCATCCTATTGCTATGTAGTGCACAAAAAGAATAACAAGACAACTGGATAAATTGGTGAGCGAAGTCATGATGTGTCAATTCATAGCAGTACAAATGATCAGCAATTACATTAATTATAGTTCCAATTATAATGGCTTCTGTTGATAGATACACCTGTGGGTAATTTTCAAAAATTCTAAATAGAGAGATTGGGAAAACATGAAGAGAACACATGAACAATTTATTTCACTTGGCTCCAACAAAGAAAATTGCTTGATGGCTCATGTGTCCATGTAACCACAAAACACAAACCACCTTAGCATATAATTGACAGTAATTAATTTCAGCGTCCCAAGACATTGTTCTGTTCCATTTGTGATAAGCATTGTCATAGTAAGCACTGATTATACTGAATATGAGCATTTTTAATATAAATAAATTGATATTGTGTACATTTACCTGTGTTTTCGTAGCAAATAGAGTGACAAGTAGACTGTTATTAATGTTTAATATGTATTTTAAAACAAAATATTTTGAGGATCATTTCAACCAAAGAAACCTTTTTTGATTATCTTAAGAATTACAGAATGTCACTTTTCCCTCCCACTATCCAATTGATTAGTCCATTTACTGGAAAAGGGGCTAAAGTGCTGTACTAAATTTGGGTCCTAAAATTTTACACACATTCATTTTGCATAAATAATACATGAGACATATTTACTAAGGTTCATAAGGAAATAAATTGGAGTCTCACTACAGAGCGTATGTTCCATCACAAGTTTTTACTTGAAGTTTTCTCTGGACTTGTGAAAGACGCTTTGACGACTGTCCATCCATCATTGCAATAGACAGATGTGTGGCTTTAATGCTACCATTAAGAGTGCAGAGCTAAACTCTACCCTTCCCTTATTTGCTTTGCAATAATAATTATGAGGAAAGAATGAGTCCATTGTCTGACAAACTGAATCCAAGCTTTAAAACATGAAAATTTACTTTACAGTACATTTAACAATGTAGTTTTGTAAGACTTGTCAGATCCCACACACATTTAAATGCAGTGCTTAACCTATGCAGGTGTAATGCAATAACATTATGAATATGTACTGTATATGTAACTATTTAACACTCCAAATATCTGTATTTCACTCAAGTTCATACTTAGTCTCAACTAGAGATACTGTTTTGGAGTTTTTTTTTAATCCCACTCACACACTTTTTTTTATTGTTTAAATTGAGTTGGTCCACAATATAAACAAACTAGTGGTGTAAAAGCCATTGTGATCCTGACCAGGCAGTTACTAAGGATGCTGCAAACACATTCATGTGTTCATGCAAACAAACATGAATATTTCTTTGTACTGCATGACAGTAAAAACCTCCTGCATGCACAACTCTTTTTATTGCATAAAAATACTTTATTTAGGGCACCAAGTACTACTAGAAATCCCATATACAGGAAGTCATTATATTGAAAATTACCATGTACTTGAATATCCAATAAAGTCTTAGTAGGTATATATATATATATATATCATAAAATACTTGTAATTACCAGACTCTTACCAAAGTTTCTTATTCAGTACTACCTAATGACTACATACTTACCTATTGCATTCCAGCTATTGCTAGCTACTTACTTAGCGAGTTTCTTACAAAATGCTAGCTATTTTCCACATATGTAACTATTATTACTAGCTACTTACCACATACCTTACCTCTTAAATACTAGCTAATTACTGCATACATACCTATTACATACTAGCTATTACTAGTTACTTCAACATGCTTACCTATTACATACCAGTTACTTACAAACTTTCCTATTAAATACTAGCTACATACCACATACCTTACTTATTAAATGCTAGATAATTATGAAATCCTTACTATATAATTACCTATTACATACTAGCTATTTTCCACATACTTATTTATTATTACTATCTACTTATCACATACTTACCTACTATGTACTTCTTATTTTTCTCATATTTATTATTAGTATCTACGTACCACATACTTGCATCATATTACTATCACATATTTACTTATTAAAGCTACCAGTTAATTACCACATGCTTACCTGTTAAAACTACTAAATACTTACTATATACTTTCCTGTTATTACTTCATATAGCTACTTTCCACATGCCATATAATAGCTATAATTCACATACCTGCCTATTATTACTGCCTACTTGCCACATACTTATTAAATAGTCTTAAATAATAGTTACATGCTTACATATTACATGCTAGCTATTGTCCAGATATGTATTTATTATTATGAGCTATATACTACATACTTACCTATTATTATTAGCTAGCTACTACATACGTATCTTTTATTACTAGCTACTTACCTATTACATACCAGTTACTTAAGCATACCATAAAATATAATGCTACCAAAGATTGTGTGAATTCTAACAAGCAAGATGATGCAGTTGGATTGTGTTTGATTTCATACAAATAAAGTTGTAGATAATAATAGAGTCATGAAAATTGTTACAAAGTCATATATTGTTCTTGTTAAAACAATTGCACTTTTTGATCATATAGTATACAGAACAGAAATTATTTATAATCACACTATCCGTTGTCACCCAGATGAGGATGGGTTTGCTTTCGAGTCTGGCTCCTGTCAAGGTTTCTTTCTCATGTCTTCTCAAGGAGTTTTTCCTTGCAATTCCTCTGGCTTGCTCATTAGGGATAAATTTCTCAATTTAAAATTTATATCCAAAATTTATATCCGGAATTTGTAAAGCTGCTTTGTAACAATTTCCATTGTTAAAAGTGCTATACAATTGAATTGTGAGACCATGTTGATTTAGATTCTTTAATTAATTTTCTTCTACATTCATCTAAAATTCATGCCCAACTGTTCAACAACCAAGTAAACACCTATTACAATATTCTTCACAATATGGTGATACTGAAAATGCAATGCAGCATGGCACCTACTCCCCATGCTCAGTTTTAAATACTGTCTGACCACAGTTATTGAAATCGAAAAGTGAAGTAAATGCTCTAAGTGGGTAGGAGGTATTGTAGGAGTGATGCACATTCACTTTAACTAAATGAGATTCATACTTTGCCAGCCTCATTTGCAGGCGGACAAACTCTCAATTTTCCATCTCTTATGTTTCATTACACAAACCTGTCTCACTTTAAATTACGCATGCAACCGTGCAATCTTGTTCTGGCAATCTATGTTGCTTTAAAGTCCCTTAGCCATCAAACATTACCCTGGAAAAAGAGAGAGAGAAGAGAGAGAGAGAGAGAGAGAGAGAGAGAGAAAGCAAGAAAGCATCAGTGAGCCTCTCTCTTGTTTTGTCAAGCCAAATAGCTGCAGTAGATGCAGTTTGTCCAAACAGAGAAAAACGGAATAAATAAATTAGAATGAAATGTAGCATACTTGCCTCACAGATTGCGGCGCCCACTGTAGTGCATCACTCCCCACTCTCTAAATGGCAAAATGAATTAGTAACAAGTGCATTTCTAACCCTTTAATTTGGCTAGCCTACAAAACACTGCAGCCAATAAATGAGCCAACGAGTTTCTCAGTGACAGTGATATCCATTATGTGTTTAATTATCTTCAAAGTTAAGATGAAGGACTTCTTTTTCCTG
Organism: Cranoglanis bouderius; assembly: GCA_023630585.1. NCBI lineage: Eukaryota > Metazoa > Chordata > Actinopteri > Siluriformes > Cranoglanididae > Cranoglanis > Cranoglanis bouderius. Next base: position 5,687,249 of record CM042541.1, read on the forward strand.
GGCTAATGATAAGATGAGATGAAGTGTTGACGTGCAGCACATTTAAAAAAAAAAAAGAAAAGGAACTGACAGGTTAGCCAGTTTCACATCCAGCAAATGCATATCAGAGCAATCAGAAAACTTTTCTGTGAGAAAATATCACTCCTGTTGTTATTTATTCCTTTGCCTTTCATTTCCAAGTCAAATTCCAGCAGGCTAATTTGAGATCTTCTCTGAAATGGTAGTCCAAACAAGTCAAGATGATTGGTGCATTCAGTGCGAAGGCTGCTGAGGAAGAGACTGGATTGGTCTTAAATGTCATCAGAAAGTAGCACTGATTGCATTGTGCTCCATTGTGTTGCGGTGATTTTTGGCGCAGCAACAATCAGTCACTAATTTTGGACTTAACATCAGTTGATCTGCAATGTCAACAAGACGTATTCCCCTCTCTCCCATCAGATTTTGCCCAAAGGTCTTGCTTTGTCCAACATGTACAACACATGCAAATTGATAAAGTCATATGAAAATTTAGGTGGTGGTTAACATATTCTTACCTTATTTATACCTTTCCTTACCTTGCCATTCATAGGAATTCAAATGAAATCCAACCGTACACATTTGTCTTGCCATTCTCTGAATTCTTACATTATTAAAAAAAAAAAAAAAAAAAAAAAAAACATATTCACCATTTTATTGTGTACTTTAAAGTTTTTCATATGTATTTCGTTCATTCATTTTTCATTTCAAATTATATGCAAATGAGATGTTCAAAACAGTTTTTAGCTTTCAAATAACAAAGATTTAAAAAATTATTTCAGATTCACATTGGGCTAAAGTTATTGAACAATCCTGAATGACCTGAATATGTATCAGCAATTTCTGGGTAGCTAGTAGAAGGTATGATCAAGGTAGATTAGATTATTTCCTTTGTGTTAAAAGCTTCATAATGTTAGCTAACATTAGCTAGCATTTCACTTGACACGGATGGGTGATTATTTGGGTTGGTAACATTAGCAAAATAGCTAAATGGCTCATTTTCAACAGTCACAATTTGTCAGTTTGACTCTGTTCACATATTGTCCATATTTAGATTCAGGGATATTCGATTTCTAGACTTTGTATGATCAAACAAGTAGAAATAATGAAAGAAAAATTAATAATAACTTTTCCTTCTTTCGTTTTGAAACGAAAAAGGAATGAACACAATGCTCATAGACCTAGCAGGTGTTTGTAAGGATGCAGTCTATCACAAGGACTTAATTATACTTCCTCAAGGTAAAAACGTATGCAAAGTAGTACCATTAACTTAAAGTTACTTTCCAGGCTTTAAGTGAGTGTGATGTGTGATTTGTTTGAAATTAGTGCTAGTGCTAAGACTAAGAGCTAGAAATATGAACATCTGTTTGAAAACATTGAAACTAGGAAGCCACTCCAGTGCCTATAATCCCACCATTTGCAATTTTCTCTCTCTCTCTGTTTCTTCTTCTTCCAATATTCTCTCTCCAGCCCCCTAGCCCCACCCCCCATTTTCGAACATTAAATAATTTTGCTCTTGGCTTCTTCAATTTGCTTGGAATTACCCAGGAATGGGGCAGCAATTCTCATGGGGGGTTGGTGCATTAGTAGAGTAATAGCTTCTTCTATTAATGTGGTGTTTGACTAGGCAGCTATATAGACTTATTTATTTATTTGAGTTTCTAATGTGCTTAAATTTATTTTATTTATTTTTTGGTAAGATAATCAATTCAAGTACGATGTTCATTCTCACCTTAGGACAATAACAAATTGTGTCATGATTATCATCTCAGATTATCCTGTGATATTGAGCATCATCGTTCATTCATCTTCAGTAACCTGGTCAGGGTTTTGAGTGGATCCGGAGCCTACCCTGGGAACACTGGGTGTGAGATACACCCTGGATGGTACTCCAGTTCATCGCAGATTCACTAATCAACTTCACTAACCACTTGCCCAGTAACATACTGACCAGGATCACTATGGATCTGGAGCACATTGTGGGAATACTAATCTTAACTTCTCTACAGTCCAGTCGTGGCGACCAATTTCAAATCATAAATATTAAACATGTTCAGTATTTACAACTCAACAACTGATAGCAGAAGGGAAACACCATCTGGCTCATGAAATGAAATATTGATGTCATAGATTAAAGATTTACAACCAATGAGTCCCAAGCATCCTGACTAGCTATAACTATTAAGTCTGTTATAGAAAAAAATACTCAATTTAATTCCAATTTACAGCTAACAGCTAAATTGTGTAATATTCTACAAGCCAATGTACCAAATGTACCATATGTATAAAGTGTCCTTTCAAACCGTTACTATCTGTGATGAAGCTATCTCAGATCATTATCTCATCTCCTGTAAATTGCGCATTGATCATAATATATGCACCTTGCCACGCTACTGTGTCAAACGTACATTCACGTCAGCTACTGCACAGAGTTTTATCAATAACCTCCCAGAGATATCAACTATGATTCAATCACCGTCTGATCCCATAGAACTTGATCAGGCAACTGAATGCTTAGAGTCAATGTTCCGCTACACGTTAGATAAGGTAGCTCAACTTAAAAGAAAAATAATTAGAGAAAAAAAGATAGCACCCTGGTATAATGATCACACACGTACCTTAAAACAGTTCACTCGACAATTAGAACGTAAATGGCGTCAAACCAAATTGGTAGTATTTCAAACAGCATGGAAGGAGAGCCTCCTTTTTTATTGAAGGAGAGTTTTTTTTTTGGCAAAATTGAAAATATTAGACAAAAAATTCAGACTATTAATTTAAAACCAGACAGTCTAACAAACCCTGTAGATAATAATATAGCAATATCAGATCAACGATTTGGGTGCTTTACTCCCCTTAGAGAGACCGAACTTATTTCATTAATTTCTTCATCAAAATCATCAACTTGTATACTAGATCCCTTACCTACATGTTTCTTCAAACAGATTATTCCAGAAATAATCAAACCCCTTCTAAAAATAATCAACTCTTCCCTTAGCACTGGCTATGTACCTAAATCATTTAAACTAGCAGTTATCAAACCCCTGATTAAAAAACCTGACCTTGACCCCTGTCAGTTGTCCAGCTATAGGCCAATATCAAATCTCCACTTTATCTCCAAGATCTTAGAAAAGGTTGTAGCACAGCAGCTATGCTCGTACCTAAATAGGAATAACATTCATGAAATATATCAGTCAGGATTTAGGCATCATCATAGCACAGAGACAGCACTGGTTAAAGTGGTAAATGACCTACTGCTGGCCTCTGATCAGGGTTGTGTCTCCATGCTTGTGTTGCTTGACCTTAGTGCAGCTTTTGATACAATTGATCATACTATTCTCCTTGATAGACTAGAAAACGTTGTTGGCATTAAGGGAATGGCCCTCTCCTGGCTCAGGTCTTATTTGACTGATCGTTATCAGTTCGTAGATGTAAATGGTGAATTCTCTATGCATACTGAGGTAAAGTTTGGTGTTCCGCAAGGTTCTGTTTTAGGCCCACTGCTTTTTTTTATATATATGCTACCTCTGGGTCAAATTATTCGTAAACATGGAATTAGCTTCCACTGTTATGCTGATAACACACAGCAGTATGTTTCAGCAAAGCCAGATGACAGACATCAGTTTAATATAGTCGAGGAATGTGTAAAGGACATTAGACAGTGGATGCTTATTAACTTCCTCTTACTTAATTCTGACAAGACAGAAGTAGGACCACATGCAGCTAGAAGTAAGTTTTCTGATTACATAGTAACTCTGGATGGCCTTTCTGTTTCATCATGTGCAGCAGTAAAAGACCTTGGTGTGATTATTGACTCCAGTCTTTCCTTTGACGCCCATTTAGATAATATTACTAGGATAGCCTTCTTTCACCTCAGAAATATTGCTAAGATAAGAAATATATTGTCACTACATGATGCAGAAAAATTTGTCCATGCTTTCGTCACCTCTAGGTTGGATTATTGTAATGCCTTACTGTCTGGATGTTCCAGTAGGAGCATAAACAAACTCCAGTTAGTCCAGAATGCAGCTGCAAGAGTCCTCACTAGAACCAGAAGTTATGACCATATCACCCCTATCTTATCCACACTGCACTGGCTCCCAGTGAAATTTCGCATTGATTATAAAATACTACTACTGACTTATAAAGCGCTAAATGGCTTCGCACCACAGTACCTAAGCGAACTTTTGGTCTTTTATGATCCGCCACGCCTACTTCGATCAAAAGGTGCAGGCTATTTGTTGGTACCTCGAATAATGAAGGCTACAGCAGGGGGAAGAGCTTTCTCTTAAAAAGCCCCACAGTTATGGAACAGCCTTCCAATTAGTGTTCGGGACTCAGAAACAGTCTCAGAGTTTAAGTCCAGGCTGAAAACATATTTGTTTAGTCAAGCCTTTCATGAATAGTTTTTTCCTTAGGTAAAGGAGCAGATCTAGAGGTCTCACAGGCATAGGTGAACTGGGATGTTTGGATGCTGTCCCCCCCCCACTCCCCCCCCCACTTTCACGCGTTCACCCAGGTTGTTGATGGTGGGGTGGCTGGCCGCCTTATGTCCCAGGGAGCCCTCATGTCTCATGTCTGTGTTGCCTTCTGGCTTTCCCTTTTAGTTATGCTGTCATAGCTAGTCTTGCCAGAGTACCTGCTTTCACTCACGCAAAGTACACTGTCCTTAACCATTACAGGACAATAAGCATACCTAATTCTCTCTCTCTCCCTCTCCCTCTCTCTCCCTCTCCCTCTCTCTCCCTCTCCTTCTCTCTCTCTCTCTCTCTCTCTCTCTCTCTCTCTCTCTCTCTCTCTCTCTCGCTCTCTCTCTCTCTCTCTCTCTCTGTCTCTCCCCTTCTGTCGAGCTACACATGATACTCCTGAGATGCCAGTGATCCCAACCCCTTCTGCTCTCTGGACCTGCCTGATCCATCCTGATGCCCTACTTCTGGTTGGAGATCTCATCAATTGGAAGTCACATGCTGCTGCTGAGGATGGCCCCACATGGTGCAGCCTAAAGATCATTGAGATTACTGAGTATGGTACCACTTAAAAACCATAAAGATGGCTTTGGACCTCAATTCATATGAACAGTTATGCTATGATGGCTAGGACTGCAATTGCCACAAACAGTTTGTGACTCAAGTCTCCATCAGTGAACAGTGGTGAACTTCAACAAAACAGACTTCATATAAAAACTGTAATGAATTTTCATGGTTTCACAACTGCTATTTGACCATGTAGTACTGGTACATTTATAGAAGGGATTTATTTATTTATAATTGCACTATCCGGTGTTACCCAGATGAGGATGGGTTCCCTTTTGAGTCTGGTTCCTCTCAAGGTTTCTTCCTCATATCGTCTCAGGTAGTTTTTCCTTGCCACCGTTGCCTCTGGCTTGCTCATTGTGGATAAATTCATGAATTTAAAATCTATGTCCTGAATTTATATATTTCTGTAAAGCTGCTTTGGGACAATGTCCATTGTTAAAAGTGCTATACAAATAAACTGAACTTGAACTTGAACTTGTGTAATTAAATAAAATCCATATAAGTTCACTTTGAATATCAGGTTTTCTAAAGGCCTTTACATGATTTTCATGCATATTCAAACAAATTAATTAGTGGTAGTTGAATGTGTGATACTATGTCTAAGACAATGGATAGAACCATATAATTCCATATCATAATGAGGTCACAAGAATTGGTGAAAATTGATTAAATCTGTCATTATATCTGTGCTATTCACAAAATATCATTTGTATAAATCATATAGTGCTGACCACTATAACACTATGTAAATTTTTGTTGTTGTTGTTGTTGTTGCTCCTGGGTAGTAAGTGTTATTTCCTAATTGCTTATACTGCAAAAGTAAAGAAAATGGCTATTATTCCCCTCAAACTTTGCCTTTGTGACCAGCACATGGGTATCTTGAAATTTACATACAGTATTTTCATTGAGAAAAAGGGTGAATCTGCGTCTTTTCGTTCACATAAAGTCCAGAAAAACAGGTAAATTTCAAAATATGTTGTTTTTTTCTGACCTCACAGAGGATTACAACAGTGTCAAGACATTGTACCTTCAAGACATCTTTCCTAACCTGTCTGAGGCAAAAGTCAAAGCTGGTGTCCTCATTGGATCACAGATAAAGAAGATCCTAGAGTGCAAGGAATTCCACAGGAAGCTCACAAGGAAGGAGAAAGTGGCTTGGAAAAGCTTTGGTAAAGAACTACAGCACAATTGGCTGGTGGATGTCTCTTAAAGTCCATATCCTTGATGCTCATCTTGACAAAATTCAAGAACACGGGATCGTATTCAGAGGAGCAAGGTGAACAATATAACAAGAACATGAATGGAGACTACATTTGGGGGCTGCTTCATGAAAGTGATTTACAATACAATCATAAATCTTGAAAAACTATTCACTGCTAAATATTCTGTGGTCATTTTGTGTAACTGTCTTCTGACTTTATGTGAACGAAAAGACGCAGATTCACCTGTTTTCCCAATGAAAATAGGTAAATTTCAAGATACCCATGCCCTGGTCACAAAGGCAAAGTTTGAGGGGACTAATAGCCATTTTCTGTACTTTTGAGGCATAAGCAATTAGAAAATAACTACTACCCATGAACAAAAATTGTGTTACATAGTGTAATGAATATATTATTGTATTAGCCTTTTTATTGTTATTATTATTATTATTATTATTATTATTATTATTATTATTATTATTATTATTATTATTATTATTATTATTATTTTCATTCTAAATTGTCTCTTGATTTTATGTTACATTGTATTACTTTGTTTCAGGCTTAAAGGCAGTAGATTATGTTTAAAGGTTGTCATCTAAAATAAAAATGTGGCAACCTTGGAGGCATGAACTTTTACTCATCTTAATGGGATAGTCAGGAAATCTACTTAAGCAAGTGCATAACCCAACTCTGAATACAAGGAACTTTCCCCACATAAATATTGATGAAACTTTTGCAGCTCTGAATACACACAACTGTCTTGCATCACCTAGATACCTAGTCTATTAATCTCATTTCTTTCTTTTATTTTTTTTTACACAAAGACAGAAACACATTTTCTAGGTGGAGGTGGAGGAGGTTCTTAAGTTGTACCAGCATCACCAGCTTTGAGGCGACTTGGCTCAATCTTTCCAGCTCTCTTGAACCATCTGACATGAAGTCGAAATATGAGTCATGAGCCTATTTCGGTTAGGAAAAAGGGAACATTTCTACACCTTTCCTGCCATTACAGGCCTGCAAATGGCATTCGTTGAGTTTAAAAATGCACCCTGAGTGAGATACACTTCCTGCATTTTAGAATGTTTAGCAGCAGTAGAAAATTAAGGCAGAACTGCAAAACACAACAGGACGACCCGGGCTGCTAACACAGTAGAAACCTTGCATACTGAAATCAAAGCCGCGTTGGTGTAACAGCGGTGCAATCCACGGATGGTAAATGCTTATGTAAATGTGTGCAAGACTGCAAGGCTGCGCTTGTCTCTCGAGTGGAGCTAACCTGATTGAGGTACAGATGAGCTCTGGCTTCAGCTTTAGATGTGAGTTACATTTTTGTTAACACCGAACAGCATCTCGATATATTGTATTGTCGGAAAAAAAAATCTGTTTAAAATGTATTCACTGGTCAGTCTGCCACATCACCAGTGCATACTTTTAATCCTCCATTTGGCTGACGGCCAGAAACCACACTGCATTAAGCAGCAAGATATTATATATACTGATGTTTGAAAATGGATTTATTTTTGAATGTTTTATTTCTCTGGAGGAAAGGCTGCATAAATTGGAGATGCTCACGCTGTCTGGGTAGTTTGCTGCATTATAGCGCTGCATAAGTACTCCGAGCACGGTGGCTTTGTTTATTTTATTGACTTATTTATTCTGTCCATCGACTATGTAGCCTGTAGCAGGACTACGCTTTTTTTTTCACCTCAGAAATCACCACCTCCTAATTATCTGTCACATTTTCTGCTATCCCATGCTGAAGACACACAATGGCCAATAATTACCCTCCAGCCTGCATCTATCAGGGTGCTGCTATTGATTCGCTCACTCTTTCTGCAAGCCCTTTTATTCAAGATGTGATTCTCTCTCTCTCTTTCTCGTTCCTTGTGTCTAAAAGCATACAGCACACAATCCAGTTGCCACCATTAAATGTGAAAACAATGCTTGTGATGATCATCATCTTGGCAATAAAACAAAAATAAATTGGACATGATCAGTCAAGAGCTGTCATGATTTAGTGTGTGTGTGTGTGTGTGTGTGTGTGTGTGTGTGTGTGTGTGTGTGTGTGTGTGTGTGTGTGTGGGTGGGTGGGTGGGTGGGTGTGTACGCGTGTATGTGTGTGCCTTCACAGCGCCCACATCATGTGGCATGCTGTGACACGCATGACATGTGTGACAAAGTCACTGGAAACGATGAGCAGCTGTCAGGCGGGTAAATGAAGATAAATCAAACGTCTCTGTGGGGGTGGGATGTTTATTCACCACAGTCCCCTAAAGACACAGGCGGGACGGTGAAGAGGACTCCTACATGTTGAACGTTGAGCGCACACTTTATTTTATTTAAGACACAAATTAATCCGTGCATGAAGAACTTAAGTACACAGAACATCTGATAACGATTGATCATTGTTAGCGCTGTAATTAGGACAAAGTCAAAGTTTATTATGGTTAAAAAGTGGGTGTGAGCAGGACTAATTTCTTTTTACATCCTTCTCGCACAGTTATTTTTTGTTTGAACCTGATTAAGATTTTTTTTAATACATTTAATTGCTTAGATTTCACAAAATATAAACAAACAAGTAGCCTAATTTAAACCACCGCAGTCCTTACCAGGCAGTTACAAAAGGACTGTCGCATGCCCTGGTTAATGAATGTGATCTTTCTTTGTTCCGTGAGCTTCATATCTAATTGTTCGTTCACACCCACATGAAAGTATAAACATCCTGCTCATGCAATTTTTTGTTGCGCTCCACAGTATCCCAGTCCCAATGGAGACCTTTGTCCTGTGAACCTTTCTGGCAAGCTTTCTAAAGAAATAAATTAAAAACAAACAAACAAAAACACAAATACAATAATGCACCTCATATTCATATCTGTTTAGACCACAATATATTTTTATTACAAATAATATACTCATATTCTGCTACATCCCTACTCAGGATGCTGTGCTCAAGCCCCACGAGAGCCTCTTTCATTTTTCTTCATCTTGGTCACTCCAGTTTCTCTATACGAACCCCCCATCCATCTTCCATGATGGATATCCGCAGTAATGGACAGGTGCACTTCTGTCTCTCACTACAGGACATGGGCTATCTGTGCCTCGCAGAGGTGTGATAATTCCCATCTGCATTTCTACTTTTAAAATTGAAATTCCACAGACTAGTTCAGTTCCCCAAACACGCCATCGGCTCAAGCGAGCCAGACTGACAATGAAATGCAGCCTCGATAGGAAAAAAGTGGCCTCTTGGACTAAAAACCCTTGGATGGAGTAAGTGCATCAGCAGCAGGGGCTGTCTCAGTGCAGCCGGTGGGGGGAGGGGGGCGATGTTGGATGGGGGGAGAGAGAGAGTGAGAGAGAGAGAAAGAGGCTGGATCCATGAGCTAGGACATAATGAAGCGCACCAGGCACGGTGAGCGCTGAGCCATGTCACTAGCGATGGCAGTCCCTCTCTCTCTAAAGCGTGACAAGTCAGGAGATCACCGATTCAGAACCCATTTGCACTCTCTGTCACTGACCCACGGAAATGTAGATCTAGAAAGAGAGAGAAAGAGAAGGGAAAAGGCAAACAAAGAGGGGGCCGGGATACATTAGAGCACAGATATGGTGATGCAGGCACAGAAAATGGTGGCCGTGGTGCCAAAAAAAAGAACAGAAATGAAAGGTTGATGAGAGAGAAACACAAAGACCGAGCGGCAGCGCTGATGGAGAAAGCATCTGGCTCAGAAATGGATATTTTAGAAAGATAGAGTGAGAGAGAGAAGGTGGAGATAAGGTAATGACAGCAGTGGCGGGCAGACTAGTAAGGTGATGGAGCCGCTGGCAGATCTGTGCTATTTAACAGCTCATCAGCACAATCACAGCCAGAAAAACCTGTTCGATCTCGGCGAAGCACATCACCTCCCTCAGTGCCCGGCAGTGCCATGCTGGTGCAGTGCAGCTCACGGCAAATCCCAACTCTGGCATCGAGAGAGAGATAACCACGACTGAGCAGAACCCAGCTAAACACAGCAAGCGCAGCCACTGCACAGCATCCAAACAACCAGTGTGTGCAGCATTGCAACTAAGTAAAGCTCACTGGCTATTAAAGCACCACAATCACAAGTACAAATTTGATTAAGAGTGGCCAAAGTGTTCAGATTTTGTTCATCATAAGAAGTATAAATGATAACACTGTCCAGGGTTGGATTACTACATCCTGGGTCCATATGAGAATGTAATAGTCTCAGTGACACACAAAAGATAGGTGACTGGCTTCTTTCTTGAAGTCCTCAGTCAGTGCCAGCATGTTGAGTCTTCTTTGGCCCACTGTGGTTCAGATTTCATTTTTAATCCAACCTATTTGGGAAAATAGATGTTATCTTGATTCTCTTTCCTTTGTAAGTTTTTTCACCATTTCTCTTTCCAAATTTACACTACATGACCAAAGGGTTGTGGAAGCCTGACCATCACTCCCATATGTGCTTGTTGAACATCCCGTTCCAGATGAATTCCCCCCATTGCTGTTATAATCTCCAATAAAGGCTTTCCACTAGATTATGGAGCATGGCTGTGGGGATTCGTGCTCATTCAGCCACAAAAGTTTTAGTGAGATCAGGTACTGATGTTAGGTGAGGAGGCCTGGGGTGCAGACAGCATTCCAGTTCATCCCAAAGGTGTTCAGTGGGGTTGAGGTCAGGGCTTTGTGCAGGACACTCAAGTTCTTCTACTCCAACCTTGGTAAAACATGTCTTCATGGACCTCGCATTGTGAACAGGGCCAATTAGTTCCAGTGAAGGGAAACTGTAATGCTATAAAGACATCATATACAAATGTGCACTTCCAACTTTGTGGCAACAATTTGGGGAAGGACCACGTTTGAGTGTGATGGTCAGGTGTCCACAAACATTTGGCCATATAGTGTATTTTAGATTCTGTGATTTCACATTCATGTTGGGTGTAACATTTTAGAGTAATCAAATCAATCAAATCTCGTTGAGTAATCCATCCCTAATGTTGTCCTTAATCCTAGCTATATAACTTTTTCATTAGAATTGAGTTGTGCAAATTTTTATTGGTTTACATTATATGCCCAGAAAGACTCATACCATGGCCAAAGATCAGCATGATTTCTGCACAGTTACAGTGCAATATGTGTAATTACAATGTCCGAACAGTTGAATGCATTGTAGTTACCATATAATAAGTATAGGAAAAAAAATACTAACTACAACATGCACTAACGTGTCTAAATACACCATCAAATTCCGCAATTACTACAGAAATACCATGAAAAAACTTCAGTAGAACACATGATAATGGTTAAACACATTTTTATGGTGTTAAGCTCTAATCTAGACTATAATCTTTTTTTTTTTTTTTTTTTTTTACCTGTTCATGTCTGTGAATATGTGCGAAATTTGGTTTGATTTTAAGATCAGAGTCACAGTGATGGCATTGATAACTGCATTTCTGTCAAATCACGTTGTCTAGTTATCTAGTAATTATGACTTTCTACATTATAGACAAGTACACACTGTACTTATTTTATATCAAAGCGCTGAAAAAACAATAATTTTTTTTATTATAATAATAGCTTTAACAGTAGTAGGGCAAATCATGGGTTTATATCAATGCAGTCATTCTAATACATTAGTGTTTTCTATAGTAATAACTTGCACAAGAATTTACAGTATATATATATATATATATATATATATATATATATATATATATATATATATATATATATATATATATATATGTAATTGTTGATATTTTGAAATATTTTGTCAGGAGACAATTACTTAGCATTTTTGGAAGGAGTCTCAGTGTTAGCGATTTGTAAAAGTCTGAAGACGTTCCACAACAATAAATGGATGAAATGTAGGGCATGACGTTCTTTAATACATTAGAAATTGTAATCGTTGGCAAATTGCTGTGGTATAAGTGGAATAAAACTTGCTGTTATAGGAAAATAAAGACCCTATCATTAATTACTTTCCTATACAAGCATGACCTGGTGTGTTTTATTCCTTAAATAATGGCTGTGTAAAGCAAATTACTTACTTGCTTAGTGAAAAGTGTGGATAATTTGACTGAGAAATCCCAAATAAAGATACATGTTTTGTCTGTGGCTTGTATTTTGTCTGATAAAAGATAAAAGTCTATTTTATCTAAAGCTTGTTGTTGCTTTTTCCTTTCTTTTCCCCAAAAAAATTTATTTGTGATTGTTTGTTCAAAGTGTCCACAAATGTACCTTTTTCTTTCACATTAAACATCACAGGTATTGTTAAAGTTAACCATAGGATAAGATTCTAGGTCTTGATTTGCTGATATTATGTAATGTTTCTTCTAGGTTTGTCCATTTAACATTTACAACCTCTAGAAGGATGTTACATTACGTACAAATGTCCATTTTTATATTTTTTTAATCCTTCTGTTTAATCTGAGTGTTGACTGACAACCCAAGAGTTCTCCTTGTTTATTGCATTTTCTACAAAGTCCAAGCTTTTTATTGGTATGTATTCAATGGTGGTTTATGGGATCATGTTTTTATTCTGACCCTGAGGATAGCGAACATTTATTCATAGCTTATTACTGAACTGGAAAGCATTGCATTGGAATGCCGGTGGTCCGCGAGAGAGTGTGTGTGTGTGTGTGTGTGTGTGTGTGTGTGTGTGTGTGTGTGTGTGTGTGTGTGTGTGTGTGTCTGTGTCTGTGTGTGTATGTGTGTGCACACGCTGTCCGAAGCACCTCACATCCACTGTTGTTTCGTTTTTCGGAAATCCAATTTCTGCTCTAACCAAGTGGAGCTTTCCGCTCTATTGGAGTGTGCAGACATGGCCAGTCACCTACAGTGTAATTAAAACCAAACAAACCCCATCAATCAGCTGACATTAGTGCAGAAAACACACTCGCGCACCCACACACTCCAAGGCAAAATCAGGTTTGGAGAGTGAGTAGTGAGTGGCATGATTAAAGCTGCAGAATGAGGTGCAGGAGACCCTCAGGGAGCTTAGCTGCTTGTTCAAAGCGAAATGCTGGCCTCACACACACACACACACACACACACACACACACACACCGATATACACACATAGACATACACATACAGTATATACACACAAATGCACATGCACTCCCATGTACACGTTTCAAATTCTAATTTAAATGTCACCTTCTTTAATACTCTGATAGTGTAAAAGCAATATTAATATGATTGTGGAAATGAGACATATCTTCAGATTAACAGATTTATTTCATGCACATGTACATGTTCAGTGTTCTACAACCCATTTTATGATTATCCACAGGGAACCGAGAATTGAACTATAAACGTATAAAACATGCGACATGACTTTGTTTAATAAATAAAAAAATTTAAGCGTTGGCAAATTGTTGCATAAGAGGAATAAAGCATTTCAGGATGTGCTGTTGCAAAATAATTCAATTTTCATTGTTCCTGTTGTTGATTATTTGGCCCATTGTGTTTTATTCCTTACACACAATATACTATACTGTACAGGTGCATCTCAATAAATTAGAATGTCGTGGAAAAGTTCATTTATTTCAGTAATTCAACTCAAATTGTGAAACTTGTGTATTAAATAAATTCAATGCACACAAACTGAAGTAGTTTAAGTCTTTGGTTCTTTTAATTGTGATGATTTTGGCTCACATTTAACAAAAACCCACCAATTCACTATCTCAACAAATTAGAATATGGTGACATGCCAATCAGCTAATCAACTCAAAACACCTGCAAAGGTTTCCTGAGCCTTCAAAATGGTCTCTCAGTTTGGTTCACTAGGTAAGCCACAAACATTCATTGCCAAAGAAGCTGGCTGTTCACAGAGTGCTGTATCCAAGCATGTTAACAGAAAGTTGAGTGGAAGGAAAAAGTGTGGAAGAAAAAGATGCACAACCAACCGAGAGAACCGCAGCCTTATGAGGATTGTCAAGCAAAATCGATTCAAGAATTTGAGTGAACTTCACAAGGAATGGACTGAGGCTGGGGTCAAGGCATCAAGAGCCACCACACACATACGTGTCAAGGAGTTTGACTACAGTTGTCGTATTCCTCTTGTTAAGCCACTCCTGAACCACAGACAACGTCAGAGGCGTCTTACCTGGGCTAAGGAGAAGAAGAACTGGACTGTTGCCCAGTGGTCCAAAGTCCTCTTTTCAGATGAGAGCAAGTTTTGTATTTCATTTGGAAACCAAGGTCCTAGAGTCTGGAGGAAGGGTGGAGAAGCTCATAGCCCAAGTTGCTTGAAGTCCAGTGTTAAGTTTCCACAGTCTGCGATGATTTGGGGTGCAATGTCATCTGCTGGTGTTGGTCCATTGTGTTTTTCGAAAACAAAAGTCACTGCACCCGTTTACCAAGAAATTTTGGAGCACTTCATGCTTCCTTCTGCTGACCAGCTTTTTGAAGATGCTGATTTCATTTTCCAGCAGGATTTGGCACCTGCCCACACTGCCAAAAGCACCAAAAGTTGGTTAAATGACCATGGTGTTGGTGTGCTTGACTGGCCAGCAAACTCACCACACCTGAACCCCATAGAGAATCTATGGGGTATTGTCAAGAGGAAAATGAGAAACAAGAGACCAAAAAATGCAGATGAGCTGAAGGCCACTGTCAAAGAAACCTGGGCTTCCATACCACCTCAGCAGTGCCATAAACTGATCACCTCCATGCCACGCCGAACTGAGGCAGTAATTAAAGCAAAAGGAGCCCCTGCCAAGTATTGAGTACATGTACAGTAAATGAACATACTTTCCAGAAGGCCAACAATTCACTAAAAATGTTTTTTTTATTGGTCTTATGAAGTATTCTAATTTGTTGAGATAGTGAATTGGTGGGTTTTTGTTAAATGTGAGCCAAAATCATCACAATTAAAAGAACCAAATACTTAAACTACTTCAGTCTGTGTGCATTGAATTTATTTAATACACGAGTTTCACAATTTGAGTTGAATTACTGAAATAAATTAACTTTTCCACGACATTCTAATTTATTGAGATGCACCTGTACATTGATTGAAGTCCACTAACGAACAACGTATCATAAACCCCTTCAGAAATGGATATCCATATCCATAACCTTTATTTATTGTGCAATCTAATTGTTCTTTTCAATTCACACTGGGTTCTTAGGTATAATATGAACCAGCATATGAACCATTTCTGTTCTTTCTCATAATGAGGAATTAAATAATGTCTCGGCCATTGGTATAAGTATGCATTGCTACTTTATATGTGCAAATAAAATTTAATAGCTCAAAGAAATGTTCATTCTTATGTTTAATGGAAGCTGATCTCATGAAGAATTAAAAGGCGGTAGAAGAATACTATTGATATTCAGACCCCATCATGTTTTTATTCATCTTATTTCATTCAAAATAAGGTTTAATTTTTTTTTTTTTTTTAATATTTTAAACATATGATATTCATATACATATTTGAATGACTCATCATTCTTTTTCTTCTTTTTTTTAGTACCTGGTAAACCTACACACTCACACACACACACACACACACACACACACACACACACACAAACACACACACACACACACACACACACACACACACACACACACACACACACAGAGCCTTGTGCGCATTGAATGGGTTAGAGTTGGGTGTGTTTTTCTTTGAAGTGTTACTGCTGCTTAGGCTCAGGTGCATCTCACCAAGATTGCCGTTTCTCCACCCTCATGTCAGCCCTCCACGTTTGAAGTGACAAATTGGCCGTCAACATGCAACTCGTATACCTTTCTCTCTTTCTCTTTCTCTCTGTCTCTCTCTTCTCTTTCATACTATGCTGTAACATCATCTCTATGGCACACACACTACAGTAAACACTGTGTATCCACAAAACAGGACACCAGATTTGAGTTACACACCCTCTTTTGTGTTTCTGCCTGCGTGAACAGCATGTTTTCTTCGGGCCAATGTAAGTATGTTCACTTCACAGATGATGCAAGACCTGTAGCATGTCACTGCCCTTTGAGCATTCAATAGTTTAGGAGTTTTTGCTAGCTGGGGAATTTTGTTCCACTCTAAATGGATGAGTTCAGTGTTTGCGCCTCAATGGTGCACTCTAACAAGCGCACCTCTCTCTCTCTCTCTCTCTCTCTCTCTCTCTCTCTCTCTCTCTCTCTCTCGTCTCTCTCTCACTCTCTCTCTCTCTCTCACTCTCTCGCTCTCTCTCTTTCTCTCTCTCTCTCAGCGGGGCCAGAGTGAAATCAGGGCTCTGACAGCCCTCTCTAATGACCCGTGAGTGCCCGTTTCTGCGCGTTGACATTTAAGGTGGCAGCACACATGCCAGGCGTGTGGAAGAAGGGGCGTTCCCGCCTCTGGCAGCTATCATTCGAAATAAATTACTGCAGAATGCACTTCCTCCACCTCTTGTTCACTCTGCCTCTTATGAGTCTGAATCAGAGCAAAATTGATACTTTTGGTTCACTTACTGTTTGGTTTTATTGATTTCACACTGCACATAATTAAATGAACCACAAATATAATAAATAAATAAACATTCTGAGGGGTGAGTAGGGCTGAAGTTTACTTGTGAAAACTCATTGGTCACAAATATGGCAATGGAAAAAGCTAACCAAAGCCAAACATTGCCAAGCGTGTGCAGAAATCGCGGAAATCAGCCGAGCATGGAGAACGCAGAGCTGACGCTAAATTAATGATTAGGAAGTTAAAGTTAGAAATATGTACTTTAAAACTTTTTGTGTATTAGATCCAGTTGTTATTTTCTCTTTTTTGTTTTTTGATTGAACTATCCAGAACACATCACATTTCTACAGTGCTACAGCTCTATCCTTTGACTTAGTTTGCTCTCTAGGATTGGCAAGACTTCGTAAAGTTATGTTGAGCTGTTGTAAACTGTTGAGCTTTTATGCTATAAAATCAAAAATTCACACCAGCTCAGGGGGGGCATGGTGGCTTAGTGGTTAGCATGTTTGCTTTGCACCTCCAGGGTTGGGGGGTCGACTCCTGCTTCCGCCCTGTGTGCGTGGAGCTTGCATGTTCTTCCCATGCTTTGGGGGTTCCTTCTGGGTACTCCAGTTTCCTCCTCTAGTCCAAAGCACTTGCTGATCTGATTGACATCTGTAATGTGTGTCCGATTGTGCCCTATGATGGGTTGGCACCCTGTCCAGAGTGTCCCCCATCTTATGCCCCGAGTCCCCTGGGATAGGCTCCCTGTGACCCTGTGTAGGAAAAGCAATACATAAAATGGATAGTTGGGGGGACACCAGCTCAGGATATTTCTCCTACCTGCCAGCAACCCTACCTAACCCTCTGACTATTAAACTTTTAACACAACTTCCTGTTTTCTCACTATGTAAGGGTGCTGCTATTTCTGTGCTTGTTAAATCAGAGCCTTATCTCTTGGTATTGCTTATCGTGTATCTTGAAGCTTGCATCAGTGTTCAACAACTCTTTTCGATTTGCCTTGTGTGTTTGTGTTTTGCCTTAATCGTGGTTGACCATTACCTGACTAGACCTCCCGCACATGGAGCCTCAAACTTCTCCCAATTCCTGTTTGTTACACAGGGAATGAATTGGACAAGCATGTCAGAGGTTGCGCTAGAACTCTGGAGATTTTGACTTCTGCTGATGGGGAGGTCCATGTGCACACACGTAAAATACGTTAGCATCAAGAATAACATAATTTTACAGACATGTGTGAATTCAAGCTTATAAACATACTCTACCTTGGCTTGCATAATTCATTCTTTTTTCTTAGGAAACACAATTAAGTTCTGGTTTCTTACACCATATGTTATGGCATATCACCTTCTTGCACTTCATATTTGATAATGTTTGATGATAATAGCAGTGTGGAAGGTGCTAATGCTGAAACTGGGCCAAGAATGGCCTCTGAGCCTCCTTTCCCATTTATTTAAATAAATGGAGGAGATGATCAATGGAGCCAAGGGTTGTACATTGGGAACTGATGGCGATCGCCTAGCGCATACAATTAATGCATGCTGTTATTGAGTTGTCTTATTTCAACGTCTAATTTGTTATTGTGCACAACATCTCTCCCTGGAGCCGTTTGGCTTGTAGTGTCACTTCGACATCGGAGTACCATTTCGGCAGCTTGTTTACGCAGGATGCCACTGAAATGTGGCACAGTTTCATCGATGGCAAACAGAGGATAAACAATGACAAAATGGGATATGTAAAATATACGGGGAAGACAAATAGATGTCAACATAGAGGAGGCGGTTTGGTTTGACAGGATGGGAAACAGTCAGTAATAACCTGCAAGTTAAGCTGATGCTTCTGAAAATATTGATAACAATAGCTAGTGCCTCTCGGGTGTCCCTTTTTTATTTCGCATTTGCCAGGAATTAATTAAAGCCTTTGTATGAAGAATAAAAAAGAATAACGCTCCGAGGCTAAATGAGCTCAAGGAAATTATCCAGCTGGAACATGGTGTGCAATGGTAAAACTCGTCTCCGGTCTTCGTTTAAAGTTACGATGTCTCCTCCTACTTTTCTCGGCTTAACAAAAGGGTTTTTAATAATATAATGCATTATTCACCTCCAGTACATTAGTCTATTGTCTCGTAATTGCCTATTGATATTCTAAACAAGAGACGGTACTTTGTGGCTTAGTGCTCTGGTCTACTCCGCTGCTGTGGGACATTAACTGTAAACTTCATTATACCTCAGACCAAACTGATTTTCACTAGATTGCGGAATGATTGCACGAGCTCTGCGGAGTGCTGGAGCTGCTTTATTGCCTGTGCGTCTCCCAGGCAGAATTTGGCTACGCAAACATGATGAAGGATGAGAGCATTAAGACGCTTGAGCTAAGAGTGTGCATGGCTCTGTGGTCACAGTCATCAACAGCCATCTCAGGGGGCTCTCTCTCTCTCTCTCTCTCTCTCTCTCTCTCTCTCTCTCTCTCCCTCTCTCTCTCTCAACACACACATTCACACACACACACACATACACACACACACACACACAAAAGTGTAGTGCAGGTCTGGAGAATAAGCAACACTGATTTGTCATGCCCCGCCCCCTTCCTGCGCTATTGATTACAAAATGGAGGAGCTAATACACAAGCTTTATAAGTGCTGTGTGTATGTATTTGCCATTAACCAACCTCTATAAGACACAAGTAATTACACAAGTAAGACACAAGGAAGTATGTGAAAGATAGAATTAGAAGAAAAATGAATAATATGATAGCTATAAAACGTTGTTGTTCTAGGTATACTTTACCCAGCAATCAATAAATGGCTCAGTTATAAACAAACAAATAAATAAATAAACAACAAAAAACACAGTTAATACCTAAAACGTGGCCTTCTCTCCCCATGTTCATCAATCAGCATTGGGCATCCATGACCCTGTCACCGGTTCACCGATTCTCCTTTCTTGGACTACTTTTGGTAGATCCTTACACTTGCCCATTTTTCCTGCTTCTAACACATCAACTTCGAGAACTGACTGTTCACTTGCTGCCTAATATATCCCACCCCTTGACAGGTGCCATTGTAAAGAGATAATCAATGTTATTCATATATATTGTATATATACTGTATATATATATATAGATGTTGTATATAATCTATAATGTATAATCAATATAATCAATGTTAATATATTTTGTATATATTTAAACTTTTTTTCTGGAAAATTTTCCTTTCACATCTTGTGTATGTGTATCTTAGCAACAAGTTAAACATGATGGCTGGTCGAATAAATCTAATATCTATCAATAGTTTGACAATGACAATATTAGTGTTGAGCCATGTGTATCACAAGGTCGTATCAATGACACAATAAGAATTACCTGGGTCAAACACACTTAAAGACAGATAAAGCCAGAGGCTGGGAGGCATATGCAGTATAGACAAAAAAAAAGGCAGTGGGTTGCTTGGAACAGAAGCCCTCAGCTCCAGACCTCTTTTGATCTTCAGATTCATTGAAATATTGATTCATGCATGCTACAGTCAGGAGGGTCCTGGGCTTGCTGCAACACAAAGCTAGTGGACCAAACAAACACAGCTTTGTCATTTGTCTACTACCGGTATATTAGGCATGAAATCCTAGGCCATAAAAAAATTCAGTAAAAAGATTCTAATTCTACTCTACGACTAGAGCTTAAAAAATGTTAATAAGTTGCAGGTTGTTTTAAACAGCTAGTTGTATGAAATTATGATAGTAGAATATTTGGAATATGTTTTTTCCCCTATAAATTTCTGAGTAGATAAATAGTTTCTGACAGTATTAAAGACTACTTCTCTAAATTATCGCAATTCTTTATGCATTTTTTTTAGCACTGCTCTCAGTAAAATGTCTTTACCTTTCAGTGAGAACTTTTTACTGGAAGAGAAGAGAAGAGAAGAGAAGAGAAGAGAAGAGAAGAGAAGAGAAGAGAAGAGAAGAGAAGAGAAGAGAAGATGGGCACAGAAGTAGAGCAAAGGGACAGCAAAACCAGAGGCTGGGAGGCATACACAGACAAAAAAAAAAAGGCAGTGGGTTGCTTGGAACAGAAACCCTCGGCTCCAGACCTCTTTTGATCTGCAGATTCATTGAAATATTGATTCATGCATGCTACAGTCAGTAGGGTCCTGGGTTTGGTGCAACACAAAGCTACAGAGGGCCAGAAACAAATCTCGATGCTCTGCATTCAGCTCCATCTAGACAAACTGGTAGTTTGTCCCTGTGCTGCATGTCAACCCTCACCAAGCCATATCCAGCAATACGCAATATGATTCCATCCACTAATTGTAATCAAATGTGACGAATGAACTTGTAGTTTCATTACCATTTGTCATGTGATTATCCTGGATTTGGGAGACAAACAAAAACTCAATACACCATCATTTACCACTTGAGAAAATCATTTTGGTCAATATATTTAAACCGTTGAAATATCTGCTGGTATCCAATCCAGTTTTTCTTATCTGAAAATTCAAAATGTGCATGAAAACAGTTGGACGGACGCCCCGCTATTTTCGCTCACTCGCCAGCGTGAATATTAAATGAGAGATCAAACGAAAAGAGCGGCAGGACGGCACTATCAGAACATTTGCATCTTACTCCATTTCTGCATATACCGTCGCTGTCAAACAGCGTCATGTGATTACTAAATGAACTTCATGGCATGGGGTGCCAGAAAATGTTATGCAGATTTGCCAAATCGTGCATTTACATATTCATGATTATGGAAAGGAAAATGAGTTTACAATGAGCGAGATTCATTGAGTGGGTGAAATAAAACAAAGCCAACTTGTCTGCTTTGTTTAGGATTCATTAGTACTTTTTAAAATGTATTTTATTTATTTTACTGTATTGTATTGTATTTTTGTGGTCAGCTCATTGATCATGCAGGCTACTGTTTCCAAGCCTGAAACCAACTTGAATTCTGATGGCGGCAAGTAACTTTCATTAAATGTCAATTTGGTATTAATTCAGAGCAAAGCTTAAATAAAATTGTGTTCATTAATCACTCTGCCGTCCAGTGGTCTGCTAATTAAAACGTTTCGGGGCGAGCTCGTTAGTCACCCACGGACCTGATTGTTAATGTCGACTCATTGTCCTCTCTTTCACCACCATCATTTATTTTCTTTGCTGTTCTTGTATACTCTTGTTAATTATTAAATTACTTTTTTGTCCGCTATGACTCCACTGATAACTATCAGAGGACACAGATGAGGAGGTCTCTGGACCCATAAATACTGAACACAGCATTGATCTCTATATTGGGGAGCCATAGAGCGGTCCGTCTCTGAACATAGGCTGCTTAATTTAAATTATGGCAGGATAATTATCTAAATATTACACACAATAGACTTAAATATTATATCCAATTCGTCGCATTACCAGGATGGTGTTGGATAACAGCATAATTCTTTGGAAAGAAGCGTGGTTTTGCTTTTACCCCTTTGTCTGTAACTTATGATTCATGAGAGTGAATAAATGATGAGATTTACTGTATACCAACAGGATTTATACTCTCCAAAGAGTTAAAAAAAATTCAAGTAGGGTAATGCTGCAGCCAAGAGAAAGCTATGACTGGAATAGAATTTGGGAAACTGTCAATTATTTTTTTGTATCAGCCAATCATTCAATTGCTGCTATCCTCAGTCACGTCTGATATTAACCATACGCATGTAACTGTGTGTCGCACCAGTTCAGGATAGTACCCCTCCTTGCCAGCAGAGGTCACTGTCTCCAATATTCTCATCATACTCCCATTTCCTGTTTCATCTCAATGGTATAAGCAAAGTCTTGCCATTCTCTTGAGCCTTATTACCTGTATTACCTTATATTTGCATTACTCCTGCCTTGGCATGGCTTCTGCCTGTTTTATTACTCTTTTGGATTCTCCCTGTGACTTTGATATTTTGATGCCTTTACTGTTTGACTGCCTGTTCATGGACAACTCTGCACATGGATCCTAATTCTCTAATCCAAGATTCCATGGCACCATGGTTCTCTGAGTAAGTGTAGGACCACCAGGGCAGTTTCCTTTGGAACTAGTGGAGTACTCCAGTTTGCTCATTTCCAAAAGTCATCACCTTGTGACTATGGCCCCATCTGGTTACCCTATCAAAGGACCCTGCTACATCACGCTCATCCTCTGGCCATTCTCGTCAACCTGAGTGATCTTCTATTCTACTTCCTTTTGTTCCAGACCACCAGGGCAGTTTCCTTCTGAACTAGTGGAAGCAGTATATATCGAAATCATAATAAGGGATAACTGCTCATGTCTATGGTTCAACTCCATCGGGGCTTGGCAGAATAAACAACACACCCCATCCTCCTCTCCTGAAATACACAGAAGGTTGGGAAAGTTTAATCAATTCACGCAACTTTATGAATTTGTTAAGATTATAAAAATGTATATTTAATATACACCCGTTTAAAGCACAGCTTAAACATAAACATTAAAGCACACTACTTAAAATAATGTGTAGCCTAGCACAGCAGTTTGTTTCACCTTCTTTTTGGCATTTGCTAAGATCATTGGCCAATGAATTAAATAATGGAGAAGTAGTACATGTTGATGATTGGCAGGCAATGTATGTGATATGATCTGGCTGATGCAGTAACAAGTGACTGATAGTTCTCCAGCAGGGCTCCCCAGACATGCTCCTGCCTGCATGACTTTAAAGTTGTAATCTTTTTTTTTTTCTTTGGTGTATCATTGCTACCAGTTGCATGCACTGAACCAAACCTTGTTTACTATACATTAAAGGTATTGCCTCACACAAATTTTGATTCAGAATGTCCTGGAAAATGTACTATTTTATGGATTTCTAAGCTAAAAGTTGTGTGTGAAATATGGAGTCGCTTTTGATGAAAGCACCCTGGTTTTGTTGCTCTGTGATCTTGCAGTCTCACTCAGCAGTCTAATCGTTGCTGTTGGGGATAAAGTTTCAGAGGAGTGCTTTAGAATTCCAATGTGAGCACATTTCTTGCTGTGTGTTTTCTCTCTATTGCATCAGCACGCCTCATGCATTTGTTTTAAAGCTTATTGGGTAAACAGGCCTGTTTGTTTGTTGGATTTCTACTCACAATTCATTAACTCCCCTGCTCTGGGCGTATAGAAATTTGCATTCGGTGTGCTGGGCCTTTCGCGATGACCGATGCCTGTGGTAGCAAGACTGGAAGTCTGGTCCAAACCCAGATGGAGTGGAACAGCTGAGCGAAACTTTGAAAGAGGTTTGCCAGCTTTGTAGCCTTAAAAATTCAAGCCATTGCTTTTCTGGGCTTTTAATGCACAAAAAGTTCTTGACTGTTTTGTTTTTTTTTTCTTCACAGTACTATGACAAAGCATCTGAACCTCCCAGAACCATTAATATATTTCCTTTGTTTGTTTCCTTCCTCTTTAATATCCAAACCTGTTTTGGAGTTCAGTTTTTTTTCCTGGTTAATTTCTATTTCTTGTCCTTTTTGTAATTAAGGTGAATTCCTTGAAAAAAAAATCCTTTCAGCTTGATTGGTGATGATGTTGATCTTGATTTGTGCTAATAATTAAAGAGTGTTTTTTCCCCTTATAAAGCTGTGATAGAGAAGAGGAACCACTGCAAGGGATCTGTTTTTTTTTTTTTTAAAGTTCTCAATTATGCGCGTTATCCGCACACTACCATATGTCACTGTCAATTCTGTTTGCCATTGTTGTAAGGCTCAGTGTGTGGAATTTGTGTGTGTTAAATAAAGGTCACAGAGAAGCAGGGAGGGTCAGTCTGGCACTTGGATTTTGCAGCTTTTTTGCAGGCTTGCAATACCAGCATTAATTCGTAGATCAGTCGCAATAATAAAATGCATATTGTAAATGTCAAACCATGTCGGGTCAGGAGTAATCCACCACTGCTGCGAAATAATGGATGGGCTTTGCGCGTGTAGGTCTACTTGTTCTGCTCGGGAATGTGAGCTAAAGCTGTAAAAGTATCCGCAGAATGTTAGATCAGTCTTTCCACTCACAGATTACAGTATTCATCTTTTCTCTTGTTCTACTCCCTCTCAGTAAGAGATGGCCAATGTTTTAGTTGAATGCATTTCAATTATATGTTTTTAATTACAGTAATGCATTTCAAGTTTAAAATACCAACCCAGCCTCCCAAGTAACTTCACCAGCATATGAAACACAGCCCTTGTGCAGCTTGGTGTCAGTAGTGAGATATCACAGGTAGAGTAAAAAGCAATTCAGCCTTTGTGATTGTGTGTGAAATTGCAATATGACTTACTTAAAGGTCTTGAAGTTCACTGTGGCTAAAGACTTACCACACTGAGATACCACACTGAGATTCTGAGATGAATTGTATTCGCTCTTATTCATATTTCTCTACGAGCAAGTCTACAATGCCCTCCAGAATTATTGCCACCCTCCATGAGAATGAGCAAAAAATAACAGACAGAGAACAATAGCAAAGATTCTCTTCCTGTAATGTCTAACAAAGTTGGAGCGGGCTCTTAGTTCAATCCTGCATGCAGCACATTTTAAACTCATTTGTATTCTTAGTTTTGTGCACGCAAACAATCCTTTTTCGGTTGGTTGTGAGAGGAACTCACAATCTTCATTTATTTTATAGGAATATTGCTCTAACTATGAAGTAAGATTTATTTTTAGATTTATAAATGAGCTACACCACGGTCGCATGACTTCAGCTAAAAAATTAGATAAATGTATATCGCTCTGGATAAGAGCGTCTGCCAAATGCCATAAATGCCATGAGAGGTACTGAAAGGGGCGGTACTTTCAAGGAGTGTCTGTTAATAATGGCGAGTTCAGAGTTCAGAACATTCCGGATTCATTTGTCGATCTGCTGAGGTTTTTTTTAGAGAGGATAAAAAAGAAGACTGCTCTCTTTGGTTTATTTGTGAGTGATAACTCGTAGTACAGTACTCCGATGTTTAAAATGTGGAGCTCCTTTAGAAAATGCGTGAAGTTTGTTAGGTTTGTGTACCTTTTTTTCTTTTATGACGGGTGCCAATATTTATGGAGGTCACATCTAATCTGTAGAATATTATGGAAATTAGAATTTAATCACAGTCAGGCATACTTATAAAAAGAAAAAAAAAGAAAAAACATTCATACATCCTTGAAGTGTAAAAGTTTGTGCTCCTCCACACACAAGTACAAAAAAGATATCATGGCGCTATCGGGGATATCAATGACATAAATACACAGCTCATCTCTTTGCATCCTGTGCAATAAATAATTGAAATGACAGACTAGATGGTAGTGGTGGGTTGAGCGGTGGGTGGGGGTAGAGTGGCTCACCCACACAATCAGGAATCGGAGAGCTGAAGGTGAGTATGAGTCACTCACTACATTATCAGCGCTCATTTCAGCAGCAATGTCAGAGTCAAAGACAAATCCTCTTTTCATCCGGAGGCCCTCTTCATCACAACACGTGGCAGGAGGAGGCAGAGATGGGGTGTGCATTGGGGGAAGGAGGGGGAGAGAGGGAAAATGACTAACGGCCTATTGTGTAATTAATGAGGACATTGTTGATTTCCGCAGATAATTTAGCACGCTCACAAGTGTTTGACTCATGATCTCCATTTACCCTCACTCTGTCTCCTTTATGGGCTCTGCAACATGGGAGGAGAGCGTTAACCTTGGATGTACACCACACACATGCACACACACTTTTGTAAACATTGTATTTAAAAAAAAAAAAAAAAGCAATTGGTGTTAATGAAAATGAGAACATGACAAATGTCTGTTTAAGTGCTATGTGCAACAGGTGTATACGGTACATGCGTACATGTACAAGAAACTGTATTAAAAGAATACTCTAAAGATTGTATCATTAGTCTATGTGTGATTACCACAGGCTAGAAATGTAATGTATTTTCCATGTACCGAGAGAAGACATAAAATAAATAAATAAAGAAATAAATAATAAATAAATAGATAGATAGATAGATAGATAGATAGATAGATAGATAGATAGATAGATAGATAGATAGATAGATAGATAAATAAATAAATAAATAAAACTGCTGGCTTGAAACTCAGCTATAATGCAGTCCAAGGACAGATGTTCAATAAATATGCATATCTTTCTGGGGGGGAAAAATTCTTCAATTTAAGTTTTTGTAAACTGAAATCTGATGAAATCTGTATTCATCCTTTCAACTACATTTTCAGTGGGGTCGTGGTTTTTCGTGTGGATCCAATCACACATAATTACCACAAATCATAATAAAGAGTGCATAATTAACCAGAATGCCTCTTTACTGTATTGCTCTAGTGCTCAATCTACACAAGAATAGCTTTGTTAACACTTTCTTTCGTCCTGTAATGTTTCAAAATAATTGTCATTTTGAATTCATTATACAGTCAATTAATGGAATTCTTTTTGTTTTCTTTTCTCCTTTTCTCATTTAAAAATAAAATTTTCTTGCCTGTCGTAAGCACACAAGTGCAAATGATAGAAATTACATTTAAAAACAACAACAACAACAAAATGGAGTATCTCTTTAAGAATTCAACACCTTCAACCTTTAAGCTTTTCCTACTTGGTGGATGCTACTAAGTAAGGAATCAAACACTTGGGGGTGTGCTGTCATAATAAAATAATCAACAACAGGGTGATCTGACACTCCTACATCACAGAGTTACTGTTACCACCGCGAAATTGATTATGTTCCAATGACAGCATGTGCCTAAGTGTTCTATTCCACTTATAATCACAACAAATTGTGTAATAAAAAAAAATGTAATATAATGATTATGATATAATAGGATAATAATAGAATGATACGGTGTATGTTTTAACTATTTATAATTATATTTAATGTTGTTGAGTATCCACGAGTTAATAAGTTCATTAAAAATATCGCAAAAAAGAGAAACCAGGAAGTGCAACGCCCACTGTCCTGACTGTTACAAAGTGCTAACACTGGAGACTCCTTCAAAAATATGTATACATATACATCTCCTTACAGAAAACTTATTAAATCAATAACTGTGTGCATATATACAGTATATGTTCTGAAAGTTCAAGTTCTTTCAGAAGTTGGTAACACGTTCATGTCATGTTATAATGCTTTCATAAGGCATTGTTATATCATTTATGAAACTGCATTACACTTTATACTTGTTTTTATTATGCAGTATAAAACATGATGCATTATAAGTGTTCATAACACATTCTATAACCAAGCCCCACTTTGCACATTGCATTAGGAGATGGCAAAATGGAGATATAATGTGTTATAAGCACTACATATCATGCATTCTTTTAACAGTGAATAAATGCATTATAAACAATGTTAAAAACTGTAACACCTTTTCAAAAATAATTATAATTATCTGTATAATGCCTTATGAATGCATTATAACATGGTATAAATGTATTCATAAGTCATTATACATATGCCCTACATAGAAAGTGTTGTTAGATTAATTTTACAATAATTGTATCTCTTTTATTTCATTTATTAAAGAAAAAATAAATAAAGACAGGTCTTGTGATGCACTATACAAAGCTCTTTTTTTGTCAGTATTGGTGTTATAATATGTTATAAACATTACTTATAATGTATCATCTTAACAATTCAGAATGCATATTAAAATATAACTACATCATTATAACAATCCATATCAATGTCTTTTGAATGCATTATAGCATTATAAGAATGTGTTCATAGTTCATTATAAAAACTACTGTCCAAGCTGCTGTCATAGAAAAGAAATCACCACCTTCTGACCAATCAGATTTGAGAGTTCTTACTATGCAAGAAAACCATTATTAGCACATGAAAAAATCACTGTCACACCTTGCCACTATTCCCTGGTTGTTTTTCTGTGTCCTTAATGTGTCTATAACATTTTAGAATGATCAATACACAGTCCCAATGGCTTGCTTGTGCACACACTGTACATAGTTCTGTAAAAATACTAATATGGAGCTGGGTATTATCTGATACTCAGTTAATGCTATGCTAATTACTTCGGGGTATTGGATTAGGTCTTGGATTCTGGTTTGTGATGATACGCTCAGACGAAAGGTCATGTGGAAGCCTCATGTGCCTGGTGTGCGTGTGTGTGTGTGTGTGTGTGTGTGTGTGTGTGTGTGTGTGTGTGTGTTTTCTGAAAGAGAAAGAAAAAGAAAGGAAAATCATCTATTATTCTCTTTCTGTATAATTCCCCTTTTTGCTTTTCTCTCTCCAAGCATTAAGCAAATGCGATAATCGTACTTTTGGTGTATTTGAAAAGTACTAGTTAAGGTCTTGTGTTCTTTCCGTTCCTCCATGTCTGCATCGGTATCACGAGTAAAACAGCATCTGCAATTGCCGGAGTCATCTACTGCCCATTATTGGCAAAACACTCACAGAGCTTTAAAACATCTATGAGCTGAGAGTTTAGGACTCGAGAGCGAGACCTCACGCTGTTCCATCAGATGTTTGCCAATTACTGCCAGAATAAATATTTAATGACTTGTTGTGCATTTTTGCATTTATTTATATATTTCGTACATGCTTGTTTTTTTTCATGCTTAATGAGAGGATCCAGTGGCAATCAAACCTCAGAGCTAATACTAAACATCTTTTATCATCTGAGAATATTCCACTCGACCAAATAACATTTGCTGAGAGGAAATCGTATCCTTTGTAAACGGAGTCTGTAAGAGGAACATTTATTGATTAAGTCATTAGAGATGAGAGAAAAAAACGAATACTATATTGTATTAAAGTTAACGTGTCTTGGCATGCTGTTAAGCTATTCTTTGAATAACGTTATAGAAATAAAACCCTTTGGGATACGCTGTTGTTGGAAAATATTCAGCGGTTCCTGTTACCACCTTGAACATGAATATTTTCCAATAACAGCACATCATGAAGTGCTTTATAAGTGCTTTAAGGTTACAGCAAGACTTACAACACATACAACTGTGTATGAAATGAAGAATGACATCATACTATTTATCTGTTTATACATTTAAAGTTGTGAAAGAAGTTAACAGTTATAAACTAAACTATCATTTCATCACCCACCTCTGTTTTTCCCTCTCTCTTAAAGTTGATCAGACAAAAAAATTCAAAAAATCCCAGTTTGTCATGTTACCAAGAGAACTCAAAGCAAAGAGACTTTCCTGGGGTGAATAAGTTACAGCTTTTTCTCTGACTGTTACAAAGTGCTGGCACTGGAGATTCTTCCCAAGAAGGCAACATCTGATCAAATCTGATTGGCCAGAAGATGATGATTAATACTCTATTAACAGCAGCTTGGACAGTAGTTCTAGCTCTAATAGCTTTAAGTTAATGTGTTCAGTCTAATATGTTATCGTTTCTATAGCAACAACTCACAGGGACTTGTATGGCTTTCTGTAAGCCAATGTTTGTTTAACATTAATGGAAGGAGTCACTAGTTTTGAGTTTTTCTGCATGGGAAAGTCTTCAGGACAGAGGAGTTCACGCTTTGCGGCTTCTCTGAAAAATAACATCTTTTTGTTTTTTTCTTGATGATTATTAACTTCAAGAGAAAGAAAAAAGAAATGCTGGTGAGGGAACGACTGTATAGCCATTATAACATACGCGATAACTTGTCTCATGGCTGTTACACAACATTAAAAGTACCTATAAATGGATAAAAAAGTATGACGTTCATTAACAAATTAAAAGTAATGTAATCATTGGCAAGTAGCTATGGTATAAGACACTTCAGGATGTTATAGGATGTTAATCACTTCATGCTGTCATGTCATTGATTATTTTTCTATCACAGCATGCTGCCAAATGATTGATTACTTACATATTGCATGGATGGGAACGTACACAATTTTTAGGGTTTAATTACATTCAAAACTCAGATTTCACTTTAATAATAATAATAGTAATATACTTAAACCATCATTTAACTATTGACATCTTTAGGATGCACTATGATCACATGACACACCTCTCTTTTTGGCACCATCCCGATTTCGTGTGTAACATTTCACTAGATCCCCCTGTCTGTCATAGTGGCCTGTGTAAGGGTGACTGGCACCATTTAATTAAAATCCTGCACACATGGCAAAGCACAAGAGCCCTTGACCATGCGGCAGGCTGCATAAATAATTCACCAGCCGGGGTACGGTTTTGGGCTTTCAATAATGAGCTCAAAGCTAGCCGCAGGGAGCTAAACAAACTCGCCTGAGTGCCTCCTTAGTAAGGCCCGAGCTTGGCACATGTAGTGCAGGATTCAAAATGTTTGCCCCAGTGTGTAAGCCGAGCAACACACCAGACAGTAGAACTCATTCTTATGAAAAGATCCGAGAGAAAACACTTTGCTGAATGGCAGATGCAGTCGGACAAAATCCCTGCTCCCGACTTTAGCATGAGAAGCTCATTAAAGACCAAATGTCCCTTCAGCTGTCAAATTTACTAACAGCTGAAAACCTAGCCAGAGGTAAAACTTTTCTTTTTTTTTTTTTTTAATGAATGAAACATTTTGTAAGCCAGATCCAAATTCCAGTAACAATTTCTATGAAGGTCATATCTATAATAAAGTAGGAACACATTCTTACCATGTTATAAGGTGTTCATAAGGAATTATACATATTGGTTTAATTATTCATGAAAATGCATGACACTTTATAGCTATCTGTACAATGCATTGTGAATTGTTAACATGATTCATGCATTATATACATACATTATATCACCCATTGAGCCAAACTTTGCATTATGTCTTTATTTATTAATTTATTTTTTTAAATAAATGAATTATCAGAAAGATTATAATAATAATATAATAAATATAAAAAGTACAAGTTATGAAATAACTATTATTTTTATTAATTTATGTTTTAAAGATTTATTCATGTTTTAAAATCTGAAAACCATAAAACATTATTATATAATGTTATATATTATATAATGTTATAATGTTATTATGTAACATTATATTATTATTATTATTATTATTATTATTATTATTATTATTATTATTATTATTATTATTATTATTATTATTACGATTTTTAGCTGAAAATCATCATACAAAACTTTCCCAAATTCTAAAATGATTTTTATGTTATTTATTATTAATAAATAGTACATATTATTAATATTGTTTAAAAATATATCTTGCAATTAGGCTCTTGAATACATCTTCTAAGTTATCATATGTAGGTTATAATGCCATATGTCTGTCAATAATTTACATTTAGAAATGAAATGTATATAAATTGAATGTCTTATGAAATATAAAAAATATAACACATTCTACTAACACAAGTCAGTCCAGCCATTCACAATGGTCTATAAAGCTTATGTCATGAAAAGCTTATGAAACTGGTGCTTCTTTGGTACTGGTAATATAATGTGTTATTAACACTGCTTATAATACATTATATTAAAAATATAAACTGATGCCTTATAAATAAATTATTTAAATGATTAAAAATGATTAATTCTACATTTTTTTAAACAATTATTACAAAATAATTATTATGTATATAATGCATTATGAATGCATCATAACATTTTTGGTCATTAGATACATGGCCCCAGAAGCCGAGACACTGAACCCTACTTCTCGTGATCTACTTCTCGTTACCACACGTATCTCTACCAACGCAGCATCAAACACAATTTCAAATATTACCCAAGTGGTACACTTGATTTGTTTACGTTGCCCTTTAAGATGATTCTTTGTCAAAAGTGTGATTATCAATCATGTCTTCACATAATATTGTGATTTAAAAGGATGTAGTGACAAAATAAATGCAGAAAGATTTATCATCGGGGGGAAAAAATCAGGAAAAAAAAATCTGTCACCAATATTATGGAAGTGACTCAAATAGGGAACCATACATCAAAAGGAGCGGGCAGCCATTTGTTAGAGCAGAATAATAGCTGTGATACGTGTTGGCCCTCGTAACCTGGGGAAACAATAAAGCGGGTTTGAAGATGCCTAAAAGAAATGACCTCACGTCACCAACCCGTCTCCACCTCCCCCGAAATAAAAAGAAAAAAAAAAGAAAAAAATGAAACAGAAAAGGAGAAACAATTATGATCTATATAAAGTCTGAGTCTGTCATCCAGAGTTGGCAGGGAGAGTGAAGATTGCTATCTGATTCCCTTTAGAAATCCTCTTTCATAGGTGTGGATGAAGGTTCCAATATTATGCTGGTACCACAACTTATTGTCCAATACATACCAAATGGTAAGTAGTTTTCACTGCCAAGTGGTTTCAGTGCTGGAGTTCCTGCAAGGGAAATTATCCTCAGGCACATGTCCTGGTACTCTCAGAGTCTATGTGGCCGCCATTTCGGCTTGCTATGCTCCGATTGATGGGGTTTCTGTAGGAAAGCACCCTCTACTCGCTCGCTTCATTCGTGGAGCCAGGCAGTTGAGACCGTTCACGAGAGCTACAGCCCCTTCGTGGGATTTAGCTATAGTGCTCGAGGGTCTGGTCGGCACCCCTTTCGAACCACTAGAGTCAGCACCTGTCAGGTCTCTGACCCTAAAGATGGTTTTTCTAATGGCTATTACTTCTCTGAAGAGAATTGGGGATTTTCAGGCTCTGTCAGTCGCGCGGTCCTGCCTAGACTTTGCCCCTGGCTGGTCAAAGCTATCTTGCATCCTCACCCTAATTACCTCCCGAAAGTTCCATTCTCGACCATGCATCCGGTCGTTCTTGAAGCCTTCTGTCCTCCACCTTTCACAACTACGGAGCAGGAAAGACTTCACTTACTGTGTCCAGTATGTGCTCTTCAGATTTACGTCCACCGCACCAGCCAGTGGCGTAAGTCGGAGCAGCTCTTCATATGCTATGGAGGCTGCAATCGGGGGGTGGCTGTCATTAAGCAAACGGTGTCTCATTGGGTGAGGGATGCCATTGCCCTAGCCTACGAGGCGCGTGGTCAAGCTTCGCTGCTAGGTGTTAGGGCTCATTCAACCAGAGGGGTTGCATCTACTATGCCTTTGGCAAAACGTGTCCCCCTCCAGCAAGTGTGTGATGCGGCAGGTTGGTCCTCTCTGCACACATTTGTCAGATTCTATAGTTTGGATGTCCATGCTACTCCGGGCTCGCATGTCCTCAACATCCCTTAGGCATGTCTGAGACCTTCTTCAATGTTTGTGCGCACACACTACACAACCTTGGGGGCTCAGACACTTCCAGTGCGGCGGCGTTGGTATTCTCGTTCCCATTAGCGTTTGATGTGCAGCATCAAGAGTAGCTTTTGATAGGGAACGTCTCAGGTTACTTGACTGTAACCCTGTTCCCTGAAAAAGTTGGAATGAGATGCTGCGCCTCAATGCTGCACTGCAGACGTGTCTGGCGTCTCTCAGACAAAGTGTAACCTGAAGCTATGCCTGTTTCACGTCTATTTATAACCTGTAGGTGCACGTTATCAATGACGTAACTCACCGAGGTTATTTAGGCCAAATTCTTGGCGTGTTTGACACACATACTTCGCAACCGGTCGAACAAAGAATGTTCTCATTAGCGTTTGATGCGCAGCATCTCGTTCCCGCTTTTTCAGGGAACAGGGTTACAGTCAAGTAACCCGAGACATACTAGTTCATCTTATTTATACAAAATATAACAAAATATCTGAAAACGTTATTCTAAACAAAGAGAAAAGGTGTTGTAAATGAATACAAATACAGATATGAAGAGGAGGCACACTATTTATACAGTATTCATAACAAAAAAACAGAAATGTCAGAAATGTTTTACTTTCAGGTAGGCACAAACCAGGGTTTAGATTGGAAGGCCACATTGAATAGCAGAAGCCTTTATTCTTCACATATTCCAGCTTGTTAGGAAGTCAGAGCACAGCCATGATCTGGCACCCCTGGATCAGATAGGGTTAAGGGCCTTGCTCAAGGGCCCAACAGTGGAGCTTGGCAGTGCTGTGGCTAGAACCCTGACCTCCTGATCAGTAATCCAGAGCCTTAACTGTTGAGCCACCTCTGCCCTAATAACAGGGTTTAAGGCTATTAAAAAAAAGCTATTACTTTATTCATATTTTGGGAAATAGAATTAAACTACACTGTGTGGCCAAAAGTATTTGGACATCTGACCATCACGCCCATGTGGTTCTTCCCTAAACTTTTGCCACAAAAGTGGACGCACACAAAAGTCTAGAATGTCTTTGTATGCTGCAGCATTAAGATTTCCTTTCACTGGAACTAATTCCAGCATGACAGTGCCCGTATGCTCAAAGTGAGATCCATGAAGACATTGAAGGCTGGAGTGGGAGAACTTAAGTGGCCTGCACAGAGCACTGACCTCAACCCCACTGAACACCTTTGGGATGAATTGGAATGACAGCTCACCTAACATCAGTGTCCAACCTCTTGTTCTCTTGTGGCTGGGGCACAAATGCTCACATGCACATTCCAAAATCTAGTGGAAAGCCTTCCCAGAAGAGTGAAGGCTGTTATAGCAGCAAAGGGGAACAACTCAATATTCTGGACATCCAAATATTCTATATTATATTTTATATATATAAAATATTACAGACATGTACAAACAAATAATAACCCTATGTTATTATTATTATTATTATTATTATTATTATTATTATTATTATTTATTGAAATTAAATGTTTTTTTTTTGGGGGGTGACTGGTTCAGCCCACAACTTCTGTGTACAGATATTGGATATGGATATTTGGAGCACTAGCCATATGCAGATACAGATACAGGTATGTTACACCCAGTGGTGTGTACATATGCAATGTAAGGAAAACCATCAGTGTAACATATCTAAATACTGAAAAGCAAAAAAAAAAAAAAAAAAAAAAAAGTGATATTTTGGGGACCACACTTTCAATTTAACCTCCACTGTAGTTAATTGTAGCTTTTTTTTTCATTCCATGTGACAGTAACTAGTCAATATCTGGGCTGCCATTTAAATGTTTTGAAAACTTTCTAGCATAAAATTGTATGTAAAAAAAAAAAATCTTATGATGATGTAAAATGAATAAGAAAAATTCAAACAGAGCAGAAATTTGTGACTTTATAGTATGCATATATAGATAACCAACTAGTCAGAGCGACCTAACTTCATTTATGCAGGGATAGTTCCTCATATTCAAAGACATGTTACACACCTTCTTGAGTCGATTTTCTCCTCAGTATGAATACCTAATACTCTGAATACTGCCCTATATATTTAAAAATGGGTAAAAGTATTTGTGAATATCTAGCTTATTCAAATAGTGTAGTGGAGATGTGGGCATGGTTAAGTATATGTTCGGGGTTCAGACACACTCTCTCAGTTTAAATCCAGATTAAAGACACATTTCTTTGGCCTAGCATTCACCTAACCGCATCTCATGACCTTGTACTTCTGTCATCGTTGATAAAATGATAACCAATGCACATAGTCATTTTACCTGACATACAATGAACAAAAGCCACGCTAATCCTTTTCCATCTGTTTCCTATTCTTACCTCGGGAGGCCCACCCCAAGGTAATCAGTGAACATGCCAGCTCCAGTTCAGAACCAGCCTCTAAGAAGATTCCAGATGACGCCAACGCCTGCGAAGATTTTGGATGATACCAGCATCAAATCGTCACTTCACAAGTTCTACGCATGTTGCTCCTGGGGTGGAAATTGGCCTGACCCATTCTGCCCTCTGAGCCGGCCTGGTCCGTCCTGGTGCCCTGCTTCTGGGGTTCTCATCGCTGGGAGTCGCTCGCTGTTGCTGAGGATGGGCCCATATGGACAACCTCCACAAACAATTCACAAACAGACTTTTGCACCTGGGTCTCCATCAGTGGACAGTTCATGACTTCAGCAAAATAGACTTCATGTTGAGACTGTGTTGAATTTCCTGACTCCACAGTTGCACTTTATATCATGTATCCTACAGTTATAGAAGGGATTTATTTATAATTAGACTATCCGGTGTCACCCAGATGAGGATGGGTTCCTTTTCGAGTCTGGTTCCGCTCAAGGTTTCTTCCTCATGTTGTCTCAGGGAGTTTTTCCTTGCAACCATCGCCACTGGCTTGCTCAATGGGGATAAATTTATCGACTTAAAATTTAGTTCCAAAATTTATATATCTCTGTAAAGCTGCTTTGTGACGATGTCTATTGTTAAAAGCGCTATACAAATAAAATTGAATTGAATTGAAGTACTTTGTTGGAGAATTTGACCGTCAGAGTGATCTGGTAAAAGTTTGATACATCAATATACACTGCTTGTGACAGAACATTTATTCAACATATATAAGGGAAATATTTCTATGAGAATAGGTTGATTGTCTCATGCAAATCTTAATGAATTTGCAGCCAGTAAAGTTTATTTGTACACTTTGTAGTGCTTTACAATTAGTTAACATTTAATCTGTGAGTTTCACAGAACTTGAATTTAGTGGAATTGGTTGATGGATGGTATTAGACCTGACAGATAAGATGGCTCCCATTCCAACTGGTGAAACCTCTGAACTAGATAAAGTCTATCTCTTGTGCAACTGATTGTAAGAGGAACCATTCACCTGGATCCCAGATGGAGGGACAAAGGCAACTCAGACATCCATGTATTGCATACATTGTGCTATCCAGATAAAGTCCTGTGCAAAAGCTAGCACGGGTCTGGTATTCACACTGTGACAGCAACGCCAAAAGTGTGAAAGAAGTCATTGAGGTGTTTCACCTGCCACTGAATGGTCCCTCAGGCTGAACTAAAGTAGCACTGTGCCCAGTTTAGACATGGAATTGTGGGAATGGGGAAGACTACGGGCTCATTCTTCTCTCTCTTTGGGCTGATCTTTATGTGTGCCATGGCTGAGCGTAAAATCACAATGCCGCGGAGCTATAATGCAATAACTCAGGCCTGCAGCAGAGGCTTTCTTTTTTTACTTTGGGCCTGACCACTATATAGATCTATTTGTTCACATGCTCCAGTGAGCATTGAAATGGATCTCACTTAATGGTCGGGTAGCTGTCCAAAAATGTTTTATCCTATTCGAATTGCCTGGTGAGACTGCCAAGGATCTCTTCCTAAACTGTGGCAGAGGAAAGATTATGATACGTAATAATGTGTTCATTTGCGTTTCTTTACAGGGTAATCTTTGCATTAATTACGCTTACAAGTCAGCTATGGCACTGGTTGTATGCCCTTGTAATTTCATACTCCCATTACTGAAAAAATATCTTAGATTAGGGACATGGGTGAACAGTTCATCCAACTGAATTTGTTTTGAGGATCAGAAAAATATCACTGGACCTTGAATACTAATATAAGATTACTAATTTCTCATCAAGAACAACGAACATAACTGATTATTGAATATGAGTCTATTTTTATTTTTCTGTGTACGTTGGAAATGACTTTTGAGTTGGAGTTGTAATATGTGTCAAGAGGCAGGACACGTGAACTCCAAGAATCATAGTTGAATCTGTCAGGCAGCGGAGATGAAGACAGTTGCAGGTTAAGAGTCTTTATTGTTAAACAGGCAAACAAATCCAAAACGTGAAGCAGAATCAAAGCCCGAATGCCAGCAGAAGTCAGGCGATGTGCAAACAGATTTAACTAGGAAAAAAACAAAGACATAAACCTAGAAACTAGAAACATAGTCATGACCATGAACACTATAGCAGAATAACAAAAGGCAGGTATTGCAGGTACAGGACACTGAGCATATACTTCGCCATGAACAACGAAACATGAAGGCTTAAATACAAAGCCTAATCAAGGGGCAAACTGAAAACAGGTTAAATTAATCAAGACACACTAGGGAGAAAACCGATGACAAGTCATGGGCAGAGACAAGACATGAACCAAAACAAAATGCACATGGCAACATAGACAAACATGGAAGTAGGTCCGTAGAGCTGAGAGTCAATGGAAAAAAAAAAGGAAGCCAAAGCTTGGACTTAACAATCCAAAATGCACAATAAGACTTTGTGACAATACACTGACACATCAGGATATACATAATATACGAAATAATCAATGACTACTTTTATTTACCTTACGTTATTGTTCAGTTGTAACTGAAAATTGGTCTTTGGTCTCGCCACATGTACACAAAAAACAGACTTTACATAAATTCACAACAACACAAAATAACAATGTATCATCATAATATCATGCCACAATATACTTAATTAAAAATAGTACCTTAAAAACTGTTTAGCCAGTATGAATTCATATCCCAGTAGATCGGCTGCTGAGGATAGTTATTGCATGTACCACAAAGGATTTTTTGTACCGTGTTTTCCTGACCTTCCGTATTCTGTAACGTTGTCCCGATGGGAGTAATTGAAGTTTACTATTAAGTGAGTGTGCTGTATCATGTGTAATTAACACTGCCTTCCTGTATACTGCCCCTTTATAGAGCTCTTCCAGTGATTTTTGTTTAAAGCCCACAACTTTCCCCACTGCATTAACAATTCTGCTCAATTTATTTTTATCTTTCAGGATCAGCTGTCCACAGCAAACTTATAGGTTATGACACTTTCAATTAAACTACAATAAACCTTTTGCAAGGAACTCCTGCTTACCTCAAATTCTCGCAACTTTCTGAACAGAAATAGTCTCAGATTTGCTGTCTTACAAACACAGTTGACATTCTCAGAGAAAGTTAATTTACCAGATACTTAAAACCATCAACCATATCAACCATCTGACCACATATCCTGATTCCTGGAAGTGGTTCTGGGTAACCTATAATCATTTCCTTTGTTTTATCAGCATTTATATATACAGTGAATTCAACTCACTCCATTTCTCCATGGAAGACTAACATGGAACAGGTAAACACAATCAGGAGAGGAGACTGACTTGAACAGAAACCAAAACAAACACAAGCACATGGCATTCCTCCTCATGAGAACGGTAACATTAAGGGGGAAACTGTGTGTGACAGATGTTTACTTTCATTTAACGCAAAATTACAAAATTAATAGCTACAATTTTTTCCCCTTATTCACAAGAACTAGTATGCTAGACACTCTACATAACCTAAACCAAAGAAAAACTGATTATATTTTTGATGGTGTCAGGGAAGAATGTCAATTGATGGTGTCAGGGAAGATGTTTATTTAACATTTATGGAAGGAGTCTCCAGTGTCAACACTTTGTAACAGTCGGTAAGTTTTCTAAGATTTGTCAGGACAGGACAGTTTCTTGGTGAATCTATATCATATTAACTTCAAGAAAGGAAAAAAAGAGAGGCTGGTGAGGGAATGACAGGGTCTGACCTAAACATGTCATGGACGTTCCACAACATTAAAAGTAACTCTAAATGGATAAAAAGATGTCATTTTTCCCCCCATTAATGAACAATTGTAATCACTGGCAATTTGCAAAGGTGTAAGAGGAATCAAACATGTCAGGATGTGATATTATTATTATTATTATTATTATTATTATTGTTATTATTATTATTATTAATATTATTATTAACCACCTCATCACTAATTATTTTCCTATACCCACACACTCCCGCATGTTTTATACATTAATTAGTACTTCTTTTTTTTTTTTTGTTAGAACAGTCATCAGGTAATGAACATATATTGTAATCACTCTCTGCTACCACTACATGCTGTAACTGCGTACTTTCCATCATCACTGGCTGTCCACCAGGCTCTAATGTGCACACAGATGGATTGTTGCTAAGAGTTGATCACTGGTGGGAGTTGTAGGGATGTTTCCTTTGGACGCACTGATTAGTGTTGCTGTTGAACAGGTGTTGGTGTGGGAAGCAGACTGTAATGGGCCCACAGAGGTCATAAAATTCGTTAGAGAATTGGCCGCTATGAGTTGGTCTGGATGTCTGTCTGGATGCCTCAATTTGTTGGAGGATGAGACATGATTGGCAGGAGGCACTATGTGCTTAATGTCTTATATTTTCTTACTGTGGTGTAAACTTCGGTCCTTCTGACTTTTAACATTTGCATCAGTTTATCTAAAGGACATTAGGTCTAGGAAAAAGATCAGAAATATTATACTGTTATATCACAGCACTGTTGAAGTCATCAGCTCCATGTGCTTGGGCTTATCATAATATGCTATTGTTTCTATAGTAACAACTGTTACGGAACCGGAAGGAGGGAAGCAGGATGCACTCGCAGGGGAAAATTGTCAGTTTATTAGGAACATGCAAATAAAACAGAACATTCAAAAATTTAGGAACAGTCTAACAAAAATCCACAAATAAATAAGGCAATATTCCACAAAACAACAGGGCTGTAAGGAATCTGCTTAAGAAAATGTAACGAAACACTTGGATTCAAAGCACCTTTTTAAAGGAGACGAGTTTTAAAGCGTGTCCGCATTATCTACCAGAATTTGTAGCAAATCAGATGTAAAAATGAAATGTTTAAATATATTCTCCACCAGTTACAATTCATGTAACGAATTAAAAGATGTTTAACAAGTTTAAATGTATTCTCCAATTTATGTAAGGAATTAGCTCAAATGGCGTGAAATATATCTATATATCTAATCAACACGTGTTGTGACCAGTTATAAATATACATCAGCCATGAAAGGGAATTCATATATGTGCACATATACATAGATAATTAACTACAATGGATTATAATTAATTATGACTATGTATGTGGTCTAGATCAGCTTTTAGGTTTAGCTGTAGACTAGTTTAGAATTATGAACTCTGAAGAGGGAGTTTATCCTTCTGGCCAGGAAGGATTTCCCGTTTTGTTATTAAAATAGAATGGGTAGCGAGATCTTGCCGAGTAGAATTGACTCATCACGTGACCAAAACAGAGACAATCAAGCATGGTGATAATAGATTTTAATAACTAAAGGTAACTATTGATACACACCTAACTCTAAGCAAGCAATAAATATGTACATCTATATACAAGAAGAGAGAGAGATTAGAGAGAAAGTAATGAAAGGAAGAGGGTAACAGGCAAAAACAACAATTAATTAGCCTTTTTCAAAAACCAGCAAGAACTTAAATCTCCTGTAAACAGGGGTACAATCTTAGCGCATGTATAGATCCATTAACTATACTTGCATGGCGTGGGTGTTGTCGGTTTGAAAGTTCGCGCGAGGTCGTGTCGAGTTCGCTGGTTCGTCATGCCGTTTGAAAAGGCGTGGGCTGTGAGGCGGTTGCATCCTTTGTCCAGGAGAGAGAGAGAGAGGGATTCCCTCTTCTCGGGGCACGTGGCCCTGGGGGAGGGAAACCTGAAGACTGGAGAGGGTCTAGAGAGTTGAAGAGTGTGAAGAGAGTAAGCGTAAGTGAAGAGTTGTGATTTCAAAGCGTGGTGTTGTTTTAAAGACAACACCAACGCACACGCCTCTTTGGGCTATTGGCCAATCAGGAAGTTGGATTTGTTGGCGGGATGAACTCTCTTTGTCTGGTCTCAGACCTGAATTTGCATGTCCTGGGAGGAGCCGGTTTATACCGTATTATATATGAAATTAAGAAAAAGCATGAAATAATGTATCCCATTGTAATGTGATATGCATAATCGATCAGGGCATCGAGAGACGATTAACTACATACCAAATTTGATGGACTTATAAAGAATATTACAGGTAAAACATGGTTACAGACATTTAAAATAATATCCTAAATTAAACTATCTAAAATCATTATAGTTAGGCTACATAAACACACAATATATATGCAAATAAGAAAACATCACACTATTTGGACATCAAATAATTACATATAATTACATGTTACATTCAAAAGAGATTCTTCCATTGTGTGTGTGCACGTGTGTGTGTGCGCGTGCGCGTGTAGGTAAGCTTTGTGTGTGTGTGTGTGTGTGTGTGTGTGTGTATGTGTGTGTGTGTGTCTGAAGAGGGGGGTTGTGCTCCCTGTAGCATTCCGATGGCATCTGGTTGAAGAGGTTACTGATATGGATTCACAGCTCAAAGAAACAGAGAAACTTCTTTGCTAAGTCCAAGCTGATTCAGAAATCAGTTTGATACGTTCAGATGTTACAGGGCAGTAATTCCAAGAAGGCAAGGCAATAATCCAAACACTCACAAGGCAATAATCCAAAAAACTGGCACTGTGGTATTCCCAAAAATGCCAAGGTAAACATCCAAGAAGTCACGAGGTAATAATCCAAAGTCTACGAAACACGAGGAAAACAAAAACATGGAGGAATCTACCATTCCTTATCTTTACTCAACTGTTAGTCTTCAATAATACTCCGCGAGGAAGCGGACACAAAACGGGGTTTAAATACAACAGGGTAATTAAAAACAAACAAGATAAAACACACAACACCTGGAAACAATAATCAAACTATAAACGGAGAACCAATGACAGAACAAGGGCGGATACAGGACATGAACCAAAATAAATGGACCAATAAGGAAGCGGGGCAGAGACATGACGTAAACCAAAAACAACCGAGCACATGGCAAAGTAAACAAAACTAGAGTTCATGAATCAGTCCGGAGGGTTTTTATGAATCACGCGTGGAATGCGGAAGTGCGCTACTCCGCTTGCAGCGTAGCAAGAGGGAGATTCTAACAACAACTAATTCACAAGAACCTCTGTGGTGTGCATGGCAAATAATTTAAGCCTAATAATAAACCAATTTAAACAAATGTTATTTAACAAAGATCATATAATTGTTGATACTGTGAATTTTTTGAAGGAGATGTTTACTGAACATTTTTGGAAGGAGTCTCCAGTGTCAGTGCTTTGTAATAGTCAATAATCTTTCTGCCACAGGAGAGTCTTTAGGACTTATTGCGCTTTCCGGTTTCTCAATAACATATCAAGCTGCTTTTTTTTTGGTTCAAGTGAGAAATAAAGGAGGCTGATGGGGAAACAACTGTTTATAGCTGTTATAATGCAAGTGATAACAGGAAGTAACCTATCTTGTGGATGTTCCACAACATTACATGTAACTATAAATGGGGAAAAAGTGAATGATGGGTTATTCTCTAATAAATTAAAGGAGGAATTAGGGCTGGGTGATATGATATTAACTCTTTTTACCAGAAGCTAATGGAATTTCCACCGTTTTTGAGGGTGCCCGTGTTCAGCATTGAATTTGTGATGTCAAAGTCCACAGTAGTGGTTAATGGCTCATATGAAAGTAGACACTCAGGGCATTAAGAATTTGCAGTTT
Source organism: Cranoglanis bouderius (assembly GCA_023630585.1). Lineage (NCBI taxonomy): Eukaryota > Metazoa > Chordata > Actinopteri > Siluriformes > Cranoglanididae > Cranoglanis > Cranoglanis bouderius. The sequence continues at coordinate 5,731,019 of CM042541.1, forward strand.
TTCATAAGTATTTATTTTTTCACCTAGCCTACTCGGTTTCAATACTATAATTTTATTGTGGCAGTTGTATACAGTGTTTTATTGTCAAAAAAGTCCGGTTTATCTTTGTACCAATGTTATTGTGGAGAGGTGTGAATTGCTTGCCCAGCAGGGGGCTCACACCCTCTCCTTCCCCATCACACTGCTCACTAATAGTCACGATACTCTACACACAGAACAACAACAGTGTCTTGACTTACGGTATCTTATAATAATGAAATAATTTGTTTGTTTATACTGATAGAAAATGTTCGATAAGTAAATTTCCATTCAGGCAGAATGGAACGCCAGGGTACTGTGAGAAAGGGTTAAAATATTGATACCATGATAAATTATGTCACAATATGCTTTTTTTTCTTTTTCTTTTAACTATAACAGTATAAACACTACTGTATTGTTGGCATTGTGTTCACAAACCTGTATATCATGATACATATCATGTATTATAGAGTTGTTTTTTCTGTTATTTATTTATTTTTTTGTAATTGTAAAGCAGCCTTGTGTGTGAGGCGCTATTTAAATAAAACTGATTGTTAATAATAATAATAATAATAATAATAATAATAGTAGTAGTAGTAGTAAATGTAACTATAAACAGTTAAAAAATGATGTTTCGCTCATTAATGAGTGAAAACTTGGAATTCATTGGCAAATTGCTGTGGTATAAGAGGAATAAAACACTTTGTGCTGTTATTAACTTCGGGATGGTAATGGCCGGCCGCTTCATCGCTGATTATTTTTCTATAACAGCACATCTGACTTTCTGACTTTCATGTGCTCTTTCTTGTGTGGTGTAGCTATGAGCTATCAGCTATTCGCCTTAGAATATCTTTTAATATGTAAACTAAAGTCACACATTTTCTTTGACTGTCTTTGAAACATTAGAGTCAATGTCGCCCTTGTTATTTATTTATTAACCAGCGAGGTTAGAGCGAAGCTTTGCTTTAAGCCAGATATTCCTCCTTGTATTATGAGATGAAACACCTTGATATTGAGCACAAAATTAACACACCATCTGGAGGGTGGTGTCCTTTGCAGCATGGTTGGGGCTTCGCTGTCTGACTTGTAGACTAATATTTCTGCGAAGAAAAATATAGAACAGAGTCAGAGAGATGTGAAGGACGTGCGTGAGGAGGAGGAGGCATCGGCGCATTCGATCTGTAAACCTCTGGCAACACGTGCGGCAAATAAATTCATCACCCAGCAAGGATGTCTTGTTCTGACACTAATTTTAGGACCCGAGCAGTGGGTAATGAACATATTCTATGACAAATGAAGAAGGCTTACATATGAAGCAGTTGTTGGGGCCTATTTGCATTCTCCAGATCACCTCGACAACACCTGGCGTCTGGGGAGATGAGAAAGAAACGTCTCCAGCATTCCATCAGACCTTCTTCATGACAGTGCTGTCGTGTTCCTCTTGTTCTGATCAAGCATCCCTTGTTTTTTAATGTTGGAGCCTGGTGTAATTATCGTAGTTACGGCAGCAGATTCTCCATGATCCGAGAATAAACCCGCATGTAGTTTTGTTGTAAGTTACATCGTCTACACCCTTGGGTGTCTTCATGGGTCAGTTTAAGGTTAGTTCGAGATCCATTGTTCTTTTTTTTTTTCCATCAGCTCAGGGTGGCTGCCTGCGCCATGATGAATAGCTAAGCTTGTAAGGTGCATGAGATACAGCTGAGGACAAGAAGAAAGAGTAAAACTTGGAACCTATTTTTTCCCCCCTTCACATTAATCAATATTCCTCTCCTTCAGGCAGAGCTTAACAGCGCTTCATGAAAGTCTTACCGATGCGCTCGCAAATAGAAATGTCACTCTCAGAGGCAGGTGTTTTTTGTCACATGTTAACATTTTTATCACCGACGCCATCTTGACAGTTTCCTGTGGCCATGCTCTGATAATGGTTATTAACACAAAAACACACAAAAAATCCATATTGCACAACTCGTTGTTTGTCAGTTTGACAGTCCTCGGCATTAACGACGGCATCAGCCCACGGGATGAGAAGCAATTACTCCAAGAGTCTCAATTAATGAGCTCCCGAAAACTGTTGTCATTATTATTATAGAGCCTTATCAAACATTTCCAGGTCTCTCTGTTTCCCTCTGTGGAACAGAACCCATATGTGTTTTGAGCAATGATTCCATTAACATCCCAAAGTCCATCCAAGGAAATTTATTTTGCTTTTTTTTTTTTCTTGCAGGTTTCTGTTTGTGTTGGAAACCCATTTATTTGGAGCTTAATGCTATTTCTAGCACACTGGAGTATCTATAATTGTTAGATCATGGGAACGGGAGCCAGATGCAAGTGCAGGGGAAAAGTAAGTTTATTGGGAACAGTTCAAAAGTAATGGGACAACTCAAACACAGGAAGCCAAAACACTCAGGAACATAGGGCAAGGTTTTAAGCAAGGGCAAAACTAGATAACATGAGCTAAACCCGTAGCAATGGCAAAATTAGATTACATAGGGAAAGTTTGTAGCATTGGCAAAATGAGATTACATGGGCAAAGTTTGTAGCAATGGCAAAACTAGAAAACATGGGCAAAGCTCGTAGCAATGGCAAAACTAGATAACATGAGCTAAACCCATAGCAATGGCAAAACTAGATTGCATAGGCAAAGTTTGTAGCATTGGCAAAACAAGATTACATGGGCAAAGTTCGTAGCAATGGCAAGACTAGATAACATGGGCTAAGCTCGTAGCAATGGCAAAACTAGATAACATGGGCGAAGCTCGTAGCAATGGCAAAACTAGAAAACATGGGCAAAGCTCATAGCAATGGCAAAACTAGAAAACATGGACAAAGCTATAATCCAAAGTCCGAGAACCATTAGCAAGAATGAAAAAAAACAGAATAGACAGTCCATATAAATCCTCTTGGTCCTTGTAGAGTCGAGGTGAGTGTACAAATACTTCGCGCCGAGGCGAAGAACCAAAAGGCTTAAATACATGAACTAAACAAGACTTAACATAAAACACCTGAAACACATAATCACAGATAATGCAGAGAACCAATGAACATACAGGGGCGGAAACTTGACACAAACCAAAACAAAGAAACGTGGCAACGTAAACAAAATGAGAGTCTGTGAAAGCAGAAGTGCACTGTTCGCCTGCTTCAGTGAACAGCATGGAGGAAAACCCTAACAGAGCCCCCCCCCCAAAGGTGCTTCTCCCGATGCGCCAAAGTCCTGACCCCCCTGGCGGACCTGGGCCCCTGGGCAGGATAGCAATCTCTGCCTCCCAGGTCCCGAGGCAGGCATAGTCCATGGTTCTCAGGCATGAGCGGAGCGTGGTTGGCCGTCTCGTCAGCCACAGGCATGAACGGATCGTGGTTGACCGTCCTGTTGGCCTCAGGCCTGAACGGAGCATGGCTGGCCGTCTCTTTGGCCTCAGACGTGAGCGGAGTATGGCGGGCCGTCTGGTAGGCCTCTGTCTGGAACTTGGCTTGGAACTTGGCTGGGAACTCGGCTGGGAACTTGGCTGGAAACTTGGCTTTGGAGGCTGCCTGGTCGGCCTCTGGATGGAGCTTGGACTGGAACTTGGACTGGAACTTAGACTGGAACTTGGCCTTGGGGTCTGCCTAGTCGGCCCCTGGCAGGAACTTGGACTGGAACCTGAACTGGAACCTGGACAGGGACTAGGACAGGAACCTGGACTGGGACCTGGACTGGAACCTGAACAGGGACTTGGACAGGGACCTGGACTGAAACTTGAACCGGGACTTGGATTGGAACCTGGACTGGAACCTGGACAGGGACCTGGACTGGAACCTGGACAGGGACTTGGACTGGAACCTGAACAGGGACTAGGACAGGAACCTGGACTGGGACCTGGACTGGAACCTGAACAGGGACTTGGACAGGGACCTGGACTGAAACTTGAACCGGGACTTGGATTGGAACCTGGACTGGGACCTGGACATGGACATGGACTCGGACTTGGACTAGGGCATGGACTTGGACATGAACCTGGACATGGACTTCGACAAGGACTTGGACATGGACTAGGGCATGGCTCTGGAGAGGAGGTCATCCCATGGACCTCTGGCATGAACGTGGCTTGGGTGGAGGTCATCCTGTGGACCACCGGCATGGACGTGGCTTGGGAGGAGGTCATCCCTCCGGCATGGACGTGGTTTGGGGTCGCCACGTTGACCCCCGGTCGGAGCTCTGCTGAGGAGACCATCTGCTGGGTCTCCAGCTGGAGCTCTTGGCTGGAGGTCGCCAAGTTGACCTCCAGTTGGAGCTCCATTGAGGAGACTGTCGGCTGGATCTCCGGCTGGAGTTCTGGGCTGGAGGTCGCCAGGTTAACCTCCAGTTGGGGCTCCGCTGAGGAGACCATCTGCTGGATCTCCGGCTGGAGGTTGCCAGGTTGTGGGCACTTGTGGGCACGCCAGCTTCCCTTAAAGCACTCCTGCAAGCAAAAATAAGAGTCTTCTCTCCCCTGTTTCACACATGTGTGGCATCGTAGTTTGGCCTGTTGGATGCAGCCCTCGGTCGTGCACTCCTGGGTCTGAGGCTGAGAGGTGTTGGCCACTACGTTGGCCAGCTCCTTCCCATAGTGCACAGTGAACAGCTGGCTGGGCCGGACAGACAGGCGACTCAAGAATTCCTCTAGGTCGGGTGAAAATTCAGGACTCACGAACACCTTGATCAACTGTTCCACAAAGCTAGAAACAGTACTTAGCTTGTTGGATCCATTGGCTCAGTGAATCTCCGCCCACTGGCGAGCTTGGGGTCCTCCAAACTTAGAAAATAAATTTGGGATTGAAAAAGAAAATGCTGGGGGTAAACGGAAAAACCGTCGTAGGCTTCGGGGGGATACACGAAAGCCCACTGGGAAAAAAAAAACGAATCGAAGGCAGCACAAAAAACTCGGCGCGGCGTGTTCCCCATTTCCCCGCTGCATCCATGTTAGGCGAAGTCTTCTGTTAGAACACGGGAACGGGAGCTGGATGCAAGCGCAGGGGAAAAGTCAGTTTATTAGGAACAGTTCAAAAGTAATGGGATAACTCAAACACATGTAGCCAAAACACTCAGGAATATAGGGCAAGGTTTTAAGCAAGGTCAAAACTAGATAACATGAGCTAAACTCGTAGCAATGGCAAAACTAGATAACATGAACTAAACCCATAGCAATGGCAAAACTAGATTACATAGGCAAAGTTCGTAGCATTGGCAAAACGAGATTACATGGGCAAAGTTCGTAGCATTGGCAAAACGAGATTACATGGGTAAAGTTCGTAGCAATGGCAAGACTAGATAACATGGGCTAAGCTCGTACCAATGGAAAAACTAGATAACATGGGCTAAGATAACATAGGCTAAATTCATGGCTATGGCAAAACTAGATAACATGGGCTAAGCTTGTAACAATGGAAAAACTAGATTACATGGGCAAAGCTCATAGCAATGGCAAAACTAGAAAACATGGCCAAAGCTCGTAGCAATGGCAAAACTAGAAAACATGGGCAAAGCTTGTAGCAATGGCAAAACTAGATAACATGAGCTAAACCCATAGCAACGGCAAAACTAGATTACATAAGCAAAGTTCGTAGCATTGGCAAAACTAGATTACACGGGCAAAGTTCGTAGCAATGGCAAGACTAGATAACATGGGCTAAGTTCATAGCAATGGAAAAACTAGATAACATGGACTAAGGTAACATAGGCTAAATTCATGGCTATGGCAAAACTAGATAACGTGAGTTAAACTCGTAACAGTGGCAAAACTAGATAACATGGGCAAAGCTTGTAGCAATGGCAAAACTAGAAAACATGGGCAAAGCTTGTAGCAATGGCAAAACTAGATAACATGAGCTAAACCCATAGCAACGGCAAAACTAGACTACATAAGCAAAGTTCGTAGCATTGGCAAAACTAGATTACACGGGCAAAGTTCGTAGCAATGGCAAGACTAGATAACATGGGCTAAGTTCATAGCAATGGAAAAACTAGATAACATGGACTACGGTAACATAGGCTAAATTCATGGCTATGGCAAAACTAGATAACGTGAGTTAAACTCGTAATAATGGCAAAACTAGATAACATGGGCAAAGCTTGTAGCAATGGCAAAACTAGAAAACATGGGCAAAGCTATAATCCAAAGTCTGAGAAGCATTAGCAAGAATAAAGAAAACAGAATAGACAGTCCATATAAATCCGCTTGGTCCTTGTAGAGTCGAGGTGAGTGTACAAATACTTCGCGCCGAGGCAAACAACCAAAAGGCTTAAATACATGAACTAAACAAGATTTAACATAAAACACCTGAAACATATAATCACAGATAATGCAGAGAACCACTGAACTTACAGGGGCGGAGACTTAACACAAACCAAAACAAAGAAACATATGGCAACGTAAACAAAATGAGAGTCTGTGAAAGTGGAAGTGCGCTGCTCGCCCGCTTCAGCGAACAGCACAGGGGGAAACCCTAACAACAATGGTGTTTGTGGTCCAGCAATATGGGCAAGTGGATGACAGCTTCTTTTCAGAATATCAAACTGGACGGTGGTGTATTTGTCTCTGGAAAGGCAATTGGCAAAATAAGCAGTGATAAGGTGATTCAACCAAATAATAAACATGATATTTTTTTTTCAAATCAATTATTAGATTATGAGAAATAACGTATACCAAGTTAGAGATTGCTATGTGTTTTAAATAGTAATTATTTACATTTTAACAATAGCACAAATCTACTTTATATCTTGCTTGCTTTTGCAAAAGACTACCAAGAACCATATTACTTCATCAGTTTTGAAACACTAATATCAATGTATGCATCATTGTTAAAGAAAAAAATCCACCTTGAACAACATGCAAATTAATTTAATAGTTAACAACTTCGTTCATCGACAGGTTGCTCTATTCGCACTTTGGTTAATGGCTTCCTACATTACCCACAATGCCATTCAACTACTTGCTGATACTGGTGCCCTTCTCTTGATACTGGTGTTTCATCTCTATGGTAATAGAATGATGCAGCGGCACTTTAGTCCTTTAGACCAGCTCTCTCACCTCTTCATCTCTATGCTCTTGTAATCTCACAGATCGCTGCAATCAATTGTGCAATCAAATGTCAATGCAGTTGCATCGAATAGCTGCACTGCATTCTGGAACTTTGAGTCCAGCATTTTCACCAACATCTCCATTACTTCTACATTATTTTTCTCATTATATGATGCTGAAAAATGGTGAGTGAGAAAAGAAACTCTTGCTCTTTATTTTTTAGGCGCTAACAGTGCAACTAGGCCTTACAGCAATAATGCAAATACAGCATGGATAACATCTAATGGAGAGAGGACCAGTGCTAATTGAGTCAATATTAAGTGTTAATTAGCTCTTTAAGAAGTGAACAATTAATGTGTGACTATAAGACTAAAAAAAGAACCGTACGGAAGAAGAAGAAGATGATAATGAATAAAAACAACACCAAAAAAAAGAAACAGGAAGAAAAGCAAAAAAGAAGACCAAGAACGATAACAGCAACAACAACAAAAAATAAGAGGAAGAAAAAGAAGGACAAGGATGATGATCAGTGAAAAGAAGAACAGCAACAAAAACAAGAAGATGACATAGACCAAGAACAGGTAGAAAAAGAACAACACCAATAACAATTGGAAGGAGTACAAAAAGAATAAGAACAACAAGCAAAAGAAGATTAGGAAATAAAAAGGAGAAAATGTAGAAGAAGACAAACCAAAAGAAGGGGAAGAAGAATAAAAAAAAATAAGAAGAAGATGAGGAAGAACAAGAAGAACAAAAAGAGGAGTATGAAGAAAAAGAAGAAGAAGAACAACAACAAAAAGAAGCAAATAGAAGAAAAATTCATGCACAGATTTTAGCACATTTAAACATTAATGATTGATAATTTGGAGCAGGAGATGGGTAATGGCTTTGGTAGACTGTAAACATGTAAAAAAAAAAAATAAAAAATAAAAAATTCAAAATGATAAGTGGGTGATACTATCTAACCATAGGTTAGAGGAAAAGGATAATAAGCAGGTTGATAAGCATAGAAGCATCCAAATTTGCCCAAAATTAAGAGTTTCACCCAAAATTCTTTCTTTCTTTGTCTTCTAGTATTGTTTTCCACACAATGGGCTGCAAATTGAACAAGGGTGTTGTATAAAGCAATATGTGGGAGGTGTGTGCTCGTTTTAGCAAACTGTGTCGTAAAAATTGCATTGTGAGTGGGTGACACAAAAGTTTTTAGTGTGTGCGCACTGTGCTCCAATTCCAGATTTGTGTTAAAACAACAGAAAAAGGTGATGCACAGATTTTGAAATATTTACATATTCAAATAGTTATGTATCACTTCTGTTTAGTCTGAAATTACAAGAACACAAATATTCAACTTTTGGATGTTGAAGGACACATTAAAGAAAGGTACAGTGTCTACTCAAAACTGGTCTGACTTCAACCACGCAACAGGTCTGAATTGAACCAGGCAAATCCCACCATTCTGTAGTAATATGAACTTCCTGCTCCATTTCTGAGAACCACAAACTGATTGACAAATTTAATGGTGCACTTCCAAGCTCTTTGTTCATCCCCAGAGTTTCTGTAACAATGTTACACCTGACTATCACACCCATACGTGGTTCTTCTCCAAACTGTTGCCACAATGTTTGAAGCACACAATTGTATGGAATGTCTTTGTATGCTGTAGCATTATAATTTCCCGTCCCTGGAACTAAGAGGCCCAAACATGTTCCAGCGTGACAATGCTCCTGTGTAAAGCGAGCTCCATGAAGACATGGTTTGCCATGGTTGGTGTGGAAGAACTTGAGCACCTGCACAGAGCCCTGACCACAAGCCCAATGGACACCAATGGGATGAAATGGAAAGCCAATTGCACCCCAGGCCTCCTCACCCAACATCAGTGCCTGACCTCTAATGCTCTTGTGGCTGAATGAACACAAATCCCCACAGCCACACTCCAAAATCTAGTGGAAAGCCTTCCTAGAAGAGTGGAGGATATTTTAACAGCAAAGGGGGGTTAAATCTGGAATGGGATGTTCAACAAGCACATCCCACCACTTGACCACTATGGATTGTCCACTATGGGTGCATTGGTCAGGTGTCCATAAACCTTGGGCCATATAGTGTATATGCTCAAATCCCGATGATGCCACAGCCAGGAGCCAAGGGAGCAAAATTGGCACTTTCTAAAGCTGTCCTGTTCCCAGTAGTTTGAAAAAATGTGGTCGTTTGGCTTCACGTGTCTTGGAGGAAGCACGGTAGCCTTTACCCTCCCTGGTTGGTAGCTTTTGTATGGCTTGTGGGTAGGACTTGGCAGGTGACCAAACTGTGGACAAAGTGGGAAAATAAGAATGTACATATATACTACATATGTTAAGTAAAATACAAGGCGGTGTATTTGAATCTAAATAGTGTGTGCACATTAGTACAACCAATAGTCATGTGTTGTATTGTTTTGATAATGAAAATAAGGTTTATCAAGATTATGCCTTAGAATCTCAAAATCAGGACTTTTACCTCGGATGGCTGCAGTATTTAAGTAAAGATTAGAAAAAATATATATTATTTCACATATACCATATGAAAAATCATACTCTTGTTGGTTTTGCATTCATACTGTATTTTAACAGCCACATTAGAAGTTTCTTTACATATTCTTTCCTCTTCCTACTTTGCCCGTGTTGTAATTAATGCAATTATTGTAAATCACTTGCAACGCGTCCACCAAAATTGATCCCATTGCACATGCAAATTAGCACTTGGGACCCTAGTCTTGAACTGTGTATTTGGCTCCTTTTTTTGGCTTACATTTGTAAAAATCCCATTCCCGCCATCTCTCAAAGGAATTCTGACCCATCCATCCCACCTATTTCTGTAGACACTCTTGATCCACAAGCTCCTGCAGAAGGTTTAACCAATTATGTGCACTTCCACAGTGGCAGTAGATGTCTGCAATGTTTTCTAATTAACTCGGTTGGTTCACATTCAATACGTTCTCATGTTAATGAAAATGCCTTTGTGTGTTTTTCAAGTCATCTACTGTATAATACAGTATATATGTTTATGTAATACAATGATACATATAACTGATGTTGAAATTGAGTTGTTCTGTACATTTGAAATTGGTTGATAGCTAGAAAAAAGGCTGGGTCACCACAGATAAAACAAACAAACAAAAAAAAAACCCAACCATCAAAAAGATATAGCGACTGATATGGTGAAGCTATATTTTAAGCGATGTTTATTAAACATTTATGGAAGGAGTCTTCAGTGTCAGTGATTTGTACCAGTCAGACGTAAAGCTGTTTCTTTAAGTTTTCGACTTGGCAATAATAGAGTGCTTTGTGTTTTGTGGTTTCTCAGTGACATGAAAAGATATTTTTTATTTATTTATTTTTGTCTTATTAACTTCCAGAGAGAGAAAACCAAAAACCAAACAAACAAAAAAATAAACCAACCAACCAGAGCTGAAAATCCCCAAAAGCACCGCTCATTGAAACTGGTAGACAGAGTGTTCAGTTTAACAAAGATTTTTGTGTTGCGACTCTACTGGGAAGGTCAAAAAAGTGATTATCCAGTGGGTCAGCCTTCAAATTCTAAAGATACAATTGCATTACTTTCTTATTGGAGCCCACTTGAGGAATAGTACATTAATAATACAGGGTTTGCTGAGGAGTCTGTAATATTTTACTTGTCACCTCTGATCCTACATACTGATCGAAGCAAACCTGCATACTGTAGATAAAGCGCTGTATATTTCAGATGGAGCTGGCTGTCCGTCTAATTCTCAGATGGAGCTGTTTTGAACGCTCTGCCGATTGGTTTGGCAGGACCACGCTAAAGGTCTCGCTTTGACAGTTTTTGCCTAGGGCCATCTTTCTTTTTCTGTATCTCCTCGTTCCCCAGTCTTTCTGTTCCCTCGCTTTTATTTTGGGTTCTAACAGCACTTCAGTGTCTCGCTTTTATTTTTTAAACCTAGGATGATCAGAAGGGGGGTGGGGGGAGGGTGTGTTTGGGGATTTGGCACATGACTATTGTAAAAGTGGTGCAGCAAGCAACTTTGCAAAACATAACATATACTATAGAAGGTACTGCATGTACTGCACTGTATATTGCTAATGAGGCATTTGAAAGGTTGAAGGCTTTCTATTTCTATACCAGGGATTAGGACTATAGGGCACTAGAATGTACTGATTCTGTCTGAGCTATGCAGTAGCGTTGAAAGGTTTTTAAATATACTGATAATTTACACTGATCAGCCATAACATTAAAACCACCTGCCTAATATCGTGTAGGTCCCCCTTGTGCCACCAAAACAGCTCTGATCCATCAAGGCATGGACTCCACAAGACCTCTGAAGGTGTGCTGTGGTATCTGGCATCAATATTTTAGCAAAAAGATCCTTTAAGTCCTGTAAGTTGCAGGGTGGGGCTCCATGGATCGGATTTGTTTGTGCAGCACATCCCACAGATGCTCTATGGAATTGAGATCTGGGGAATCTGGCAGCCAAGTCAACATCTTGAACTTTTTGTCATGTTCCTCAAATCATTCTGGAACATTTTTTTTTTGCAGTGTGACAGGGCACATTATACTGGTGAAAGAGACCACTGCCATTAGGGAATACTGTTGCCATGAAGGGGTGTACTTGGTCTGCAACAATGTTTAGGTAGGTGGTACGTAACATCCACCAAAGTAACATCCACATGAATGCCAGGACCCAAGGTTTCCCAGCAGAACATTGCCCAGAGCATCACACTGCCTCTTCTGGGTTGCCATAGTGCATCCTGGTGCCATCTCTTCCCCAGTTAAGCAATGTACACGCACCCAGGCATCCACATGATGTAAAAGAAAACGTGATTCATCCAGGCCACTTTCTTCTATTGCTCCATGGTCCAGTTCTGATGCTCACATGCCCATTGTAGATGCTTTCAGCAGTGGACAGGGGTTAGCATGGGCACTCTGACCAGTCTTCAGCCATGCAGACCCATATGCAGCAAGCTGAAATGTATTGTGTGTTCTGACACCTTTCTATCATAGCCAACATTAACTTTTTCAGCAATTTGTGCTACAGTAGCTCTTCTGTGGGACCAGATCAGATCAGGCTAGGCTTCGCTCCCCACACGCAACAATGAGCCATGGCTCTGTCACCCGTTCACTGGTTCTCCTTCCTTGGACCACTTTTGGTAGGTACTAACCATTGCATACCGGGAACACCCCACAACCCCGTTTTGCAGATACTCTGACCCAGTCGTCTTGCCATCCCAATTTATATGTATATCACAGCGCTACTGAATTCTCAAATCTGATTGCTTGGAAGGTGTTTATGGGTGGGCTGTAATTCAAATCACAGGTTTATATTATTGCATTCGTTCCATTACAGTATATATAACCATTTCTATAGTAACAGCTAATTCATAGGGGCTTGGTATGGTAGATACTTAACATAATCTAAGACTAATAATAAACAACAACAAACAAAAAACATCTTTGAGGAAAACGTTTATTTCGAATTTTTTGGGAGGAGTCTCCAGTGTCAGCGCTTTGTAGATAATTTTAAGTTTTCCTACGCAAGAACTTCAGGATGAAGGGTTTTGTATTTTCTCAGTAAAATAAGATAGGTTGTTGTTGTTTTAACTGGTGCTATTAACTTTGAGAGGAAAAAACAGAGGCTGATGAATGACCTTGTCAATGATTTTCCTTTCACAGCATGTCCTGTTTTTATTCGTATTTTATTCCTTACATGTACCACTGCAAGTGGTCTCTAATCTGTAGTATAGTTTATATCAAAATAATTCATATTCACATCACAGAACTCCAGAATAATATTTAGGAGCAGTGTGTGTGTGCATATGTGTGTACATGTGTGGTTAGACCAATTGCCCTATTAGCAGGTTTTTCTTGTGGTTCATACCCCAAGAAATCAGAACAGTTAAATGAAGCAGAGGGTCCTGAGGACCTGCATAATCAGGCAGAGCAAATGAGGCACCCAGTGAAGGAAAAGGGTAAAAAAAAAAATTTAAAAAGTGCACTTGCTGAAAAAGCGCTGACGCAGGAAAAACACAAAGAACCTTTCCCCCTGAAATTAGCAGAATTTTGGAGCTCAGTGATGCCCATCTAATTACAACTAAATTTGACGGAACTTAATGTGTCCTGGTGGAAAATGTAATTTCATGTAGTACAGATATAAGCTTTGGAGTTGAAGCCCAATTAACTTGGCTGACTGATACACCAATGGGTTTAATATAATTGATTACTTGGGAAAAAAAGTTTTGATTATTTGATATAAACAGAACTGGATACTAAGTTCCTTTTGCAGGGTAGCGCTGCTATGAGCATCAGTTGTTTATTTTGCCTGGATTTCAGTTAGATTTTTCCCTTGTGTCTAAATAGTATTCAGCAATGTGTGTTAAGTGACACAACTGGTACACTCCATGTAATGACGTCCAGAGAAGAAGTGACCACAATATATCTGGAATGAAATTACTTTCTTTGGTTAAGCCATTGATTTGGATGTATGCTTTGGGTCATTATTGTACTGAAAGCTGAAATTCCTTTTCATCTTCAGCTCACTAGCAGACACCTGAAGGTTTTGCACTAAAATTGACTGGTATTTGTAGATATTCCTGATTCCCTCCACCTTAATAAAAGCCCCAGTTCTGGCTGAAGAAAAGCAGCCCTAAAGCATGATGCTGCCACCACCATGCTTCATCTAGGGTATGGTGTGCTTTTGTTGATGTGACAGCCTCCCTGGTAAGTTTTTGTCTTGTCCTTTTGTAAACACTGGAAGGACATCCTGTTCTTGGTAATGTCACTGTGGTGCTCCATCTTCTCCTTCTCTTGTTGATGATGACCTTCACGGTGTTCTATGGTACATCTAAACTTGTAAATTCATTGCACATGTTTCCGTCATCCATTGATGAACACTCTCCATTGTTATTACAAGAAAATCCTGGAAAATCATGCAGTCATTATAAGGAAATGCTGTATGTCCAGCAAACCTTTCTGTTCTTTCTGGAATGTAACCAACCCAAAAACTTCAGTAAATCTGATAAAATATTATTGGATGTCAACTGTTGTCAACTATAAATAACAGGCTTGTTTTATTTGTAGTTAGCTTGCTTACTCAGTTACATTAGATAGAAGAGAGAACGCTTGCCAGAAAGCTCTGGTTCAGGAGTTGATAATGTTATATACTGCAAATTTCTATTAGTTATTTATTGCTATTTGAGAATGAGATATGACTTATTTTTTCCGGGGATTAGTGGTAGAAAAAAGTCTTCCAGTCGAGATCACACACACTTCTGGTAATTGATCCGGGTATGAATATTTTGAGCATTTAACAAATATAGATACAGGTAGTGGCATTGCCTCACACCCCAGTCATTTCCTATTTGAGTGAAGACAATTAAACAGTATAACATAGTAAGCATTTCTTTCCGTTCACATGGGACTAATTTATTTGTAATTTCAATTCTGACCCTAGACGCTATGTATGCTAAGAGTTTGCAAATATAGAGCGCAGACATGTATTGATGTGTTTTTATTAGCACGGCTATAGGGAATTGTTGCTGACCGGCCATTCACAGTAATTCCTACCTGAGTCTTTAGTCTGTTAAATGTCCTCCCTTTTTTTTTTTAGCTCTGCTTTCTAGAGGTCTAATTCTCTAGAATTCCATAGCTGAGTGCCATTTTCTTAAAGGTAGATTAATTTTGTCAATATATAATGCGGGTCTTGAAGTCAACTCAACAGGAAATGAGCGTGTCAAGGATGATTTTTCAGCAGCAGGGGAAAAAACTCATCTCCAATTTCTCATAATTTTCTCCCTCGACACATAGCAGCCATATATATGGCCATCTTCAATTTAAATTCAATTCTAAGCAGTCAGCATGACTGAAGAAAGGATTTTTTGAAAAATGTGATTAAATAATCGTACTTTCTTCAAAACCTTAAGTATCTGTAACTTTGAAAGTTGATTTATGAGAGGTATGTCTCATACAAGACAGCAGTTTTAGGAGATTTTTCTATACACCTACACAAAATGTCTTACAGGCCTTGCGCTGTACATGTTGTACTATTTATATCTATGAATGCCAAATAAAATGCACACTATATTGGAATATTCACTTTGAATGTATTTTGAGATAAACCACACAACATCTGAGCATACTGTATGTCCATTTCAAGTCCAGAGAGCAAATTAGGCTACGTCTAGTTAGCCTTGTTATTTATCCTCTTCATTTGAGGCCATGGATTTCTGAAAGTCATTCATGGCATTTATTCCTTGATAAATTTCCATAGACAGGTTTACCTTTGGTGACAACATGCAGTGTTATGTTAAGCAGTGGTGTAGCCAGGAATTAATTTGTCTTCCATGTGCTTTTGTTTATGTTTGGCCATGTGCCTTTGTTTTGGTTCTAGTCTGGTCTCCACCCCTTGGTTACCCTATTGTGTTCACCTGTTCTGTGCTGAGTCCTTGATTAGTTTGTCTGTTTATACCCTGTTATGTCTTAGTATCTTTGCAAAGCCTTGTTGATTGTTTCATGCCTTTCTGAGCTTTGTCTTTCCCACTTTCTTGTTCTACGTTGTTATCTTAATGTTGTCTGGTTTTGACTTGGGCCTTCATTATTTATTTACAATTATGGATCATCCTCGTTTGATGTTTGACATTGCCTGTATTTGTTTTGCCCCCTGCAATGGACCTTGACAATGGCAAGGTTCCCCGAAAATAAGTTCACACTAAGTTTACACAGTTGTGTACTGCCTCATTTACCCTCACATTACATAAGTTCAGGAGAGGTGACGAAATATTCTAAATAAAATCACCACATTATCTGTACAGTTAAAATGACAAGGATGACATACTCCTGATGAGTAGTAGTGATGCTATTTAAAGCTGCAGTATCGAACTATTATTGTGCAAGTACATAAAAAAAAAAAAATCAGTGTTCAAAACTGTCTCCTTACCTTACCCCATTTCACAAGGTTAAGCTTATAATAATGATTTATAATTTGAGCTGTCGGTTTGGATTTCACAGGAAACGTCAGTTTGAAGTCATTTGTCTTTTTACATGGTTATGTCACGTCCGTAAACAAAAAGAAGAAGACCCAGCTATTATATCGCGTGTGCAGGTGCTTAGGATGGTGGAGTGTTTGTAGCATGTTCTTACAACAGTTGCTTAGAATTTAAACGTGTCATCTGGATGGCTGCTTTTAATCTGGATAGTTCTAAAAGGCAATCATTGTTGACATCTGGGGAATCACCTGCTGTCAAAACCAAGAAACCTTGAATTGCAGAGATGGCTTTTTTTTTTCAACTGAAGTAAGACATTTCAGTGGCTCACTAGGTAGCTAGCTAGCATTAGCGCTCTTGTTCGCTTGATTCAGCTAGGTATCGAGTTTCTTTTGTTGTTTTGCTTGCTTTTTTTTTGCTATGGTCAGTGTGGTAAATTGCACTACTGGCTATGAGAGAGAGCAACTCACCTCTACTCCAAGAAAACCGTATCCGCCACCACCTCCATTCTCAAAAATTGGAGCTCATATTCAACTCATACGAATACCTCAAACCATCCGATTCATCCACGCGGAGGAGCAGTCCCGAAGCACAACCCACATAAAAAAAATAAATAACTCTAAAAGTAACTTGCAATTTTATGTTTCAGACAGAGAAGGTGATAGAAAGGCAAAAGTTCAGTACTGTAGCTTTAAGGCACAATCTAAAATCAACCCATCTTTGCCATCATATTGATTGCTGCAGGGATAAAAGTACTTTTATTAAAGTTCTGGTGAAAATGATTGATACTAGTAATAAGGGGAAATGACATTTTTATATTATAAAACCAGATCTATACTTATTATTCTCCTCCTTTAGACCCCCAATGGCTCTCACCTCAAAATCCCTGAGGTCAGAGTGTAGCTAGTAGCTTTCAAATGGTAGAAATACAAATGCCTGATTAGTTATTCTTAAAACAGCCAATAGCCAATAAAATTATATTAAACACACTAAGGGACACATACTTTTGATGAAGATAATGTAAACCGGAAAGTTCACATAAACCCATTTTTTCCCTAAATCAACTTCAACAGAAATTTATCTGAATTCCAATAAGTGAGCCAAAAATGGCTGGTAAGAATTTGAAACAATAAAAATGTTAGTGGCATTCTAATACTAACCTTAACCCTCATTAAAATTGTCATCCAATTACAGTGGGTATAGAAAAGAATCATCCCCCTTTAAAATAATCACTTTTTGTTGCTTTTCAGCCTGAAATGAAGACAGACACAGTTTTTGTTTTATCCAGTTGTATTTACTCTGTGCAACTTATAACATCCAAGTGAAATATATAACACCAACATGTGAGAAAAAAATAAAAAATACAGCTAGATAAAACAAAAACTGTGTCCTTTTCATTTCAGGCTGAAAAGCAACACAATGTGATTATTTTAAAGGGGGGGGTGATTCTTTTCTATACCCACTGTAAGTTTTTTTTTTTTTTTTTCACAAATTTGCAGACTTGATCATGTCCTTTGTACAGACACACTGTATTTGTCTTCCTATACCATGTTAAGCTTCATTTTGATTGAATGTCTTGTTACAGTTGATGAAAGGGAACATGAAAATCAAGCACTGTATTCAAAGAGGATCCTTGGTGTAGTTTGATGAGCCTTTGAATCTATCGAGTACACATCAGCTGCCCACTCTGCTCCCAGTAAAATTCAGTGGGAAGATCAACCACTTTATTTGAATTTGTAAGTGGTTTTGTAGTTGAATTTTTCCAACTTACAAATTGAAATAAAGGCATAAAATTTGAATTTGGAAATTTTAAATTAGTAGTGGCACACTTCTCATTCCATACTGAAGCAACTTGATATAATGGAAATATGTCAATAGGTTTTAACTGATTTGCAAAAACCAATGTATAGTACGTCTTTAGAATGACTTGGACAAAAGAAATGTAAGTATGCTTACCAATAAAAAGCATCTGGTAAGGCTGTGCAATCACTTCATTTCCATTCATGGCACCAAGTTACCTTTACAGATTATAGATCCATCCTTGGATTTTGTTGTCTAGTATTCCATACCAACCTTCCATCCTGGAGGATTATCATTATCATTGGAGCACATTATTCATTGGACCCATTGAAAGCATTAAACCTTTCCTCTCTTAATCTCAGGCCACTTCGATAACTGGATATGGCTTATGGTTCAGACACAATTCACGTGGGAGAGATTGCACTGCCTCTTTCTGAAGGATCCCAGTCCAATGTTCTGTCTTTTGTTGAACTCTTAGTTGTGTCATCTGCCAATTTATCGCAGGGGAGATTCAGTCTGAAAGGTGGAGTCGGGTCTCTTTCTTTTCTCCAAATGGATTTTTCAGTTGTTCCACCAAATGAGGTCTTTGGCCAGTCATTTTATTCCAAGAGTGATTTTAAGGTTATGTTCTCCTCAAGAACTGTCTAAATTGTCTGATAAATCACTGATTCATGCATTTTCAGTAACCACTTTATACTGGTCAGGGACAGAGTGGATCTAGAGCCTATCCTGGGAATGCTGGGTGCGAATGGGACACCAGGCCATCAAAGGGCAAGGTTTAATCTACACCCCCTAATTTTGTTTTCACACCATCAGATGTGGTGCAATAAAGGGAAAGGAAGTCATTTATCATTGCAGCTAATGATTTACAGCAACAGGAAGTGAAGAAGACACTGGCAGTACAAAGTTGGAGATGGATGCACCATGAAAAAGTGGAGAAGAGTTTATCCATTCATTCATCTTTAGGGTCATGGTGGATCCAGAGCCCACCCTGGGAACACTGAGCTTGAGGTGGCAATAAACCCTGCATGCATCCTCAGTACAATTTACCTTATGCAAATGAGAAGTGAACCATTATGTTGACTGCCAGTAGGAGCATAGAATGCTGGGATGCTTTTTTTCCACACTCCTATGAAACATTATCCAATTTGTTTTACCTTTTCTTTTTGCAAGGACTAGAATAAGCTTCTATGAAACAGAACACTGCTAATATTTTGTTGGCAAATGTGTGATATTGCATCCATTTTAGTTTGTGCAGCTATGTCATAGTAATTCATGGCAGCCAGCAGTAATTACACATGAAGGGAAACCCCTCCCTTCATCTTTTTTGGCTGGGTCCCAGAATTCATCCACATCCAGTGGGTTTTTTTCCGGACACATACAGGGGCATAGCCAGACTTTTTACAATGGGGTGCCCAGGTCAGACCCAGTGATTTTATTGGGGTGGCAATCTAGCATGGTGCAAAATACTAATCTGCATTCATAGAAAATGTAACTTCCCCTATCTGTGTATGACCTTAGTAGGATCCCAATTGGACAAAAAAGACATGCACCTAAGCAACATTTGTTATATCTAATATAAAATTATTCTATATCTTAACAGCGATTCACTAAGCAAGATTTACCAATTCATTCAGCTTTGCATCATGTGACATTGGTAACCGCACTGACAATAATAATAATAATCAACAGCAGAGGTTTTCCTTATTAAAGATGGTCCCAAGTAGAGCCACTTTAGTAATCCATGAACCCTTAATGAACTGAGTCTGTAGATTTAAAGTGGATGTGAAAGTTAAAATGCTGTTCAGAGAGGTTTTGTTGTGCCAAATTGCTATTAGACTAGTTTTACTCTTTAAAAGTTTGACAGCATTTATTGATGCAGAGAAGGCAGTGTGTTTAGAAACGTCTTTGTGCTTTCAAAGAGCAGAGTGCACTTGCAATCTGAACTAGATTGCATACGACTGTGGGGGTTTATATTGATCATGTCTTTATAACTCTCTCGTGCTCTCTCTCTCTGACCACAAATCCCTCCTAACTCTCTGCATGTCATAAATTATGAAGCCCTTGTCACCGCAGCCTACTATTATATTATGACCCTCGTGAAAGAATGGTCTGTCATTTCTCTGGTTAAATTCAATTGCATCGTCTTGAACATGCATCGACAGGGACCCAATGGGAAGCAAGCAGCATCCATTACTCTAGAACAGCCTACTATATGTATATGTGAATGTGTGTGTGTGTGTGTGTGTGTGTGTGTGTGTGTGTGTGTGTGTGCGTGTGTGCGTGTGTGTTGTGGCCCAGATTCCCTCTCACAGATGCAAAGGGAAAGATGATGGGAGCGCAACGTGAGCAGAAAAGCAATCGAGTGGTTAAGCCTCCTGTCAGACACTGGAGATTAGGATTTTTTTCTCTCCTTGCTTTCACAGAAGGGGGGAAGAACATAAGCATTTGCAGCCTTGCCTTCCTGCATCCGTATCCTCTCCACCGAGTGCCGATTCGGGCAATTTCAGGGTCACAGTGATAAAGAGGAGATAGATAAAGAGAATAGATGTTCGGGTCATACACCTGTAAATCCACCTGCCTGCTCGGCTTCTCGTTCACATCATTTAAGACGCTCGACATGAGAGGAGGATTTACTCTGGACAGATAAGAATCAGCAAAACTTTATTGTCTATTACAAAAGGAGACAGAAAAATTATCTTTGACACAGCCTTGTCATACACACACTACACGGCAGACATAAAACAGTATAATTAAAGTATAATTAATGGAAAGTTCTAGTGTTTTTCAACCAACCTAATCTCTAAACATATAACATATCTCTATGAAATGACAAAAAGTGGGAATGGTGAGTGATATAAAAAATGAACTGGAGCTTGCTTTTATCCAAATGAAAAATAAAAAAGGGTGTTGGATACCAATGGATACCACTCAGAAATGTCATAACACTTCTTTTTATCCCTACTGTGAAACATTACATTTTGTTTTCTTTTTAACTGTATATTAAAACCAGTAAAACCAGGAAATAGGATACAGCCCTGAGGGATACCTGTATTTACAGAAAGGCAAAATATTATTTGACATAAAAACATTAACCACCACAGCTGTTGCCTGTAGAAGATGTAAAAAGATGATGGAATAGTTTCATGATATTTTCAGGACAGTTTTCATTTTCTTAACAATAAAAAAATTAATATTTGTATATGGTATGTAGGAAAGCACATATTATTATTTCAATTTCTGGCCATCGCTGAAACACTAAAGTGCCATGAGCAATCAGTCATACTGCACTCCATTTGTGTCTTTATTTCTTTTGGCGAATGCAGCTTATATAATTGATGTCAAATCACAGACCATTTATTAAGTTTCTTCAAAGGAAAACCTTCACAAAGTGACACTTACAAAAACAAAGGCAGCAAACAAAAAAGTATTAATGTCCCCTGTCCCCGTTTTCCCAATTGATAATGTCTGTTTAGTCATTATTTTTCAATCCGTCCGCATACTCTCTTCAATCATCATTTTCTTTATATGCACCTTTTTTTCTCTAACAGCTGGAAATTGATGCCAGCACACGTAATGGCTTCTGATGGCGGCAATTTGTCATTGTGTTGTTCAGCTTTGGATTGTTCTCTCTGCATTATCTGCCACTCTCTTTATTCTTACCATTTCCATATTTGTTGTAGTATGCTTGTTTAAACCATTGGCTGGGCAATTTCAGGGTCAGAAGACATGACTCTTATTGATAAGCATCACTAATTCTGGTTTAGCTCTAGTTGTTAAGGAGGTTTCTGTAATGAGTATCCTTTGGTTGGTGTGATAACGCAAGACCTGAACCCTCCTCTCCTCCTGAACCCTCCTGAATCCTCTCCTCAAGGAAGCTCATTAAAACAACCCTGATGAATAAATGGAGAATCCAAACTATGATGAGGTGATGATGAGCGTATGCAGTTATTGAATGCACTAGAACATTAGGGTATGTTGCTGCAAATTCCAGTGCTTCATATGTTCTATTTTATTTTTTCCCCCTTCGGCTTCTCCCTGTTAGTGGTCGCCATAGCAGATCATTGATCTGCATATTTGATTTGGAACAGGTTTTACACTGGATGCCCTTCCTGACGCAACCCTCCCATTTTATCCGGGCTTGGGACCAGCACTGAGTACAAGACCCAGTGGCTGGGGTTCCCTGCCCGGAAATCAAACCCGGGCCAAGTGAGTCATATGTTCCATAGTTACCTGAATTTATACAATGCGGCCTTAATGGATAGAAATATAGGGACTCCACATCTATGTGCAGTACCACTCAAAAGTGGACTGGAACTCTTGAGTGTATTGAATATATGTTTAAAATTAGTATTTAATTAAAATACAAAAAGAAAAAAGAAAAACGCAAATTTTGTCACAAATATTCAGCATGGCAAGCAATTCTGTTCTAATGTTTTATTTTGAGTTCAGTTCCCTGTGCTTTTTGTTTGTTTTGCCATGTACTTCGTTTCACTTCTGTATCTTCCTCTATCTTACCATTGGCTTGTTTCCCTAATATGTGCACCTGTTCTGTGTCCAGCCCTTAATTAATTTGCTTATTTATTCCCTGTTGTCTGCCCGGTTGTCAGTGTGTTCTGAGCATTATTTCTTGTTCCTGTATCTTCCGGTTTTCCGACTCATGCCTGTCACTGTTTCTGATTATGGCTCGTCCTATTCTAATGTTGCCCTCCTGTGTATTTACCACACTAAGGATTATGATGATGATTCTTGGATTTCCCAGATTAAATGCCATCCTGAATTTACAATTTCAAAAGAGCATTTAGGCTTCAAAAACAGCTACACATTTATAATGCATTATAAATAGCATATTTAATGTCTTATAACACCTGGTAAAACCTGTATAAAAATAATAGGTATTAATTACTTTTCTATAACAGCAGCTCTTACATTAGTGGTGGCTGCAAGGCAAATTACTGGTTTATATTGTAATAGTTAATTTACATGATTCCAGTACAGACACTCCACATAATATAACACTAGCAATAAATGGATAAAAAATTTTAAGAAAGAAAAACATAATTGTTGATATCCTGAAGGAGTCTCCAGTATCAGCTTTGTCACTTACACAGGAAAGTGGACAGGACAGAGGGCTTTGTGAGGTTTTATTGATGGTTTTTGTTTTGTTTTGGTAATAAGCCAAAAAAAAATTTCTTTACAATTTCAAGAAAAAAGTGAGGCAATGACTGTTATAGCTACTACAATGTAAGTTACAACAAGAACTAACTTGTTTTACAGACAAAAATAAATGTAACTGGAAATGGATCGAAGTGTTGTTACACTGTGTTGTTCTTCAATAAATAAAAAAAAATGTAATGTTCTTTAATAAATTTTTTATTTTTTTTTAAAGTGCTATAAGAGGAATCAAACACTTCAGAATGTGCTGTTATAGGAACATAATTAACTTTGGGGTAGTAACAGTAACTCCACTTTGTGTCAGACTGCATCGAACCATCCTGTTGTTGATTGTTTTCCTAAAACATTATGCCACTAATATGTTAGTGACAAAAAATGTTCATTATATAACAGATATTATAATCCATTATGTCACTTTATATGTTGTAAATGTAATTAGAATGTCTTATTAGAATTATAAGGTATTACTTATAATGCTAATAAATGACATTATAAGTGCATTAATAATGTACTATAATGCTTTATGAATACCTCAGAAAACTGAGAAAAGCCCAAGAGTGTGCAAAGCATTCTTCAAGACTAATAAAGAATCTAAAATATAAAATAGTTTTGATTATAACCTACCCATATATCACTGATTTTGTTTCATTATGCTCCACAGTGACCTTACACAATGGCATTAATCATGTACTCCAAGAAACAAATGATAAACAAAGCCAATCTTTATACTACGCATTACGTGAAATGTTAATATTGAACAAGAGCAATCCATTTCTCATAACAAATAGCTACATAAACAGAAAGCAGTTGCAAAGGTCAATTACTCTGCTGATTTTCTCCAACTGAATTTTGCATTTAAAATGAGTCAATAGCCTCAACATCAATAGCAACTGGCAGGCCTGCGTCAATGCCGAGTTTACAAAACCATGGACAGAAATGTCTCCTCGCCTTCGGGCACAATATGAGATGAGAATCGATGCTTTTTCTGCCTGACGGCAGATCTAGGGTCTCAGAAGGGCCACGAGCAAACTGTTATGCCTCTTTATTGGAATTATATATCTGTTTTTATGCATTACTGAGTGCCTATATCTGCGATATTTACATTATCCAGGACACATGTGATGGCGAGTGCTCGCAAAATGCCCGCAATCTAAAAACAATAAAGAGCAGTCTCTGTCTTTATAGCTGCCATTTGATGAAATGACTGGAGGCAGAAGATGATTTTATTGTTAGGGCACTTCTTGGCTCTGTCACCAAGGCTTTTTAGAGTCATTTTTATGTATTGTATTTTAATACAGCTTCATGGCGAATGCCATCTTCGTTTTGATGGATCGCTTGCTGCTGGTGAACTTTTCAGCATAGCGGGTGCCATGTCTCGCTCTGTCTATGTCTTTGTGCTCTATGACAAGCCAGTGTCACGGGAAGGAAAAAGTTCTATCAACGTTCTACACCAAAGTAAGTTAGCCCACATCTCCACTATTTTAATAAGACTGATACGTAATAATTAGTTTTACCTCATTTTTAAACATGAATGTTGTCAACTGTATATTAAGAAAACTGTTTTTAAACCATCAACTTCTAATTTT
Organism: Cranoglanis bouderius; assembly: GCA_023630585.1. NCBI lineage: Eukaryota > Metazoa > Chordata > Actinopteri > Siluriformes > Cranoglanididae > Cranoglanis > Cranoglanis bouderius. The sequence goes on from CM042541.1 coordinate 5,755,625, forward strand.
TCCACATCACCTCTGAGCCAGTTACAAATGCAAAGAACCTACCCATCCCAATCATCACAGTATTTAAGAATTCTGATGTTTCCAAAATTCGGAAAGTGCCGATATCACGTAACCGAACCGGGATATATATACATACAGTGGGGGAAAAAAGTATTTGATCCCCTGCTGATTTTGTATGTTTGCCCACTGACAAAGAAATGATCAGTCTGTAATTTTAATGGTAGGTGTATTTTAACAGTGAGAGGCAGAATAACAACAAAAAAATCCAGAAAAATGCATTTAAAAAAAATTATAAATTGATTTGCATTTTAATGAGGGAAATAAGTATATGATCCCCTATCAGTCAGCAAGATTTCTGGCTCCCAGGTGTCTTTTACACAGGTAATGAGCTGAGATTAGGAGCACTCTCTTAAAGGGAGTGCTCCTAATCTCAGTTTGTTAGCTGTAAAAAGACACCTGTCCACAGAAGCAATCAATCAATCAGATTCCAAACTCTCCACCATGGCCAAGACCAAAGAGCTGTCCAAGGATGTCAGGGACAAGATTGTAGACCTACACAAGGCTGGAATGGGCTACAACACCATCGCCAAGCAGCTTGGTGAGAAGGTGACAACAGTTGGTGCGATTATTCACAAATGGAATCAGCCCAGAACTACACGGGAGGATCTTGTTAATGATCTCAAGGCAGCTGGGACCATAGTCACCAAGAAAGCAATTGGTAACACACTATGCCGTGAAGGACTGAAATCCTGCAGCGCCCGCAAGGTCCCCCTGCTCAAGAAAGCACATGCACAGGCCTGTCTGAAGTTTGCCTGAATGATTCAGAGGAGAACTGGGTGAAAGTGTTGTGGTCACGTGTGGTCAGATCTCTTTGGCATCAACTCAACTAGCCGTGTTTGGAGGAGGAGGAATGCTGCCTATGATCCCAAGTCATAACACCATCCCCACCGTCAAACATGGAGGTGGGAACATTATGCTTTGGGGGTGTTTTTCTGCTAAGGGGACAGGACAACTGCACCACATCAAATGGACAGGGCCATGTACCGTCAAATCTTGCGTGAGAACCTCCTTCCCTCAGCCAGGGCATTGAAAATGACCTTAATGACTTGGAGAGGATCTGCAAAGAGGAGTGAGACAAAATCCCTCCTGAGATGTGTGCAAACCTGGTGGCCAACTACAAGAAACTTCTGACCTCTGTGATTGCCAACAAGGGTTTTGCCACCAAGTACTAAGTCGAAGGGGTCAAATACTTATTTCCCTCATTAAAATGCAAATGAATTTATAACTTTTTTGAAATGCATTTTTCTGGATTTTTTTGTTGTTATTCTGTCTCTCACTGTTAAAATACACTTACCATTAAAATTATAGACTGATCATTTCTGTGTCAGTGGGCAAACGTACAAAATCAGCAGGGGATCAAATACTTTTTTCCCCCACTGTGTGTGTGTGTGTGTGTGTGTGTGTGTGTGTGTGTGTGTGTGTGTGTGTGTGTGTGTGTGTGTGTGTGTGTGTGTGTGTGTATATATATATATATATATATATATATATATATACACACACACACACACACATATATATATATATATATATATATATATATATATATATATATATATATATATATATATATATATATATATATATATATATATATATATATATATTTTTTTTTTTTTTTTTCTTTTCCTTGCAGGATCTCTGTAGCCTATGGAGTACTAACCATACATGTAAAGGTGCAGGGCAGCGGTATCTCAGTGGTTAAGACGTTGGGCTACTGGTTGGAAGGTTGTGAGTTCAAATCCCAGCCACCACTGTTGGGCCCTTGAGCAAGGCCCTTAACCCTCAATTGCTCAGATGTATAAATGAAATAAATGTTAGTCGCTCTGGATAAGGGTGTCTGCCATATGCTATAAATGTAAAGGCAATAGGCCAAATTGAAACAGGCCCCTTTTTTAAAATAGGTCAAATGCCAATGTTCTGGATTTATAATGTATTTTGAAATTTTGTTATGCATTGTTTGGCTGTGAGGAATTCAAATACGACCACCTATCAGATGATCACAATTTCAGGAAATAGCTAGCTCCTACTGGGTGAAAATAAATTTTACATTTACGGCATTTGGTAGACACCCTTATCCAGAGTGACATTTTATTTTATTTATACATCTGAGCAGTTGAGGGTTAAGGGCATTGCTCAAGGGCCCAGCAGAGCTGGAGTTTGAACTCACAACCTTCTGATCAGTAGTCACTGATCACTGCCCATTTGCAAACTATAAATTAACATAACAATGGCTGATAATAAACCACTGTTGTGGCCCAACACAAAGTAACGTTAACACTCCAATGTATCAGCAAGTCCTGGATTATATCTTTCTCTTAAACCACAGTAATTTTGGCAATGATTACGATGACACATTGCACTTTTTAACTGTTTATACAGTAGCTACATTTAATGTTGTAGAACATCCCTAAAACTACAGTAGTTACTTCCTGCTATCACTTATGTTATATCAGCTATAAACAGTCATTCCCTCACCAGGCTCAATTTCTCCCCCCTCTTGTTAGAGCTTGTCATGTTACAGAGAAACCACAAAACACAAATCTCTCTGTCTTGGAGGCTTTCATGTGGCAGAAAATATAAAGTTACTGCTACAAAATGCTGACACTGGAGACTCCTCCATAAATGTTAAATAAATATTTGTTAAATAACAAGTTTATTAAATCCATTTTAGGAATGAATTAATATGGTCCTGTGATTTGAATTTAATTGAATTGATTTCAAGCCGGCACTATATGGTACAAGCTGCTGTTATTGAAAACTAATCAACACCTTGTGATCAATCAATCAATGTAGTGTGGAATAAATAAAACAAATATGAAGTATGAAAGTTTCCAGAACTTGATTTAATATTTTTTTTTGAAGAGTCATAATCAGTTTATATGTATTCAAGTCAACAATACATATAAATTCCTACAACGAATATATCACCTTGTCTTCTTTTAGTATGTGTTTAATTTTATATATTAAAAATTGAAAAAACAAAACCTTCCACTGAGAAGAGGGAAATATAATTGTTTGATTAAGCATATTATTTTTTCCCATGTCATTGATACTTTGTTAAATATATCAATTACACACTCTATCCAATATAACAAATTTTTGGTAGGTAGATAATATTCTTTTTAGAATAATTACTTGTTACTTCATATATTCTGCATTTTATTGCTAATATAACACAATAGGCTTTTACAGCTTTGCATCTGAAGAAGACAAAAAAGAAGAGTGAATCACTCCTGCGTGTCATGCTCGACAATTAAATGATAAACATCTATGCGGTTTGGTTGGCTGCCTGTCCCCTTAATAAAGATAACTGATGTTTGCGACCTAAAGAGCTAAAACCATTACACTCCCCCCGGTACACAGTGGGACCACTTCGCTAACAATATCTTCAGTTCTAGCGGAGCACTAGATCATGAGGAAGCTTAAGCACCCACACTATTTGGGCACAATTCCACTGCAGAGAGATGGCTGGCAGGCGTTCTCTAATGCCCCTTCTAATGGCACAACTCTAACGAGAGGCTAAGCACTTCGGAATGAAGTCTCAGCAGAGACACAGAAAGGGAAAAGAGCAAATGAAAAGTGATAATGTGCCTGGTGGTCGTAGGTCCGGAGGAGCGCCGCTAGTTGTCTTGGTGACGTGGACTGCAGAGATCTAACTGCCTCCATAACAACCCTATTTGGTTGGTGATATTTATGAGCTGCTGCTGAAATGGCTCTTCTTTCCTTTAAATCGTTTCGCTTTTTCTGACACACTATGTGCACTATGTGCATTTGAAATGAGTCGCTAATAGTCATGGGCAAAATGGATAAGAAATGGCAGCTTTTGAATTCTCGAATCTGATTGGTCGGAAGGTGTTGATTAATTTCTATAACAGCAGCTCTGACTAGTTTTGGCTGCAAGGTTTATTTTAAAGCCCTCGTTCTAATACGCTGTCGTTTCTATAGTAATAGTGTACACAGGTACTTGTATGAACAAATAAAAAATAAATAAATAACTTAATTGATATGGTTTTAGTATTTATGGAAGGAGTCTCCAGTGTCAGTGCTTTGTAACAATCAGAGGTAAAGCTGTAACTTTAAGTTTTCTAACACGAGAAAGTCTTCAGGACATAGGGCTCTGTGTTCTGAGGACAATGACAAAGCTTTTGTCACGAGAAACAAAAACAGTCTAGTGAAGGAACAACTGTTTACAGCTGCTATAACATAAGTGAGAACTGGAACTTCTTTTGTTTTACCTTCCACAACATATGTAACTATAAACAGATAAAAAGTACGACATTTGACAAACCATTGACAAATTGCTGCCGTATAAGAAGAATTATACAGTTTGGAAATTGCTGTTATTGGAATATAATCAAGTTTACACTCTGCTTTGTGTACAACTGGATCATTGATTATTCCATGATGCTATTCCAGCATGTCTTGCTTAATAAGTATATTTCAAATTAGAAGCTACATTTATATTTGTTATCCATGACAATCAAGAGGGTAAGGGCGCCCAAAGCATATATAATAAACTCACTTAGCTAACATTCTCATCTCACCTCCCACAGGCTAGTATTACCTGCCTACTAATCAGAAAGTAGGATTTTATGTGGTCATGAAATGTCATCAAGAAGACATAACCACTCAGACACGAACTTAATTTTTCATGATGTTGATTGACTTTTTTAAATTAAGTTACATGACAGAGACCTGTAATGGCACACTGCTGGGTTGATTTAATCAGGCATCCTACACTAGTACGCAAACACACACACACACACATTTAGAAAGGTCCCCACAAAGATTTTCTAAATAAAATATAGTGTATGCCTATGCTTAAACTTAACTACAACCTATGTTTGTTTGTTTTGTGATTATGAGGACATTTGACACTACACTATAATTATGAGGACATTTGGGGATTTTGGGCCCCACAAACCGCTAAATAAACACCCACAAACTACACACTTACACACATTTGTCATACTATACTTCTGAGGACCTTTCACTGACAGAATTAATGATCATCTAAATAATGATTATGTTCACATCTAAATCTAACCCCAACTTTACCCTCAGTAAACAAAATGAAACTTCAAACGCTGCAAAGCTCCTATCCTTGTGGGGACATTTGGTACACACATTGGACCTGAAAAAAATGTAGCACATTTCTCTATTTTAACAGATTATTGCTATTCTACGGTGGCCGAGAAGTGCAAAACAAATCACAAATATGAAAACAAAATAACAAGTCAGAAAACAAAATAACAAATTAAAAAAAAAATAATAAAAAAACAAAAACAAATTATAAACACAACGACAAAGCTAAAAACAAAATAACAAGGTAGAAAACACAGCGACAGTTCGGACAAAACGGAAAAGGTAGGTATATTTTGCGAATGGATTACTTACCGCTGATTGTACAACACATCTGTCAATCACGATATACAGGAAGTAAGAAATTGTAAACAACTTTTTCTTGTACATAAGTGGATTTCGGTGTTTTTGTCCATAGCAGAACTTCTAAGCAAAACTTAAATCTTAGAAAATAAAAGTTTACACTGGCAAGAAAGGAGAAAATGGAATTTATTAGGCACTACTTTGAGGAAGGACATTCATATGCTGTGATTTTGGATACGCTGTTAACACACCATGACATAAATATTAGCTTGCGCTCTCTAAAAACACACCTAAAGGACGCAGGTCTGCACACACGAATTGACTTTCCAGTACTGACTAGCGATGGGTCGTTCACGAACGAGTCGGCTGTATGAGTCGGCTCCTTTAAGTGAACAATGGGAGCCGCCTCCCATCTGAGAGCTGATTTAATTTTTTCATAAATTAATAAAAGACAGAATAATAGGATGATCTTTTCGCCATACTGGTCGGCCACGTGCACTCCATGCACTGACTGAATGTTGTGTTGACGGATATATACATATATGTGCGTGCGACCAATCACGTGTGATAACATTCTCCATTTTAATACATTTAATACATGCATTTTAATAACAGACAATATAAAGACAGAATGTAGAATTTGTAAGGTAAAAATATCATATGGAGCAGGGTCTTTGTGTTTTGCATAGTTCAATATACATAAAATTGTTAGAACACAGACTCGGAGCGGGATGCAAGTGCAGGGAAATGTCACTTTATTAGAAACTCCAATATTATTGGAACAGACAAAAATCCAAACGCTAGGCAAAAGGCAGAGTAAATAAACAATCCAAGGTCGTACGATGAACAAACAATATCCCAGGGGCAAAGACAATAATCCAAAGTCGTGAGGCAGGCAAAAGATCAAGAACCAGAATAAACAATGCAGAGAATAACGGCTTGGAAATGACAGAACACTAGGTAACTGAGCAAATACTTCGCAATGACTGAAACACAAAATGAGGTACTATATATACCTTGTGGTAATGGGTGTGTGATGGTGAACAGGTGAGTGCAATTAAAAGTCCGGTGACTGTGAGCGTGTGATAGTGTGTGAGTTGTGGGAAGTGGAGTCTGTGGCGGCCATGTTTGTAGGCCCCTGGGTATACTGGGAAATGGAGTCAGCGTTGTGGCGTAACCTAACAAAAACGTTCAATACACACGTGTAATAGTGTTTGATGTTTTTACATTATTTAAAGTTTTTATGCCAAACATACTGTCAAATTATGTAAAATTATAAGCTTTAGTGTAATTACATCAAATTATTTAAGTGATATATGTGCACACATACTAATCATAGGTCAAGATATTGTTCAATTTGGCTGAATTATAAAAGCCAGAAGTGGTACTAAATGAAGAGCAGTTTGGTAGCCGAATGAGCCAACTCTTATTGCTGATCTGGCTCACTAAAAAGAGCCGGAATTCCCATCCCACAGCCTGCTGTACTTCCAATCAGCGGTAAGTAATCCATTCACAAAATATACCTACCTTCTCCATTTTGTCCGAATGGTCATTGTGTTTTCTGACTTGTTAATGTGTTTTCGGAGTTGTGATTGTGTTTTCTGACTTGTTATTTTGTTTTTAGCTTTGCCATTGTGTTTATAATTTGTTACTTTGTTTTCGGACTTGTTATTTTGTTTTTTATATTTGTGATTTATTTTGCACTTCTCGGCCACCGTACTATTCCCAAAACGTGAGTAATTCAATATTTTAAATTAAACTTTTCATTTCGTTAACTGAACACTTTTTCATGATTGTGATGACACACACACACACACACACACACACACACAAAATGGTCCTCACAATGCTACCTAACCAACATTTTAATGTTTTGTTTTGTTTGTTTATTTGTTTGTTTGTTTGTTTTTTGTTAAAACACTTTTATGTGAATGTGACACTACACTATAATTATGAGGTCATTTGTTTGGTCCTTATAAATTCTTAAACACACACACACGCACACACACACACACACGCACACGCACACACACACAAGCACACAGAGGGTCTGGACAGCATGGCAAATACAGAAACATCTGTTCTGCTCTTCTGTAGACTGTATTGGAGTGTACTGAGCAGACTGCGCACTGCAGGGGAGAATGAGTAATACCTACGCAGCAGGTCCGTATATTACTCTCTCGCTCTCCAGCACCCTCGCAAACTAATTTAAAGGAGATCTGTGGAAGGTTAAACGAGTTGATTGTTGTTGATAAAGTCATGTGTGAAGCATTTAAATTCACTACTTCCCACTCTGAATATATGTGCATGCATTTATGTTTTGGAATACAATTCACATACACACACACACACACACACAAACAAGACTTTGTGCTGTCACAATTAAAAAGCTGTGTGTAAATAACAATTACTAGATAAAAAAAGTCACAATTGTGTGATATGTTGCAACTGTGAGATAAAAAAAATATAGTTTCTTTGAGAATTCACTTAAGGTGATTATAATCATATGGCAAATTTTACCTCAGTGGTTGAATAGAACTGCTGCTACAATCATAATGATGATCCTGTGCTCATTCCAGTATTCTCTAATTCACAATATGAACAGATAATGTTCTAAAATGATACTAATAATAGGCACACTATTCATTTTTGTTTTCTTTTATTGTGTTTTGTGGAACTTGTCTACATCCTGACTGTTCTCACAGAGCTCTAGACTGAAGCTTGACCGGCCTTAATCTTCCATGTGCAACAGGAGTCTGCTGATTGTTGAAGGTCTGATTCTCAACCTATTTGGTGCTGATCAGTCCAAGAGATCTCGGGGCTGCTCGACCCTCTGTCCCGCAATGTACAGTACTGTGCAAAGGTTTTAGGCACATGCAAAGAAATTCTGTAGAGCAAAGATGCCTTCAAAATAATGAAATTACATGTTTCTACATTTAAAAAAAAAAAAAAAAAAAAACAGTAAAGAGCAGTAAACAGTACAGTAGTAAATGAAACAAAGTCAAAATATGGTGTGACAAAAATAAATAAATAAATAAATAAATAAATAAAAATAGTAGTCTCTTGTACAATTTGTGCAGTTTTATAAGGAAATGAGCTGGTAAGTTTTATTGAGCATCTTGCAGAACCAGCCACAGTTCTTCTGGAGACTTTGACTTTCGCACTTTGTGGAGGCGGGGGCGTGGTCGAGCACCGGTTTGTGAATGGAGGGCGGAGCCGGAGAAAGCGAGTGGTAAGGTTTTCACACCTATAGGAAATTGAGACTAACGAGTGTTCTGTGTTGCAGTGCCTCGAGAGAGAGAGAGTGACGCCGACACAGAGCTACATTTGTGCGTGTGTCTGTGTATGTGAAGAGTGAGCAAAAAAAATAAAAAATTGAAAGTTGGAATCAGCCTGTCTCCTGTCTGGTTCCTCCGTCCCAGCTTGGAATTATTACACTGGTGCCGAAACCCGGGAAAATACGAGAGGAAATCGCCGCCATGGAAGGCTCACCTCTGGACCACCTTATAAATCAGCTGGCCAACCTCCACCAGACCCAACACCAGGCCCTCCTGCAGCTCCAGCGCGACCAGGAAAAGTGCTTTAAAGACCTCCTCGACGCCTGGGGCAGCAGGCCGGGATTCCAGCCGCCGGCCCTGCAGCCTCAGCAGCAGCCGCGCCTGCGGCTCTGCCCCATGTCGCGCTGACGAAGATGGGACCTCAGGACGATCCAGAGGCCTTCCTGGAGCTGTATGAGCGCTCCGCGCACACATGGGCCTGGCCTGAGGGTCAGTGGGCGGCTCGTCTGGTGCCGCTCCTGTCAGGCGAGGCGCAGCTCGCGGCCCAGCAGCTGCCCATTGTGAGCATGCTGGAATGCCCAGACCTGAAGCGGGCTATCCTGCAGCAGATCAGGCGGACCCCCGAAGAGCACCGGCAGCGCTTCAGAGCCCTGGCCTTCGCGGAGCTCGGCAGGCCGTTTGCCTTCGCCCAGAAGCTACGGGACACCTGTAGGAGGTGGTTGTTGGCTGAGGAGCGCGACGCAGAGGAAGTGATCGACCTAGTGGTGCTGGAGCAATTCATCACCTGGCTTCCCGCCGGGACAGCGGAATGGGTCCAGTGCCATCGTCTTGCATCGCTGGATGAGGTGGTTCAGCTGGCAGAGGATCACCTGGTGGCGTATCCAGGGGCAGGCGAGCCCCACCCTTCTTCATCTCTCTCTCTCTGTCTCTCGACCTCATGTCTCTCCCCGTCCTTTCCCTGCCTGTCCCTACCCCCCGGAGACACGGGCTGGGTCCACCCCAACCCATGCCACTCTCCCGTCCCCCCCCCCTCTCCGTCCCACTCCCTCTGCCCTCCCTGTTTCTGTCTCTTCTGCTCCTCAGGTGGGGGAAACCAAAGCTGCCGGTGCAGGAGGAATGCCTGGGTCGGCATGCTGGCGTTGCGGGGATCCAGGGCTTTTCCAGGACCAGTGCCCCGTCCTGGATGTGGAAGCAATGGTCTGGCCCCTCGACGCGCCGCAGGCTGCCCCCGATCGAGCAGGGACGTACTGCATACCGGTGAGTGTCCAAGGGGGTACATACCAAGCCTTGGTGGATTCAGGATGCAATCAAAACTCCATTCACCAAGGCTTGGTTCAAGGGGAGGCATTGGAAAATGCACGTTTGGTGAAGGTGAGGTGTGTGCACGGGGATATTCACGAGTACCCATTAGTGCCCATTGTCATCAAATTTCGAGGGAAAAAAAATATAGTGGAGGCGGCGGTTAGTCCCTGTCTCACCCATCCACTAATTTTGGGAACGAATTGGCCGGGGTTTCGTTTATTAGCGAGATAAATGTTTGTGGATGGGTCCTGCATTAGGGAGAAGTGGTGTGGAATGTGCGCAGCCTTGGTGGGAGAGGCGGTGCCAGGGCTGTCAACGACAGCTCCACGTCAGCATGACAACAAGAGCGGGGGGAGTGGCTCTCCCCCCTCTTAGCAGGGATTCCCCTCAGGGATTTTCCCTTGGAGCAGTCGCGTGATGAAACCCTGAAGCATGCCTTTGATCAAGTGAGAGTAATCGATGGTCAGCCAATCCAGCCCAATGTTGCACTCTCCCACCCCTACTTCTCCATTATTAAAGATAGGATTTATAGAGTGACGCAGGACACTCAGACCCAGGAAAATATAACCCAATTGTTGCTTCCGAAGAACTGTCGGGAAGGATTATTCCAGGCGGCTCATTATAACCCGATGGCGGGGCACTTAGGGCAGGCGAAAACATTAGGTCGGCTCTTGGCTCGCTTTTATTGGCCGGGCATTCGTGGCGACGTCCGCCGGTGGTGAGCGGCGTGCCGCGAATGCCAGCTGGTGAATCCACCGGCCACCCCAAAAGCATCGTTGTGCCCACGTCCGTTAATCGAGGTCCCCTTTGAGAGAATTGGCATGGACCTCGTCGGGCCATTAGACCGATCTGCACAGGGGTATCGCTTTGTATTAGTATTATTGGACTACGCAACGCGATATCCGGAAGCGGTGCCTCTACGCAATATCTCCGCGAGGAATGTTGCGGATGCACTCTTCCGCGTTATCTCCCGGGTTGGGATCCTGAAAGAGATCCTAACTGATCAGGGCACATGTTTTATGTCACGCACCCTGCGCGAGCTGTACAAATTGTTGGGGGTGAAAGCGATTCGCACCAGCGTTTATCATCCGCAAACGGGTGGGCTGATGGAGCGCTTTAATCAAACGCTTAAAAATATGATTCGTAAGTTTGTGCAGGAAGATACACGGAATTGGGATAAGTGGTTAGAGCCCCTGTTATTTGCAGTATGAGAGGTCCCACAAGCCTCCACGGGGTTTTCCCCATTCGAATTATTGTATTGACGCAAACCGTGTGGTGTGCTTGACGTCATACGGGAAAATTGGGAGGAGGGACCTTCAGCCAGGAAGAATGAAATTCAGTACGTTTTGGACCTGAGAGCAAAACTCCACACATTAAGCCACCTAACACAGGAGAATTTGCTACAGGCACAAGAACGTCAATCCCGGCTGTATAACAGGGGTGCATGGCAACACGAGTTCATGCCGGGAGATAAAGTGCTCGTATTACTACCCACGGCAAGCTCCAAATTACTCGCCAAGTGGCAAGGACCCTTTGAGGTCACACGGCGAGTCGGGGATGTCGACTATGAGGTAAGGCGAATGGATAGAGGCGGGGCGCGGCAGGTTTATCATCTAAACCTGCTAAAACTATGGAGGGAGATGGCATCGGTAGCGTTGGCAACGGTAGTTCCTGAAAGGGAGGAGCTAGGGCCGGAGGTAGATCAAAAATTGGTGAGTCAATCCCCTCCAGTGCCATGCGGGGACCGCCTCTCCCCAGCCCAAATTACAGACATCAAAACACTACAGGCAGAGTTTTCTGACGTGTTCTCGCCTCTCCCCAGCCGCACTAACCTCATAGAGCACCACATTGAGACAGCCCCAGGGGTGGTGGTTCATAGCCGCCCCATCGGCTCCCTGAACACAAAAAAAATGTGCTCTGGGATGAACTTAAGGCCATGCTCAAAATGGGAGTAATTGAGGAGTCCCACAGTGACTGGAGCAGCCCGGTGGTCTTAGTTCCTAAGGCCGACAGGACGGTCCGATTTTGTGTGGACTTTAGAAAAGTCAACGCGGTGTCTAAATTCGACGCATATCCAATGCCTCGCATTGACGAACTGCTCGATCGGTTGGGCGCGGCTCGCTTTTATTCGACACTGGATTTAATCAAGGGATATTGGCAGATCCCCTTGACTCCAATGTCCCGGGAAAAAACGGCCTTTTCCACCCCGTTCGGCTTACACCAATTCGTGACCCTTCCTTTTGGGCTGTTCGGGGCTCCTGCAACATTCCAGCGGCTCATGGACCGAATACTCCGTCCACATGCTGCATATGCCGCTGGCTATTTAGACGACATTATTATATACAGTAATGACTGGCAGCGACACATGCAGCATTTAAGGGCGGTGTTGAGGTCGCTGAGGCGTGCGGGACTCACGGCCAACCCAAAGAAGTGCGCGATTGGATGGGTGGAAGTACGGTATCTGGGCCTCCACTTGGGTCATGGACAGGTGCGTCCCCAAATTGATAAGACAGCAGCAATTGCAACCTGCCCAAGGCCCAAGACCAAAAAGGAGGTGAGACGGTTCCTGGGGTTGGCTGGCTATTATCGTAGGTTTGTGCCTAATTATTCGGACGTCACCAGCCCGCTGACTGATCTCACTAAAAAGGGGGCACCAGACCCGGTCCAGTGGACGGAGCCATGCCAACAGGCTTTCACTCAGGTAAAAGCTGAACTGTGTGGTGGACCACTTTTACATTCTCCTGACTTCTCTCTCCCTTTTGTCTTGCAGATGGACAGGGGGCTGGGGCCAGGTGGCTCTCGGTACGGGAGACAAAGTACAGCACCATTGAGAAAGAGTGTCTGGCCATCAAGTGGGCGGTCCTCACCCTCCGCTACTATCTGCTGGGGCGGGCCTTCACCCTCTGTTCGGATCACGCCCCACTCCAGTGGCTCCACCGCATGAAGGAAGCCAACGCGCGGTTCACTCGTTGGTACCTGGCACTTCAGCCTTTTAAATTCGAGGTGATCCACAGACCGGGGGCGCAGATGGCTGTGGCGGACTTCCTCTCCCGGCAAGGGGGGGGGGGGAGTCGGCGGCAGGCCGGATGGCTCCCCGGCCTGAGTTGGGCGGTAGGGGTATGTGGAGGCGGGGGCGTGGTCGAGCACCGGTTTGTGAGTGGAGGGTGGAGCCGGAGAAAGCGAGTGGTAAGGTTTCCACACCTGTAGGAAATTGAGACTAAGGAGTGTTCTGTGTTGCAGTGAGGAGAAAAGGAGGAGAGACACGCGCCTCGAGAGAGAGAGTGACGCCGACACAGAGCTACATGTGTGCGTGCGTGTGTGTATGTAAAGAGTAAGAAAAAAAAATAAAAAATTGAAAGTTGGAGTCAGCCTTTCTCCTGTCTGGTTCCTCCATCCCAGCCTGGAATTATTATACACTTGCTTCTTATTTTTGCAGCAAAACCCAGCAGCCTGCTGTAACGTATCGGGGTGCCCAAACTGATTTCTACATTAACCCAAGTGAAACATATAAAGTTTCACTCCTTTAAGTGACCCAGAATAACCCGAGAGGCCTTCTTTGACCAGATGCAACTCTGGAATTCAGGAGACTCTTTGGGAACCCACACAGGACCTACTCCCGCAATAAAAGAAACCTTTGATGACTGAACTCTGGGAAACTTCAGGATTAGTTCGTCAACAAGGATCCACCATTTCCCGACCCCAGGGCCTGTAAATCTTCGATCTAATCTCAGTTTACGACCTCAGAGATTAACATCGGAGCCAACCGGTCTAGCAAAGAACCTCCTCCCTAGAAGGTCACCCTGAGGTGACCAAAGGACCATTGTAACTTTAGAAGAACGCCAGCCCCCTCTTCTGGACATGCACACACTCACGCACACACACAGTGAACATGTCTCTTGAATGTAACCTGTAATCATATCCCTAGATAGTTATGATTTATTCGTATATGCATGTGTTGTATGTCTAGATAACCTAGTTGTAGCAATTTTATATAGTTTGAGCGAAAAGCTAATTTTTAAGTTGTCTGTAACTATGTCTAATGATCCTACACTGTCCAAGATATCATAATCTCCTTGAAGTTTGGTACCAAAATCATTGTCTCACAATATGCCAATTAATGATGCATACTACAGGACGATAGGATGTATCATTCTATACTTTTCCATGTTTTATCAAATACCATATTGATCCAAACTTAACACAAACCCCGCCCTGACATGCGACCCGTTCTGGGACAGACCAAAGAAGTTTTCCCCCAGAACTTTCTCATCTCTCTTTGGATTCGCCAGCAGCTCGGAGAGGCGTGTACATTGGCATTGTCCATAAAAGACCGTGACACGCGTCCCCCGCTGGCTCGCTCCTTCGCTTTTTCTCACCCTCTTCCTACTTCTCACCTTGCCGCTTTCCGTTTCCGGCATTCCTCCGGACTCTCCTTTGTCTCGTGAAACCACGTGGCAATCACCATATTCTTCATCCTCGGGCGAGACTCAACTCCGTTCACCCCTACTCTACCGACGCCGAAGAACCAGCAAATTCCTCGCTCAATCTGCAAATCAAAGACCCTCGTGAACTGCATAAAATTAACGCAAGTATAATTCCAATTGACCTTTAGAGGTGTCCTTTAAGTCAGAGCCACTTTTGTTGAAAAAGTTGAATTCAAATTCCTTTGCTGATTCTCGAGGTTAAACTGTGTTCTGCCATTGTTACTTCCATCACTTTTCCTTCTGTTCCTTTCACTTACCCTGTATATATATGTATTATTTGTTTGTACCTAGTTGTGTATATCTGTAGTTTTTACGTAGTTATTAAAATCCATGGTTATCACGCTGGATCGTCTGTTTTTACTTATGACAAGGTTCACTTTTAACGTTGCTCCCCGCTACGTGCTGGATTTCTGTTAACGTAGAATAAACTATGCTTCGTGGCCAGAAGGATAATTTATTTCTTTAGAGTAATACGAAGACTGCCCTGGTAAGTTTGGTGGACAAACAGATCAAGCTGCTTCGCATTTAATTCTAAAGCTAGGTTACAGTAATTACTATAACATTCCCTTTCATGGTCGATTTATATCCATACTTAATCAGAACACGCTTCGATTAGAGCTATAGATATATTTCACCCATTTGAGCTAGATTCGCTACATATTATGGTGGAGATTGTGCGGGCACGTTTTAAAAACCTTGGTTCATGAGTGAATGCGCTTCGAATCCGGCGCGACTTTGTTCGTCCCATTCTTAAATCCGTATTGCGCGCGCTCAGCGAGTGAGCGTCCCGAGCTCACTCCGCTGATAACTGAAAGGCTCTAAGCTGATTTTCAGTTCAGCACGTTAACAGCGCTATATATTTGTCTGACAAATTTAGCCGCGGTTAAGTGCTTAAAGTTAAAACTGCAGTTCATAACATTAAACTTGTGTCTGAAGACGATGAAATCGCAACACAGCACATTTTTAATTGCGTAATCGCCTGGTAAGAACGAAGAAACCTTCTTCCAGCGCAGTAAAGATTGATTTGAGCGATGTTCCTCTTATCTTTCTAAAAGGCCTTATTATATTGCTAGACTCGATGCATTGCGTTGAACCAATGTTAATTCGACAGGCAATAAGTCTCTTCTGGCAGAGCTAAACCGGCGTAGCTAACCGTAAGACGCACTGCATGTAGAAATCAGCCTCAAACGGTGATTGATATATAAATGAAGAGCCCGACACTCTGATCAAGTGTAAATTCAAACAACGGCGAAGAAACCCCGTTGTGATTTTATGTGCATGGCAGCGAAGAAATCCTGCCCACATTTCTTGTGCGTGAACAGCACAAAGGATCCCTGAGATCTCAAAATTTCTCTATTCTCGTGATAACACATGAAATCGCCATTAAAGCCGTCCCCTAGGAAACGCGCGCTGATTTCATTTCACGTCTGAGTTAGGGTAGGTTGCAGTACCTCTGACTGAACACCAGAGGGCCGCCAGCTTGAGGGCTAACCGCGGTAAAACCAACACCCCCTTTTTACTCACTATTGGGTGGCTCACTGCCGCCACCTTGTGGACCTTCTCTGTTAGGTCTATGCTATTCTCATTTCTGCATTCACTGTTCCTTGTCTCAGCCTCTCGGTCCTTTCTAGCTATCCTACTCTAACAGGATTAGTGTTCTCAATTTTTTTTTTCCTTTTCTCTTTCTTTTCGGCTTGTTTGTTTTATTACTCTTTTGTTTTATTGGCTGGGTTACAATTTATTTCTCTCACCACTTTATTTTTCTTTATTGGCGCTATTAGTTTCATTTTAATTACTATTATAAATTTTTTTTTCTTTCTTCTTTCTTTTTTTTTCCCTTCTTTTTCGCATTATTATTTTTAATTTTTGTTTATTGTTTATTTTTACTCACTCATTTTTCAATTTTTTATTTTTTTTATTTTTTTCGCTTCTCCCCTCTCTTCTTTCACTTTGTCATTTTACTTATATTTTGACTCCCTTTCTCGTCTCTCCCAATTGATAACACTCTTCCACTTAAAGAATTCCTTACTGTGCATGCTCCCTTAGTGTGAACTAAAACCAAGCCAAAGTAAGATTTGAATTCTAACTGTTGTGGTAGCCATTGGCATCTGCCTATTCATAGGACTTCCACAGATAGAGAAGGCTTTCTCCTTACCCCCTTCTCTTTGTTTTCATTAATTAGTTCAATTTTATTTGCTCTACTTAGCTGTTGTTTGGTTATGACTTGTCTCCTCAAGCTCACCTAAAGGCATAAGCCTACGGGAACCAGCAAGGAAAAGCTAAAACCCTAGATTGTATGACCCAGGCAGCCAGTGTCATTAGATGACCCACTAGGCTACCGCCTGTCCAAATCTTCTAATTCAGATCTGGCGCATACCCAGACCATTTGGCCCTTCCTGGCCACCTACGGCCAAAGACAATAAGTGTCCGGCCTACATACCACTAACTGGCTGTACCAGTTAGCCAAATTGAGACTCACCGCGTACCTAATTAAGTACGATTGCGACTAGCTAATTTGCGTAGACTTGCATTGGCGTCTGTGTTGTTCTTCTCTCGTCAACAGTTGCCATGTCCCGAGCAAGCAGCCCCACTGCCCATTGGTACAACCTTGAGACCTGGCTGACTACCATGACGACTACGTTCCTGCCCGGAGCAGCTACCGACCGGCAGCGCTTAAGCAAAGAGCAGCTGGACGAGGAAGTAGACAGGCTGATGGCGCATGATCCCACCCAGAACTACAGCTACAAGGACTGGGCCAAGATCGTCGGAAGCCTCGCTCACAACCTCCTCATCCAGGCATGGCGCAGCGAAAAGAGCAACAGTGACCTGGAGCAAACTGTAACGACGCTCCAGTTTCAAGTCGAAGAGGCCCGGGCCAGCCAGGCCCTCGTTCAAACCAGCCTGGCTCAGCCATCACCCGAGACCACGGACCAGCACAGCACGGATTCCGAGCTACAAGAGGAAGTGGAGAAACTCCAAAAAGCCCTGCAAGACCTTCAAGCAGAAACAGAGCGAAAGGAGAAGCTGGAGAAAAAAAACAGGGATGAACTGAAAAACAAAATCCAACAAGGTGACACTCTCCTGACCAAAGCAGGGAGAGAACTGGAAGAAAGGAACGCTAAGCTCAAGGCATGCGAGAACCACCTGCTGAGGGCCCGAACTGAAATCGAGACCTTAGTACACGAAAAAGACTCTCTCAAAGATGAACTTGACACTGTTCGCCGAGAATTGAAATATTCCTACTCGTTCCAGGATGACCAGATAAGGGAAACACTCACCACGGAGTTTCCCACGACCAGTGAGCCGAGGCCTCCCGGCCACGAGCTCCTAGCTCGAAAGGGGATTGAAAGCCCACTGCTCAAGAAGTCACCAAGCGACCATCAAGAACCCCCGTCAGCCACAAGGGGGTGGAAGCCTTTCCAGAGCATTCTTGCCCCCAGTCAAGGCATAGCTCACAAAGAACTGGACAAGCTGGCCAGGAACGTTCCTACGTTCACTCCAAACCTGGCGGGAGACCATGACATTCATGCCTATCTACAAGACATAGACTTTCTTTTACAGACTTTAAACAATGTGACCATGTGGGACAGATTATACTTGATCAGGATTACGTCCAGTCGTGATGTGCGGAGCTTCTTAGATCGACAACCAGAGACTGTCAGATCGGATTACCAAGAACTACGACGGGCGCTGATTAAGGAGTACTCTGACCCTGAATCAGATCAAGGGATTATTGCAGCTATGGACTTAAAACAGAGCCGGCTCGAAACCCCACAGGCCTATTACCACAGACTCCGACGGGCCTACTTCGGGGCACGGAACGAGCCAGGAATGGAGGAAGATATCAACTTCAGGACTCTGTTCCTCCGAAATCTGCATCCTACAGTGAACCATCACCTAGGAGTCCTAGCCTGCCCACGCAGCATGTCCACTCAACAGCTGCGGGACCTGGCCCACAAGGCCTACACTAAGCAGAAGGCCGCCTCCGAAAAACCTGTGAAAAACCCAACTATTTACCCTGTCTCCGATCACTGCTCAGAACTGGCCCTAGAGGGTGCACAAACACACTACAGTAACCGACCCTTTTCCAGCAGAGAGCACTACAACCGAGGTGGTGCGCGTCCCAATCTCCAGACTGGGCGCCCTGAAAAATTCCGGGACCAGCCACGTCCAGCTAACCACCCAAAGGGCGGAGTCACATGGGAACCCCGCCGATGGCTTAGAAACAGCCGACCCTCATCGGCCCGGGAACCTAACCCAGACAAGCCTAAGTCCGAACCTTCACTAAAACAGGACGACACGGCTACGTCTGAGTCTGCAGAGATCCTGAGAATGCTGAAGGAGATCATCCGGAATAAAGCTCGCAAATATAATGACAGAGACAAGCCAGACCCCTTATGACTAAGAGCCAGGCCTGAAACCAACCTCTCTAGAGGGCCTCCGACTGAGCCAACAACACAGACTCCTGCTGATCAGCCACGAGAAACAGAAGAAACTGAGACATCACCAAGTGACAACGTAATCCACTCACCCCCGCTGACAGCTGCGCACCCAGAGCAAACTGACCCACTGCTTCACACTGCCGAAAAAGACTCCAAGGTACCAGAAAGTGCTGTTTTAGTTGTCTGCCTCTCCAACGCGTCACCTGACACCAGCCCCAACTGCCTATCAGTCACTACACAAGCCCCAGTGCCGAAGCTCCTGGGAAATCTGATTGAAAAGGGAGTGGCCCGGAAACTCTACCTAGCTATTACGCTGGAACATGCAGTTGAACTGGAAGCCCTGGTGGATACGGGAGCAGACCTCACTCTGATGTCATCCAAACTCTTTGACAGACTCAGAGTTGAAACTAAAAGACAAAATCGGACTGTAACATCACAAAGGTGCGAGCTGAATGTACAATCATACAGCCAAAATGAGGTACAGCTTGAGCAGATAGCACCTATTCATCTAACCATCGGCCCTATGAGCCTGGTGCACCCCGTGTACATCTCACCAATGGACACTTATCCCTTTCTCATGGGAAAAGATCTCCTAGACCGCTTTGAGCCCTTATTGGACTTCAGGGAGTCAAAAATCTGGGCTCAAGTTCGAGAACCTCTGCCTCTCCAGTCACACAGGTCACCTGAGCCAGACTGCCATGCCACAGAGGCCACGGGAAATCCTCAGGTAACAGAGGTCACGGGAAATCCTCAGGTAACAGAGGTCACGGGAAATCCCACGGTCACAGAGGTCACGGAGGTCACGGGAAATCCCACGGGCAACCGCGGGAACACGAGGTTAGCACCAGAACAAAGTTCAAGTCCACTACTCTGCACTCTTGGACTCAACAAAGACTCCGAGCCCTTTTGCCCCAAGGTCATGACCGACCTGCAACTAAATGATGTGAAAACCACAGACATTGTATTGGCATTATGGGCAGACAACTCAGCCATCAGCCTCACGCTGTTTAACACCCTCCTTAAAGGCATACCCGACCTTCCATTTGTCAACAAACGCACCCGTTTTCCCTGGAACCCCTGTCTGTCAACAATGACAACTGCAAAGGGGATCTGTGCATTGAACGTGAAATGGAATAATCGGCGCATCACCCATTACTTTCTGGTCTTACCAGACCCACCACATGATGTTTACCTCGGAGCAGACATCCTGATTCGTCTTAGGGCTCATGTGGACTTTATAAATGAGGTGGTGTGGGCACCAATGATCTCACAGCCCCCTGTTGTTCCTGTCAACCACGAGAACCTCATGTCAGGGCAGACCATCCCAGAAGTCTGCACCCTGATCGGTGAACAGGATACCGTAGTCCCAGCTTACACCAAAGGGGTCACTGTTCGGCTCAACCTACGATGGGGTCAAACACTAAATCACACGCTGGGCTTCTTCCAGCCTTCACCTGAATGCTTGGAACTGGGACTTACTTTGGAAGCCACACCCCTCACTGAAGTGTCATCCCGTGCAGTTTACATCCTGTTCAACAACTGCACAGCAATGGACATTACAATTCCCAAGGCCTACCGCCTGGGGTGGCTAGTGAGCACAGACTTTCATGACTTTGAACTGAGTTTACCAATCATTGGACCAATTCCAGCTCCTATGGTCCCAGAAGGGAGCTCGGATGACACAGTATTGACAGCCCCCTTTAAGCTTGTCTCCATTACTTCAGTCATGCCAATAACCACAGGAGTAGCATGCAGAACGGAGCTAACAAAGGACCAATACCTTGCAGTCTACACAGTCTCCAACCAGCCGACCTATGAGACTGATGAGAATACTGCCCCTCTGGCTGCTAACAAGACAAGAGACACTAGCACAGAGGAGCCCTATCCTGAATTCGAGACACAAGTCCAACAAATCCTGAGGGATGCAGACGCCATACAAAACGATACAGACCGTCAAAAACTCAGACAGGTCTTGTACAAGTTTAAAGCGTCATTCGCAAAAGACTCTCTGGACTGTGGCCTCACGGGCCTCCACACGGTGCGCATCCCGACGCACCCAAATGCTCCTCCCACTTTCGTCAAGCAGTACAAGATTCCAATCGCCTCACACGAACCCGTGCAGGAGATTATCGACTCCATGCTTGAGAAAGGTGTCATCCGCCCATGCAACAGCACCTATTCTGCTCCCATCTGGCCCGTCCTTAAGCCAAACGGGACGTGGCGACCCACCATTGACTACAGGAAGCTGAACCAGCAGGTGCCACTGTCACGATGGCCCATGACCCAGCTGGAGCAGGAAATACCTAGAATACAGGGAGCCACCATTTTCTCTACGCTTGACGTGGCCTCAGGATTCTGGACTATACCTGTACATCCAGACGACCAACACAAGCTGGCCTTTACCTTCGGCAACCGACAGTACACGTTTACAAGGTGCCCATTCGGCTACGCCAACTCACCAGCGGAGTTCAACATCTTCTTGAACAAAGCATGCCCGGACGCCAGAATGAGAGGCAACCTCATCTACGTAGACGATGTTCTCATGAAAAGCACAACGGTAACTGATCACCTGAGAGAAATAGACTATGTACTGGACCAACTAACCACTGCCGGTGCCAAGATCGCCCTCCACAAAGGACAGTGGTGCCGAACCAAAGTCAACTATGTGGGCCTACTCATCGGATCACGGGGCATTGAACCTCAGACCAGCCGCATCCAGGCCATCCAGAACATCAAGCCTCCCACTAATGTCACAGAGCTGCGGAGTTTTCTGGGCGTGTGCAACTACTCACGACAGTTCATCGAGAACTACGCAGACATTGCACGACCATTAACTACGCTTCTCAAAAAGGACTGCCCATTCGCCTGGACAGAGGCTCAAGCGAACGCTATGAAAGAACTTAAAGGTCATTTGTGCACAGCTCCATGCCTGGCTTACCCTGATCCACAAAAAGAGTTCTATTTGGAAGCTGGATTCTCCAACCACTGTCTCAGTGCGGGTCTTTACCAAAAGCACGACCAGGACAAAAGAGTGGTTGCTTATGCCAGCAAGACTCTCCTTCCACCGGAAACTAAATACTCGGACTGTGAAAAGGCGCTGCTTTGCACTGTATGGGCCATACAACGCTTCTCCAACTACATCGGAGCACAAAAGGTCATCATAGAAACTTGCCACCAGCCTGTAATGTTTCTCAACAGCCAACGCATCCGAGATGGCGTGGTCACCAATTCACGCATAGCCATGTGGTTGATGGCCCTCCAAGGGCGCAACGTTGAGGCACGATACGCCCAGAATCACAAGTCTGCGCTGGGCAACGGCTTGGCTGCATGTCAAAACTGCTCTGATGACACACCTGCTGCAACACTGGACGCAGAGGGACCCCAGCAACAACAACCGACCTGTCACAGATACTTTGAGGAGAAGGTGTGCCAAGGGATGCCTACTGCCTACGTCGACGGGTGCTCCTACAACCACGAAGGCACCTTAAAAGCCGGCGCAGGCGTGCTATGGCTAAACAACCACCCCTGCCCACCACAACATTTCCAGCTGGGCCCTCAGTCATCACAACATGCTGAGGTAGCAGCCATCCTGATAACCCTCCAGATCGCTGCAGCCCATAACATCAGAGAACTCCTCATCTGCACAGACTGTAACTACGCAAGACTCAGTTTCACATGCCATCTTTCGGGCTGGAAACAAAACGGGTTCAAGACGGCAAACAACAAGCCGGTCAAACACCAACACCTGTTCCAAGCATGTGAGGACATCACGAAAACACATGACATGATCATCTATTGGAAAAAGGTGAAAGGACACTCAAAACAGCCAGGCCTGGATAAAGACCTGAATGACCAAACTGATGCCCTTGCCAAAATGGGCGCACTACATGGAGACCTATGGTCACCTCCAGCTCAGCCACCCATCTTGAATGTGGCAGCAATAACCCGCAGCAGGCGAACCCTTCCTGCAACACCACTAGCCTCGCAGCCACTTTCGCTGGCACCACAAATCTCTAACAACGACATAGCTGATCTTCAAGCCTCAGACACCTCCATCCAAGCTATGCTACACCACCTCTCTGACCCCTCCAACCACCCAATCACACCGTCTGACCTCACGGCTGCCCCCTCCCTCAGACGGCTGCATGAGATCAAAGACATGCTGCGCGTGACGGACAACATTCTGTGGTATGTCCCTGATGACCTCACAGCGCCAAGGCTCGTGGTGCCACAGGGCCAAAGGGGGGTCATGTTAATGTATGCCCACGACGCACCATGTGCTGGACATCACGGCACCAGAGCCACTTACGACACACTGAAGCAAGTGGCATACTGGCCCGGTATGCAGCAAGACGTGGCAGAGTACGTCAGAGGGTGCCTGGTTTGCTGCCAATTCGAACCAGCAAACCCAAACCACAGAGCCCCACTGCAACGCAGAGGAGTCACGTTCCCATGGTCAGACCTCCAAATAGACTGGGTGGGACCTCTGCCCAGGTCAACAAGGGGCAACAAGTACTTCCTCACAGTAGTATGCCAATTCACCAAGTGGGTAGAGTGTCTTCCAGCACCCAATGACACTGCCCAGACCACGGCATACCTACTGATGAACCATATCTTCTCCAGATTCGGACTGCCACTAAGGGTCAACTCCGACAGGGGCACGCACTTTACAGCTGAGATCATGCAGCAGACTTGGAAGCTCTTGGGTGTACAGGCTCAACTACACATCAGCCACCACCCCAGATCCTCAGGCCAAGTGGAGCGAACCAATCGGACTGTGGTCAGCATGCTGAGGAAATACGTGTCTGCCAACCAAAAGGACTGGGATGCAAAACTTCCCCTGGTACTCATGGCCATCAGAGCCACCCCGCAGGAATCAACTTGCGTGTCTCCCTTTGAATTGATGACTGGGAGGCAAATGACCCTACCGCTGCACCTGCTGTACCAACCGGGAGACTCCAACCTCGTCACAGCCTACACCACACACCAATACCTGGATGAGCTACACCGGCACCTAAGGACGACATTTGCTTTCGCCCAACAACAGCTGCAAAGGAGCGCTGAAGGCCAGAAAGCATATTATGACCGGAAAGCATCACACCAGGAACTGAATGTGGGTGATAAGGTCTGGTACTACAACTTCACACAGCCACTCCAGACAGCCTCCAAACGACTGTCGAAAAAGCTGCTCCCCCACTGGACAGGACCGCACGAGATCGTGGACAAACTCTCCGCAGTCGCGTACAGAATCCAACTAAAGCAGGGACAGAAAGACCCGATTTTCAAATGGGTCCATCGAAACCAAATAAAGAGACACGTGGCTGCTGGCAGGGAAAAGAAAGGGGGGGGGACTAATATAAACTAACCCAGTCACAGTCTGCAGAGCAAGGAAAGCATCCTGACCAACCAGGGACATCAACCGCTTACCTGCTGCCTCTCTCTTTCTCTCTCTCCCTCTTTTTCCTACACTAGGATGCTGCTGTGGCTCACCATCCTGTACCTCCAGACAACCGGAGGACAACCGCAACCAGAAATCGCCACGCCGGGTCCAGCATCAGGCATTGTACTGCGAGAACAACCTGGACTCCTCATCACCAACTGCAGGACCCACACCCAGAAAGTGTACGTCCGACTCAACCCTCGCAACGTCTACCAAGCACACTACCCACGCACCGTGGCACAATACAGCTGGGCAGGCGCCCGATGGACCGAGAACGCCCTCAATCACGCAGAGGCTGACGTCAAGTACATGCTCACCCAACTGGAGAAAATGACTGTCACCCAAGCAGAACTAAGCGGACACAACCGCCGTACTAGGCGGTTCTTGGGAGCTTTACTCAGAGCCGCCGCTGCTGTTGGAACCCTGTTCAACATCGGCATGTCTAGTGTCAATGCAGTGAGCCTAGCCACCGTAAGACGACACATGGCCGAAATTCAAACCGAGATTCCACAGCTTAGAGAGCAGCTCGCGACCCAAAGTCAAACCCTACAGACCATTGGCAAAACATTAAAAGGCACTGTGGTTGTTCTCAATACTCACAGCGTCCTACTGAACCAAACTATAAACTCAATGAAGCAGTTATTTTCAATCTTCCAAAATGATTTTGCTCAAACGCAACTGGTCACGTCCCTCATGACAGACATGCTACGAGAGGTGAGCTCCTCCATTGACAGCTTAGCAATGGGCAGGATTCCAACGTACCTGGTACCCCTGAGCCTCGTGCAATCGGTGCTGGCCTCCGCTACTACTGGCCTAACCGACCCTCTGCAAACACATCTCGCTTACTCTCTGGGTAGTGCCATACCCTTACACGTCGATCCCGAACAAGGCGAAGTGGCCTTCCTCCTGAATCTACCCATCATCGAATCGAACAACATTTACAGACTCAAAGACGTTGTCAATGTCGGGTTTTGGCAAAGCAACACCCACATTAAGATACACACGCCAGATGTGGTGGCCTACCATGACAGCAATACCCAGCTGTATCTGACCCCAAACCTACGCATGTGTACTTTGACAAAAGATATTCACTATCTCTGTCCCAGCAAGCCTTTCCTCAGGGATAACACCGAAGGGATCTGTGGATTACAGCCGATGAGAGGCGACACCCGCTGCCCCGCCGAGGCCAAGCCACGCACCCAAGTCATCGAAACGCAAGCCGAGATTGTGGGCAATCGGTGGCTGGTCAATACTCCCTCACGTACGGCCACCCTGACCTACGATCAGCATGACACCGCCACCCGTGTCAGCCTGCCCAACCAGAGCCTGTGGATTCAAGTACCGAAAGGTGCCATCCTCCACCTCGATAACCTGGCATTGTACCACCTCCCAAGCGAAGAGTACTGGTCAGAGCTGGAAATCCCGGCCTTCTTCAAAAACCACAACCTCACACTGGATCCAGAACTGGAACTGAGGATTGAGCAAGAGGGGGCCCAGTTAATCGACCTCACTCCCCTCGAGGCGACCCTCCAAGCGCTATCCCGTTCGCCCAGCCCGACCAGTTCAACAGTGGTTCAAGCCTGGACAACCGCCGACACGGCACTCTGCCTCTCTACAGCCATAGGCTACGCCCTGACGCTAGGCCTGGCCTTCGCCCTGTCAAAACGGATCAACGCAACACGAGAATCCATGAGCAGATGCGTGGCCGCCCTTCCTCGAGGTTTCAAATGGAGACCACGGGGAGAGGAAATTCAAACCGAGGCTACACCCAACCTCATCGAGATGGATCCCCAGCCAGGAGATCAACAAGCGGAGGACAATTAGGAACCCCCATCAATCAACCAGTTTGATACACTCGCCACCCGATCACCATGACGACTGTCGCCCAACGATGTCCTCACAGGGACATCATTGTCCGAAAGAGGGGGAGCTGTAACGTATCGGGGTGCCCAAACTGATTTCTACATTAACCCAAGTGAAACATATAAAGTTTCACTCCTTTAAGTGACCCAGAATAACCCGAGAGGCCTTCTTTGACCAGATGCAACTCTGGAATTCAGGAGACTCTTTGGGAACCCACACAGGACCTACTCCCGCAATAAAAGAAACCTTTGATGACTGAACTCTGGGAAACTTCAGGATTAGTTCGTCAACAAGGATCCACCATTTCCCGACCCCAGGGCCTGTAAATCTTCGATCTAATCTCAGTTTACGACCTCAGAGATTAACATCGGAGCCAACCGGTCTAGCAAAGAACCTCCTCCCTAGAAGGTCACCCTGAGGTGACCAAAGGACCATTGTAACTTTAGAAGAACGCCAGCCCCCTCTTCTGGACATGCACACACTCACGCACACACACAGTGAACATGTCTCTTGAATGTAACCTGTAATCATATCCCTAGATAGTTATGATTTATTCGTATATGCATGTGTTGTATGTCTAGATAACCTAGTTGTAGCAATTTTATATAGTTTGAGCGAAAAGCTAATTTTTAAGTTGTCTGTAACTATGTCTAATGATCCTACACTGTCCAAGATATCATAATCTCCTTGAAGTTTGGTACCAAAATCATTGTCTCACAATATGCCAATTAATGATGCATACTACAGGACGATAGGATGTATCATTCTATACTTTTCCATGTTTTATCAAATACCATATTGATCCAAACTTAACACAAACCCCGCCCTGACATGCGACCCGTTCTGGGACAGACCAAAGAAGTTTTCCCCCAGAACTTTCTCATCTCTCTTTGGATTCGCCAGCAGCTCGGAGAGGCGTGTACATTGGCATTGTCCATAAAAGACCGTGACACGCGTCCCCCGCTGGCTCGCTCCTTCGCTTTTTCTCACCCTCTTCCTACTTCTCACCTTGCCGCTTTCCGTTTCCGGCATTCCTCCGGACTCTCCTTTGTCTCGTGAAACCACGTGGCAATCACCATATTCTTCATCCTCGGGCGAGACTCAACTCCGTTCACCCCTACTCTACCGACGCCGAAGAACCAGCAAATTCCTCGCTCAATCTGCAAATCAAAGACCCTCGTGAACTGCATAAAATTAACGCAAGTATAATTCCAATTGACCTTTAGAGGTGTCCTTTAAGTCAGAGCCACTTTTGTTGAAAAAGTTGAATTCAAATTCCTTTGCTGATTCTCGAGGTTAAACTGTGTTCTGCCATTGTTACTTCCATCACTTTTCCTTCTGTTCCTTTCACTTACCCTGTATATATATGTATTATTTGTTTGTACCTAGTTGTGTATATCTGTAGTTTTTACGTAGTTATTAAAATCCATGGTTATCACGCTGGATCGTCTGTTTTTACTTATGACAAGGTTCACTTTTAACGTTGCTCCCCGCTACGCGCTGGATTTCTGTTAACGTAGAATAAACTATGCTTCGTGGCCAGAAGGATAATTTATTTCTTTAGAGTAATACGAAGACTGCCCTGGTAAGTTTGGTGGACAAACAGATCAAGCTGCTTCGCATTTAATTCTAAAGCTAGGTTACAGTAATTACTATAACATTCCCTTTCATGGTCGATTTATATCCATACTTAATCAGAACACGCTTCGATTAGAGCTATAGATATATTTCACCCATTTGAGCTAGATTCGCTACACTTCATTGTGTTTTTTGTCTGAAAAGTGTCTCTTACGTAATATGCTGCTGTCTTTAATGACATGCAAACATTTTTCTGTAACATTTATTTTTGTGCTAGAAAACTAATGTTTGGGAATCTAAAATGTTTTTGTACTGACTTGATAATGTAGAAGTCATAAAATAAAAAATCTATAACAAAGTTTGTACTAAAAAAAAGGCTGCCTAAAACTGCTTTCTTTGTCTTGCATTTATGCAACAACACCAACAAGAAAAAATTCAACTAATTTGAAAAATATTAACTTGTACATTCATTGCGCATATTTTTGTCGTTCTTCGCCATTATGAAATGAAACAGTCTTTTAAGTCTGTTTCCTTTCAAGGTTTCGTCTTCATGTCATCTCGCCACTGTCTCCTCCGGCTTGTTCATTAGGGATCTAAATATAAATCTACTTCCCGATTTCTGTAAAGCTTCTTTTCGACAATGTCTACTGTGAAAACTAAAAGGCTATACAAGTACATTTGAAGTTGAATTGAATTAAAGTTGTTATTAATTAAGATCTCATTATGCACATCATTGTAGCCACATAGTGCTTCATTCAACACTGCCACACAGACCAGCAGTCAAATGTACTGATATATTATAACCACAAAAATAATTTCAGAGGCCTCCATGTGTCCCCTCCCTCTGCTGCTCCCTTGACGCACAGCAAGAATCTGACAGGGTGCCATGTCATTATCTGAAGGGAGCAGAAATGTTCCAGTCGCTGTTGAATTGCTCTTCCTCTCTGTCTGTCTGTCCCTTTTGCTCTCTCACTCTTCCTCTCTCCACTCTTGTTCTCTCCATTTAACTTCTTCTTTTCTCTCACCCACACTGTCACAGGTACATCCTTGTTCCTTCTTTCTCTTGTTTTCTCATCTCACTCCTTTTCATACATATATATTAAAGAGTACATACCTCGTTTTGGCTTAGGTGGAGAGGATGCAATATAGAGTTGTGCCAAAAGTATTAAACAATTTTAAAATATTATGTGTGAAAAATGGAGATGATGCAAATACTAAGCATAGGAATGAAACCTAACTGAAGGCAAAATACGAACAAAAATGTGCCTTGCCTGTACTACTCTCATCTCATGCTCACTCAGTACATGATCCCTAACCTTGAATTGTAGCTATTACCAGTTTCATTACATAAATAACCATAAGCAATGTTAAATAAAAATGATTAGCTTGCATTTTATAAAAATAGATACTGCTTTACATGCATTTTGTAGTCATAAAGGTGTCTTTAACCATTCTGAGTAAATTTAAAAAAAAAAAAAAAAAAAACAAACAGCTAATGGTGTCTACTCAGCATCATTTGCAGCCTTGTTATTATCATTTACATGTACAGTAGCCCACACACAAACTTTAATATATACTCAAACAGAGTATCTAATACTATTTTTACATTGGTTAATTACTTATTTCTATGAACTATTTTTTTGCGTGAGAAAGAAAATCACAGAGAAGGAAAACTTCATTATGGTTAAAACTAAAAGTAAACATAGATCTGTTAAAATGAGCTAGCTAACAAGACTGGGTGACGAGAGCAGTATCATGACAAATGAATGCAACAGTCATAAAATGAATGTCTAAATTTCTGTTAGCACATTTTATATAACCTATTACGTGTCTGTAAACTTATTGGCAATCCTAGAGACACTGTCAGAGTCTATGGTATAGTCAATACACAGGTAGGCAGTGTAATAAAAAAAAAATTATGGTAAGAGGTAAAGGTCAAAACTTAACAGTACCAAAACTATATACAGTAAGACGATAAGACTTTGCAAAGAAAGAAATGACAGCAGGGTAAGTACATAGACAAAATAATCAAGAACTAACACAAAACAGGTGAACACAATCAGGACTAGACAATATACCAAAACAAACATGAGCACATGGTACTTGTTGTCAGAAAACGGTTATGCAACTTAAGGTCATATTCAGAGTTGGTGAGTTAAGACTGAAATTTAAGTTCAATAGATATGTCAATAAAAGTAAACGAGCAAATGGTGGCACAGAAGGTCTCAGGAGTGCATTTTTTAATTCTTGCAAATTTTCTGATCAATGATTTGGTGTTAAGACTATTAAAAGCTTAATATTTTGCCATTTTGGGCTTTTGCCCAGGAGTGTAGTTCATACCTCTGAGGTTGCCAGACTTTTCATGTGTGGTGTCAGGTTAGTGCCTAAGAGGCGCCGAACTACAGTACCCATCAGCCACTGCATGTCACATGGCCATGTCACATGTCTCATTGTTCATGCTTCCTGTTTCACGTTAATTAGCACCACCATATAAGTTCTAGTTTTTCTGTATGTCTTTGCCAAGCTTCTGTTGGTGTTCATGTTGGGTCTGTATAAAATTTAAATAAAATAAATAAATACATAAATAAGGTAAGTATGTAAAGTAAATAAGGTAATTAACTAAGGGAAATGGATAAATACATGAAGTCACAGATAGATAGATAGATAGATAGATAGATAGATAGATAGATAGATAAAATAAGTAAATAGGGTAAATAAGGTAAATTAATAAATAAAGTACAAGGATACTTGTAGTAAGGAAGTAAAGAAAAGAAAATGAATAAGTTATGTAAATAACTAAGTTAAAATATAAAATAACTAAGTTAAATACATAAATAAAAAAATTAATAAAATATGGTAAATACATAAGGTAACTCAGTAAGTAGGTCAATAAATAAACAAGGTAATTTAATCATGTAAATAAATATATAAGGTAATTAAGTGATTAAAATTCTGGAATAAATTCTGGAAAGTTCTGGAGAGACAGAGGTTTACAACATTTAATTTTATATTTCCATACTTCATATTTTTCTTGTGGCTCCTAGAAGTATGTTTAATGCTTTTATAGAAAATGACCTCCATGTAGAAACTCTTCATATTCAGCACTAAAAATGTTAAACAATTGTTCAGCTGTCAGCTAAGGCACAATTGAGCATCTACTATCCATGTAAGATAAAGTCAGTTAGGTAAGCTTTACAAACAGCATGTCTATCTTCATACAAAAGAGCTCCTAAAAACCAAGAAACTACCAAGATGGTCCCTTTATCCCAGAACCACTACAGATCTGAGTTCTCCTCAGTAGTGTGTTCAGCCTCAGCTCACATACAGTAATTCACTGTGGTTTGTTATGTATGAGGAATATATTCATGACCCAGTGTAATCATATGCTTCAAAGGGAATATATGAGGCATGTCTGAAATATGATGTCTCATGTGAAACTGATATGGATTCACTAGTTGATTCTGAATTTGAAACCTGCAGCCGGTTGTTGGTGACTTTACATCTTGGTTTCTAGGTGAGCCACACTGGAGTTTTCACTCCTGACCATGAAAAATGCATTCAATTATTGTGCAGAGGTGTTTCTTAAAAGCGCCCCATATTAGAAATGCATAAAATAAATGCATATCTGTTCTGCAGAGAAAAAGGGACCCTTCGCTGGCTTAAATGTTCGCATTTCCATTGAAATTTTTTATTTTATTTTTTTTTAAATCTCAAACAGTGTTTGTGTATGAAAATGAAAATGCAGTATGAATATTCCACACAAAAATGGGAGCATTAGTCGTGGATTATATAATTCAAATGAAAATGTTTTGTATTAGGTAACATTTGTAATAAAAAAAAAAAATAGGCAAATAAATAGGGATGGGGTGGGGAAGTAATAACATGGCTTTTTTTATGGAGTGGAAAAACTGCAGTGTAGAAGAAATTCCGTATTTGAAAGTCAGGTCAAGTCAATTTTTATTGTAGTCCCATATGCTGTGCCCTCCAGAATTATTGGCAACTATAAAAGTAAGCAAAAACCTATTATATAAAATAAACATTAGCACATAAAATTCAGATTTTCTACTTGAACAATAAAATAAACTATTTAGGTTTGTTCCACCAAAAAACATTCTCATTAGAACTATTTTTTTTTTTTTTTTTTTTTTTTTTTAAATAAGAGCATTTTCTCTTAAAAATATATGTGCCAATATTACTGATAGACATATGGAATATTTTAAATAATGCAAAGAAATTATTCTTGACAAAACAGAATTTGTTCTCAGTCCTTTTAACCATGTCCTGTTTTCCTGGTGTATTATAATATAAACTCAATGTGTGCTTTATTTAGGGCAATCCAAGAATCATAATCAGTATGCATACAGTATCATGGGTCAAAACACAAGCAGATGAGGTAATTGTGGACATATCCAGAAAACCTAAATCAAAATAAAAAAGGCACATATCAACACGAAGGGAAACTAGAATGTGGAAATAAGACTCAGATTTATAGTAACAAATGCATGATAAGACTTTTCAAAGATACTCTACCTCTGTGCACAGTACAGGTGAACACAATAGAGCAGCAAAGAAAGAACTGTAAATACAAAAAGATAGATGGTTGGTAACTTGAACAAATCAGGTTATGGATATAAAAATGCATAAGTAGAAAAATACCATTTTAAGCACAATTAAGGCTTTAATAAAAAAAATTTTGAAAAAAGTTGTAAATCTCCCAGGACATGGATCCATGAGCACACTGTCCTCCCATACAGTGAGGAAGATGGTGAAAGCAGTAAAAAGAGCTCAAATATTAGTTTTAGAATTGCATAGTTCTTGAAATTCAACTATTAAACACCACTTACATAACAAGAAGCTGTTTGTTACTGGCAGAATTGTGTCGCTATTCTCGCCAGGGTAATGGCGCTGATCAGTTTGAAACCAGTATTTTGTTGAGAAAACTTTGTGTTTAAAAAATGGATTTAAATATACAATGTCCCTGTATGTTTGAGGTAAAAAAAATAATAATAAATAAATAAATAACACTGCACATGGTGTAATTTTGTTTTAATATATTAATTTTTCATTTACCAAATAAAAAGTTAATTTACCAAAGGGTGCCAGTAATTCGGGAGACTGCTACAACATACACAAGAGCCGGACAGGCATTCTGGTACACCACTATATTGGATTACAAACATATTCATACAGACATGTCCAGCAACCCTGTGAAAAAGCTGGAAACTGTATGTGATTCCAGTAGAGGGATGTGAGTGAAGTGTAGTTACTACAACCTCCCTGATGACACAATGAGCATTGATTGATAATTAAGTCAGGCTAGTGAAGCCTTAAGCTCCTATTATGAAGTGTGTGAATACATGTCCATTAAGAGCCACTTTTAGCCTCCCTCACCAGAGACTGTGGGGTGTGTTGATAAAGTTAGTCATCATTTATACTCCATTTATAGGCTCCATTACTCTGTTTGTCTTGTACCATATGGCCTATAATCCCTCACTTCTTCCTGACGTTTGTCTAGTAGACTGAATTTGCTTTAGTTCCTCACTTTTGTTTGTTTTGTCTAATTCCATTCCGACTGAAACACAGGACCCAAGCTATTTCCCCCCATCTGGTCCAGGTATGTTTTTTTTTTTTTTTTTTTTCCTGTAATTAGCGCACAATTCAATTGAACTCAATTTGATTTATATGGCTTTTTTAACAATAGGCAGGAAACTCACTGAGACGAAAAGGAAGAAACCTTGAGACTCAAAATTGGGTGACATGCGATTATAAATCATTCCTCTCCTACAACTCTATACTGTAAGAGCAAACTGGACAGTTTTTGTGATTACAGAAGTACCTCTTAGGTACAAATCCCACTGGGACTTCCAACATGAGGTGCAGGGACCAGCTCAAGGCTTATTATCGGAGTCTCCCCATCTCATGAGACTCCTTCCCTTAAGCCAGTTCTGTAATTTCAGTGGCTTTTTTTTAACCTCCTTTTGGACGAAACCTGAAAGTTACTATTTTTTGACAATCTTTGGCCAAGATATTCCGGTGGCATCCCTAATGAATATATAATAAATTATATGCTATTTAATGATAGTTAAATCAGACATACATTGGTAGATTTCATTTCTCATCCACAATTAACTAAAAAACATCTCCATTTACTGTAACAGAAAGTGAGAGCACTGTATCCGGGCATCTTTCAAGTGGAGAACTCACACCTGCACAACTGTCAGTCATTCCGGATTCATATGTCAATTGGCTCATCTGCTGTTTTTACTAGGGAAAACAGAAGATTGCTCTTTTGGTATATTGTGTTCCGTTGTTAAAATGGGAAGCTCCTACACAGAATGTGTTTGGCAGATCCAAAATGGTAATTTAAATGTTTATTTATTGGTACTTTTCATTTCACCCGTGGCCCCCTGCAATTCCTTTCCAGCACACCATTTGAATACCTCTGCTATACTTTACACCATTCTACAGATTTTTTATTTATGAGTATTGGTGGTGGGGGAATGGTGGCTTAGTGGTTAGCATGTTTGCCTCGCACCTCATGGGTTTGGGGTTTAAATCCCCCCTCCACTCTGTGCCCGTGGAGCTTGCATGCTCTCTCTGTGCCCATGGAGCTTGCATGCTCTCTCTGTGCCCTGGGGCACCACTCTAGCGCCCCCCCCAGTCCAAAGACATGCTCTGTAGGCTGATTGGCTTGTCCAAAGTGTGTGACTGTTTTGCGATTGTACCCTGTGATGGGTTGGCACCCTGTCTAGGGTATCCCCTGCCTTGTGCCCCAAGCTCCCTGGGATAGGCTCCAGGCTCCCCCACAACCCTGTGTAGGATAAGCGGTAAAGTAGATGGATGGATGGAGTATTCATGGTGCTGCTGTTCTTGGTTTTTGACAAAAGTAAAAAAATATATATATTCCACTTTAAGTCAGCAGATTAGATGATGTGAATCTCAGCTAGCCCTGATCTACAGTCTGGATCCTATGTTCAGGTCCTTCATTTTTGTGATGAACATGTGCACAACTATTATGAATGGCAAAAACATTTTTTTTTTTTTAAATCATGATTCATAGTGCTAGAAAATATTATTGACTATCTCTCTGATTCTGTTCATAAATTTCTGGCTTAAACCACACCTACTTTAGGTTTAAATCCAAATACAGATATTTGGAGCATTAACAGACACAGAAAATTGGAGCACTAAACAGATACAGATACCAAAAGTGGCAGTGCATACGTATGTGGCCTTGCATACAAGTGTGTGCATACATGTATGACTAAGTAACACAGGTGGTTATATAGTATAACCATATCCTGTTGGAATGATTCCGTAGTGAACAGGGAGCCATAAACGCAAGTAATCACTGCTATTGAATTCTGCCACTTATTCAAGCTTAAGCCAAACACATTTTTTTCTGGAACATTTTTTTCTTTTTCTTAAGAGATGGCGACAGCCAAGCGTGGTTTTGCTGATTGCTCAGATTCCGCTGCTGGTAATGATGAATTGGTTGATATGGAACATGTCCATAACAATCATTAACCATGTGTCCTTCCGAACGATGCATTTTGTTTTGTCATAGTGCTTTTTTTTTTTTTTTTTTTTTTTGCCAGATTATCAATTAGGTTAATAATGCTGAACAAATTTCTTTTTTTTTTCACTTCTCATAGTTACCACCATTAAATCTTCCTTTAACTAATTTAGATATACAGTATTAAGACTATTTCTGTATATATCTCTCTCTACCAGTAAGAATAGACTATCTATAATTAGTTTTTTACTATTATGTAAAGCTTCAGTGGTGAATTTTCTATCTACTCTATGAGGTATTAAACTGTTGCATCAGTAGTGCTGTTGGTGTGATAGTAGGCAGTGAAATCTGAGGGTCGTAAAAGTCATTTTGCCAAATGTAAAAAGTTTAATTCTCTTTCTGACTTTTTTTTTAACGTTTGAATTTTACATTATATATACAATTTACATTCAGATTTAACATTCAATTTTAACATTTACATTTCTATTTAACATTTACATTTAACGTTTATATTCAAACATTTACACTGAAACCTAAAAACCTACACTGACACAGAAAAAAACTATTAAATGATTTACATTTGGTGCTCCATATTTTACAGCAGACACCTTTTACACCTTTTAAAACTTTTTGGTTGTAGAGAAACAGTAGTCAAAAAGGCAGTCTTACCTCTGTTTCCTGCCACTTTATGTGTAGAAAATATACCACAGTTACATTTGCATAAATATGACCTAAAACATCATCAGATTTTCACACAAGTCCTAAAAGTAGATAAAGAAAACCCAGTTAAACAAATGAGATAAAAATATTATACTTGGTCATTTATTTATTGAGGAAAATGATCCAATATTACATATCTGTGAGTGGCAAAAGTATGTGAACCTCTAGGATTAGCAGTTAATTTGAAGGTGAAATTAGAGTCAGGTGTTTTCAATCAAAGGGATGACAATCAGGTGTGAGTGAGCGCCCTGTTTTATTTAATGAACAGGGATCTATGAAGTCTGATCTTCACAACACAAGTTTGTGAAAGCATATCATGGAGATTTCTGAGGACCTCAGAAAAAGAGTTGTTGATGGTCACGAGGCTGGAAGAGGTTACAAAACCATTTCTAAAGTGTTTGGACTCCACCAATCCACAGTCAGACAGATTGTGCACAAATTAAAGAACATCATTAACCTCCCCAGGAGTGGTCGACCAAAGGCATTTAATGTTATGGAACATTTGCAAAACAAGTATCACTTACATTATAGCAGCTATAAATAGTCTTTACCTCACCAGCTTGTCTTTTTTCCCTCTCTTGAAATTAATAATTAAATAAATGAAAGATTTAGCTCATTGTGATCCAGAGAAACTGTACACGACAAAATCCTCAGTGGTGGAAAACTTAAAAAAGTACTGATACTGTTAAATTTTAAATAAAGGTCTCCTTAAAGAAAAGTGAATTGATTACATCAACAATTATACATTTTTATTTATTACATAACATTTTTTTATTCTTATGTTTATTATTTGACTTTTTTGAGATTATACAAGTCTCAATGGATTAGTTGTTTAATGACGCATTTCAACATTGATTATGAACCTGTGATTTGAATTATAGCATTATTATCAGAATAGAAATAGAAAATAGTAGAAAATTAATCAACATCTTCTGACCAATTCAACAGCGCTGTGGTATAACATGACATACCTAACACTGCTAAACAACTAATAACGGTAAGACTTTTTTTTTTTTTTGAGCAGACAAGAACAAAATGTGACCTTTCACCTCTCATCTATAGTTCAATGGACAGCTTTTTGGCTGTTCTGGAAAAAAAATTGTTCCAGGATATCAGAAACACTTCTACGAAAGCATAAATGGGGATTTATCATAACGCTTAAATGTGAGTTTGGAAATCTACTCCGTGTCAAATTGCCCCAGTAACAGTAATGATAGCAATAACGACAATGACAACAATGCTAACACTGGTCATACTCATTCGCATTATCATCAGATTATCATTTTTCTGTGCCACTCTAGAGGGGTTCTCACGTGTTTCCTCGTGATCTGAGCCCTGCCTCATTCTGTCAAAACAGATGTCTTGTCTTTCTGTCATCCGTGGTGAGACTTACACGCTTTCCTCTTTACCTCCTGGAGTTTTCCTTTCCCCAAGCCTGGAATTTTCATCCCTAAGTCTCAGCGTTCATCTTCTGATAATTCTTTTTAACCTCAGAACATAGATCGCATGCACACACACACGCACACACACACATGCAAAGACACCCCGCCCTCCTGAACTGTTGTCAGCCTCCTTTTTACGAGGAAAGAACATCTATTTTAGGTGCTGCACCAAAGACCAGCCGCCTACACACTGCTTGAGAGAGAGAGAGAGAGAGAGAGAGAGAGAGAGAGAGAGAGAGAGAGAGAGAGAGACTTGGAGAATGAGATTGGCACATCTCATCCTGTGGAGCAAAGATGATTTGGGTGGGGTAGGGGGTAAGAAGAGAGGATGGGGAAATAGGGGTGGAGGTTGTAAGCGAACAGTTCATCAAAAAGCAACAGAACAGTCACCACTGCAACAGTTTATCTAACACACACCATATACACAGGCAGATCTGTTGCAGATACATCATCCCGAGTTATGAGCCAGACACTGAATCCTGAAACTCCGGCGAAACGGAAAAGAGAAAAGAAATGGAATTGCCCTGACTTTGCATCAACTATTCCCCTCTGAGGGAGGTATATACGCTGGCAGGGGATTCAATGCCTCAGAGAATTTGAGAGAGAGAGTGTGTGTGTGTGTGTGTGTGTGTGTGTGTGTGTATGTGTGTGTGTGTGTGCGCGCACTGCCTTTATCTGCTATATCACACTGTGACCAGTGGGAAAATGACTATAACATGCCAGACTGGAGCAGAGAGATTTAGTGATTTGCAGCAGCAGAGACTGCACCATACAGCAGCCTGCACTAAAACCCTGACATGATTACAGTCATTATAAACCTCTTTTTATCCCAATTTTATCGCAAGTACTTTCACTATACGATGCCATTTTTCACATTTACATTTTACATTCATTCCTGTGACAGATGCCTGAATCCTGGCAGATAACCACACAACCAAATACGACTACATTCATATACTGAACAGATAATGTGTTCTAAACAGATACAAATACAGATTCGAATAGGAGGTGCACTACTTAGAAAGCTTGCCAGAAAGCTTTACAGGGTTGAGACCTCTGCTTCAGACTAGAGGTGTGCAACAGGACTAAGATCCTGTGGGACACAAAGAAAAAGTCGGGCCGGCAGATACAGTCCCCTCTGAAACTACTGGAACAGCAAGGCCAATTCATTTGTTTATACTATACACCAAAGACATTTGGGTTTGAGATCAAGAGATGTATATGAGATGAGAGTTTAGGATTTCAGCTTTTGTTCCCTGGTATTTACATCTAGATGTTTTAAACAACATAAAACATAGAATCATTTAGTGTCAGACTACCAAAAGTATAGGAACAGGTAAGTCGAAGTAAATTAAACGTAAATAACACTTAATATTTGGTTGCATATCCCTTGCTTGCAATAACTACATCAAGCCTGCGACTCACTGACATCAGCAAATTGTTGTTTTTTTCTTCTGTGTTGCTTTTACAGGCTTTTTCCACAGCCTCTTTCAGTTGTTGTTTGTTTCAGGGGGTTTCTCCCTTCAGTCTCCTCTTCAGGAGGATGAAATGCATGCTCAACTGGGTTAAGGTCTGGTGATTGACTTGGCCATTCTAAAACCTTCCACTTTTTCCCCTAATAGAGCCCTTTGTTGTGTTAGCATTGTGTTTTGGATCATTGTCTTGCTGCATGATGAAGTTCCTCCTGATTAATTTGGATGCATTTCTGTGTAAATTGGCAGACAGAATGTTTCTTTAAACCTCTGAATTCATTCTGCTGCTACCATCATGAGTTACCTAATCAGTAAAGATTAGTGAGCCTGTTCCAGAAGCAGCCATGTCAGCACAAGCCATGACACTACCTCCACCATGTTTCACAGATGAGCTTGTATGTTTTGGATATTAGCAGACATTCCAAATTGTTGTATTGGCTATGCCCAAATGTTTGAGCAATGGTTCTGATTGATTTTCCATCTTTGCTCAGCTTCAAAATAGCTTGCTTTTCTCCCATAGACAGCTCTCTGACCTTCATGTTGGCTTAAACTTTTTAACAACAAATGCAGTTTTCATAGGTGAAACTGAAGGAGTAGATGTTCATAGTTATTTATTGTTTAAACAATCAATCTAACAGGACACACCTGGGTAACAAGAAACACCTGTCAGTGACACATATACAGTATAGTCACCAATATTTCTTGCTTGCCTGCAAATTGGGTGGTCTGTTACGAAATGTGTTATGTTCTATGTCATTTAACACAACTACATAAAAACACCAGGATATAAAAGCTGAAATTCTAAACTCTCTTCTCATACTCATCTTTTGATGTCAAACCCAATCTACAGCAAAAACAAATGTCTTGAGTAGTTTTCAATCTACAGCAAAAACAAATGTCTTGAGTAGTTTTCAATCTACAGCAAAAACAAATGAATTGGCCTTGCTGTTCCAATAGTTTCAGAGGGGACTGTACAGCCGTGGCCAAAAGTTTTGAGAATGACACAAATATTAATTTTCACAAAGTCTACTGCTTCATTGTTTTTAGATCTTTTTGTCAGATGTTACTAACTGTTACTGAAGTATAATCACAAGCATTTCATAAGTGTCAATGGCTTTTATTGACAATTACATGAAGTTTATGCAGAGAGTCAATATTTGCAGTGTTGATCCTTCTTTTTCAAGACCCCTGCAATTCGCCCTGGCAGGCTGTCAATCAACTTCTGGGCCACATCCTGACTGATGGCAGCCCATTCTTGCATAATCAATGCTTGGAGTTTGTCAGAGTTTGTGGGTTTTTGTTTGTCCACCCACCTCTTGAGGATTGACCACAAATTCTCAATGGGATTAAGGTCTGGGGAGTTTCCTGGCCATGGACCCAAAATGTCGATGTTTTGTTCCCCGAGCCACTTCGTTATCACTTTTGTCTTGTGGCAAGGTGCCCCATCATGCTGGAAAAGGCATTGTACATCACCAAACTGTTCTTGGATGGTTGGGAGAAGTTGCTCTCTGAGGATGTTTTTGTACCATTCTTTATTCATGGCTGTGTTCTTAGGCAAAATTGTGAGTGAGCCCACTCCCTTGGCTGAGAAGCAACCCCACACATGAGTGGTCTCAGGATGCTTTACTGTTGGCATGACACAGGACTGATGGTAGCGCTCACCTTTTCTTCTCCGGACAAGCTTTTTTCCAGATGCCCCAAACAATCGGAAAGGGGATTCATCAGAGAAATGACATTACCCCAGTCCTCAGCAGTCCAATCCCTGTACTTTTTGCAGAATAGCAGTCTGTCCCTGATGTTTTTTTCCTGGAGAGAAGTGGCTTCTTTGCTGCCCTTCTTGACACCAGGCCATCCTCCAAAAGTCTTCGCCTTACTGTGCATGCAGACGCACTCACACCTGCCTGCTGCCATTCCTGAGCAAGCTCTGCACTGGTGGTGCCCCGATCCCGCAGCTGAATCAACTTTAGGAGACGGTCCTGGCGCTTGCTGGACTTTCTTGGGCGCCCTGAAGCCTTCTTCACAACAGTTGAACCTCTCTCCTTGAAGGTCTTGATGATCCGATAAATGGTTGATTTAGGTGCAATCTTACTAGCAGCAATATCCGTACCTGTGAATCCCTTTTTGTGCAAAGCAATGATGGCTGCACGTGTTTCGTTGCAGGTAACCATAGTTCCTCAACCTCAGCTACATCACTCCAGTTCATAATTTGTCTCAACTAGAGATGCATACTGGGCTGTTTTTAAAATTCTTCTACACAGATATTATTTTGGTTTGTACCTAACCAATTTAACAATTTTCTAACAAATTTATTTGGTTTAATTTCCCAAAATATAAACTAGAAAGCTACTAGATTAATTCAAACCACCACAGCCCTGACCAGGCAGTTACTAAAGATGATGGGAATATGCTCTAATCCATGTATCACTTGCCCTGAATGAGATCTGATGTGCACAATTTTGGTATTAACTCCTCACTACACATGTGTAACTCATCTCTGAATATGGTCTTAACAGTTGAAGGTCCTTGAACATGCTCCTTTCATGTGTTTTGAAATGAATCCTTCAGCATTGCTTTATAAAGGATTTACAGAGTGTGTGACTAAGCCTCTAGAATAATATGAATATGAACAAAGAGATGCAGAGAGAAAGAGTGAGAGAGAGAAAAAGAGAGAGTATAGATTCTCCTCTCTGTCTTCATGGAAGCGTCTCTCTGCGCAAGTGCAGCATCGTGAACCGGTAACCTGTTTGTGAACGGCAGAACCCGCTGAGATGGAATTCACTATTGGAGATTGGTTTTGGAATTTGAATGGGAGTGTTTGGCCTGCAGCCTGAATTGGCCAGATTGAGTTGAAATGGGTTTTAGAGTAGGAGCTAGAGATGAGGTTGACCTGCACCTTTTCATTTTTGCCCTCCATCTTAACGGAACTTCCTTTTGTCTGGTCGCGGCAAAAGTACTTTTAACAGTGTGGACTGAGAGTGT
Source organism: Cranoglanis bouderius (assembly GCA_023630585.1). Taxonomy (NCBI): domain Eukaryota; kingdom Metazoa; phylum Chordata; class Actinopteri; order Siluriformes; family Cranoglanididae; genus Cranoglanis; species Cranoglanis bouderius. The sequence goes on from CM042541.1 coordinate 5,797,586, forward strand.
TCTTTTCAAATCTATATCTCTTTTCATCCTGCTCTCTCTTCTCTCACTCTCTGTCTGTGTATGTGTGTGTGTTCAGGCATAAAGGGCTGTCTCTGCCCCTAGACAGATGCCCAGACTGAGTGATTCAGCGCTACTGAAGCACAGCCAAGACCACTCTGTCCTGTGTGAGTGTGTGTTTGCATGTGTGTGTTTGCATGTTGGATACTGAGGCATAGATCAGGTGTGTGTGAAGGAATTTTTAGTCATAGGTATCTCATCAAATTTGTAGCCAGTGTTAACCCTTATGAAACAAAAAGTCACATGAACTCCATGTGTGAATAATCACATGACTCATTTACATTATTCATTTTATTTTCATATGATTTTTCCCCCACATAATTCCACATAATTTATTTCCACCTGATTTTTGTTTTACACAAAAAATTCTTTGTACGTCATTTTTACATGTCTGATTTTCTAACTCACTTACAGTCAAGTCCTTATGTATTCGGTGATGCCCATGAGTTCCAGCCTTCAGGCAGTCATTGACTGCAAAGGATTTCCATCCAAGTATTAAAAATAATCCTTATATTTATAATTACGTTAGCTTGTCCAATTACTTTTAAGCCCGTGAAAATGGAGCGACTCTGTAAAAAATGGCTGTAATTCCTAAACAATGAATGCAATATTTTTGTTAAACACCTTGAATTAAAGATGAAAGTCTACACTTCAATCACATCTTGATTGCTTCATTTCAGATCCACTGTGGTGGTGTACAGAGGCAAAATTACAAAAATTGAGTCACTGTCCAAATACTTATGGACCCGACTGTATTTATTTTCCCATATGATTTTTCACATGATTAATTTATTTACACATGATTTTTTTTTTTTACATTATTGTTTTTTGTTATTATTTTTTTTATTTTTTTATTTTTTTACAATTTTACACAATTTATTTTCACCCGTGATTTTCACAATTAATTTATTTTCACATTTTTACGTTTCAATAATTTTTTTTTACTTTTACTTTTTTTTTTACTTTTTACTATTTTTTTAATTTTACTTTTTTTTAAACAGATGATTCATTTATTTAAATATCTTCCTTACTCGAACACTGACATCTTCCTTACTCGAACACTGACTTCTGGTGGATTCATATTTATGCTATATGCTTCCCATTTTTAATAACAGATTTTCATCTGCTGCACGTTATTATACAATTAAACCCCGATTGATACTTTTCCAAACCTTTGATAGCTCCCTGGTCTGCATGATGCTGTTTGTTTTTATGGAGTAAACCTAAGGGAACAGGTTTATTTATACTGAGATCATGTGACACTTTAATTGCCCACAGATGGACGCCATTCATTAATTATCCATTCAGATTAACATAGCTGCGAATCTATAGCTATATTCTCGGTTTCTATTCCACAGAGCCCAGCTGTGTCCAGGTATATGAGTGTATGTATGAGTCCTCTGCGTGCTGATTTGATGTAACAGATTGTTACATGACTACCAGCTTCACCTTCAACCCAGAGGCCAGTCATGTAGTGCCATGTGTTTTCGCTCGGGGCGAGAATTGAGGTGCAAAAACAGGTAGAACACACAACTCTGACCTCCCTCTTCCATATATATGTATATGTGTGTGTGTGTGTGTGTGTGTGTGTGTGTGTGTGTGTGTGTGTGTGTGTGTGTGTGGATATATGGATGGATATATATATATATATATATACTGTATATATATATATCCATTTTCTATACAGCTTATCCTTACTGGGTCGTGGGGAGCCTGGAGCAGAGCCTATACCAGGGAGTATGGGGCACAGGTAGGGAACACCCTGGACAGGGTGCCAGTCCATCGCAGGGCACACACACATTCATACACCCATCACACACACATTCATACACTACGGACACTTTTGAACATGGCAATCAGCTTACAGTGCATGTCTTTGGACTGGGGGAGGAAACCAGAGTACTTGGAGGAAACCCCCGAAGCACGGGGACAACATGCAAACTCTGTGCACACACACACACACACACACACACACACACACACACACACACACAGAAACTGGGCAGATGTGCAAATCCATCGAAAGTTGATAGTAGATCGTCTTTCTCAGACCAGGGAGAATTTACTGGGAATTTGCTGGGAACGTTCAAGTGGGATTGTACTGGGATGCATACGTTCACATAAGGTGTGACAAAGGAAAAATCTGACATATCAAGGAATTTGTCAAGTTCAAATCTCATTACACCATGTTCTCAGGGTTTGCTGGTGATTTTGCTCATGAACAACCATGGACTGGATCAACCATTTTGACCTCAGAGAATGAAAATAGATCCAGAAGAAGCTACACTCACGTTATAGCCCAGTATATCACCTAATTTTCTAGCTAGCTCACACTGATTCCTGTTAAAGGTGCATCCAGTGAAATTCATGAAAATTGTATCATTCACCATGTCCACTGATGATGCTGCTAAGTCTACTGTAGTAACCGTTTCATTGGGACTGTAAGTGTTAGTGGAATTTTACATGGCGAACACAGTGCAAACAGTGAAATGTCCCAGTGTGGTTATACTAAATATCAATGCTATTGGAACGCTGCTCATCCAATCAAATTAGTGGACCAGAACTAACTAATCAATAAAGCACATTTTCAAATAGTTCTGGATCTGAGAATTTAACAAATGGCATAGAAGAAAATAGTGCAAGTAACATGACCTCCCTCACTGTGATGACAGTGAAAAAAAAGTTTACAGACTGCTCATTGTATAAAACACACACAAAAAAAACTCCTTTTCACATTTTATCACCCTGATACAGAAGAATTTGTCACAAAGGAAGAAACTGTCCATTTCTTTTTCAGTGTATTATTGTTATCTCTTTCACTCTGCTAAAATTTTAATAAGCCCCGAGGATAAGAAGGAGAAAGAAAGGGAAAAAAAGGATGCGGCCTTGGTGAGTAAAGTGGCTTTTGTTTTTTTAATCGGCTCTCTTTCTTTTTCTTTTTCCTCTTTCGTCCTCTCTTATCAGGATGACAAGAGCCATAATGTCCTGTGAGATGCTCCTGGACAGAACAAGCATCTGTCAAAACAGGCCGGCCTCAGTGGACGCCTCGTTAATGGCAGACGAATCGAGATAGAGAGGAAACAAGAGGACAAGCAGGAGATACAGAGGACAAGGAGGACTCATTTAGCATGAAGTTTGTGTGTTTTTTTTTTAAATGACGTTCTGATAAAAAAAAAAAAAATTAAAAAAAAAAACAGGAACGAGATGCTACATTTTCTACAATTAAAATGAGTTGTAACATGCTGTTCATGGATAGACATGGTGGAGTACATATAAATGCTGTTGCTGCTGCAAAGGGACTGACCTTTATGGGAAAAAAATCACAGAGTTCACATGCGATCATGGGATTATATTCAAAAAGCATGCGAAAGTGCATTTTCATGTGAAAATCAATGAATCGTGAAAAAAGATCACGTTAAAAAATAAAAGATTCATGTGGGAGAAAAATACTTTTGAATGAATTGTGTGAAATCACTAGGGAAATCAAATAAGGAAATAAGAGATTTGTGTGCAAGCATCCTATATTAAAATAAATGAATCACTTGGGGGGGGTATGAAAATAGACAAATCATGAAAAAATGATGTGAATGTAAATGAATCATATGAAAAGTTAAATTATGTGAAAATTCATGATGATTCATGTGAAAACATCATAACATTAATGAGGGAAAAAATCAAGTGAAAATTAATGAATCATGTTGAAAAGGTACACATGAACAATACTGAAACATGTCTAAAAAATTCATAGGTGAAAATAAATTAATCATATGGGGAATAAAATTTAAAAAAAAGTCAGTAAACAAATAATTAAAAAAAGTAAAAAATAAATTAATCATTTTGGGTGGGATCACCTGAAAATAAATGAATCATTTGGGGGTATCACATGTGGAAATAAATTAATCCTGTAAAAAAAGTCAAAATAAATAAATAATTCGTGGAAAAATCACAAGTGAAAATAGAGGAATCGTGTAAAAAGTGTATAAAATCACACATGAAAAAGAAAATCACGTGAAAATGTGAAAATGAAGTCATCAGGATGTATGGCTTTGTGATTTTCAATAACACTGAGCTGTCTTAATAACTTCACGAGACAGAGAAGTGAGAAGAGGTTGAGGGAATGTTTGTTTATAGCTGATATAACGTAAGTGATAACTTGTTTCTCGAACATCAAATGCAACTATAACTGCATAAAAATGAATCATTATGTTCCAGAAAAAGCAAAGCAAATATCCATCCATCCATTTTCTGTAACGCTTATCCTAAACAGGGTTGTGGAGGAGCCTGGAGCCTATCCCAGAGAACTTGGGGGAACAAGGCGGGGGACATCCTGGACGGGGTGCCAATCCATCACAGATTACGGACAATTTGGAATTTGGAAATGCCAATCAGCCTAAAACACATGTCATTGGACTGGGGGAGGAAACGAGAGGAAACCCCCGAAGCACGGGGAGAAAATTCAAACTGCGCGCACAGGGCGGAGATGAGATTCGGGATTGTAACTAAATAAAATCACATATGTACACTATTGTACAACACAACAATTAAATGATGCAGTGTCCTTTTATTGTATCTGTTTTGTTCAACAAATATATTAGTTTTTGCTAATTTTTCATCTAAATTGTGCCAATAATTCTGAAATTGCATCCACTGTGGCTTTTCTCAGCATTTTTTTAAGGTAATCAAGTCATTATACCTGTTTTAAACACAGCTCATAAAATATTTCCCATGGCAGCAGGCAATAGTGGGTGTAAGCCCGATGGGGGAGACACCATAAAGACAACCTTGCATTACTAATGCAAACATACACTAATGTATACAGCACTAGAGGCATTAATTATGCTCAGAGGTTCTTAACAGCACAGAAAACCGCCTGCCATTTTACATTCCAGAGAACAAAATATATTAATTAATTCATTCATTCATTCATATATCAGTACATTTATAATGCATATATAGGAGTATTTTTGAGTTATGACCGTTTTACCTTTCTTTCTTCTACCTAAGCACTGAGGTCATTTTGCATTCCTCTCTCACTCTTTCTCCATCTCTGTCTCTCCATCATTTCAGTTTGCTTCATTAGAGGCGCAGCTGTTGTGCAGCATGCCAGGAGAGAAAGACGGAAAGACTTCGGGAAGAAAGGACACTAACAATGGCCATCAGTGGGTGCCTGTAATCAATTGTTCGGCACATTTTCAAGGTTTTGCAAGACATGCAGGTGAGAACCGGATGTAACTGGGGAAGCGCAGTGCAAAATGCACTCATGATGCATCTGAACATTAACAACAGGCAGCGACATAAGTGGTGGAAATGGTCAGTCAAAGATACTGATCTTATTAAATAAAAACTCATAAATAAACCAGAACAAATAAACGGCATGTAAGACATTAATACGGATATAGCACAGCACTGTTGAATGATTGAATCTGATTAGTCAGAATGTCTATAACAGCAGCTTTGACAGTTCAAATCGATACGTTGTCATTTCTATAGTAACATCTCATACACAGGGACTTGTATGTCGGACGCTCCACATAATCTAAGCCTAATAATAAGTAGATTTTTAAAATTGTGTTGTTATTTAACAAAGAAAAATGTATAATTGTTGATATGGTGATATGGTAACTTGATTTGTGGAAGGAGTCTCAGTAACACATTGTACGTTTTCCGCCACTGGAAAGTCTTCAAGCTCACCTAGTGTTTTGAGGTCAGTGGGTAATAATAAACAAATTGGAAAACATTGTTATTTAACCAATTTGGAGACGTTTATTTAGCTTTTAGCTTTTCCTATATGTTTTGTGATACAGAAAAGTCTTATAGGGAACAACTGTTTATAGCTGCTACAATGTAAATAAACTTTTTTGTGGATGTTTGGCAACATTAAACATAACTATATGGTAAATGGATAAAATTAGTATTTGTGGTTCATGAATAAAGTAGAAATTGTAATCACTGGCAAACGTTGCTGTTGTATACGGGGAATAAAACACCGGATGTGCTGTTACAGAAACACATCACAACACACCATTATTAATTATTTTCCTGTAACAGCAAGTGTTTTATTCCTTACTAATATGCCATTTGATTAATGCTGACCAATCAGAAACGAGTACCTGTGACCATGCTATAGATGTCCTGTATATAGATGTAAATTGTCAATATAATAGTCATGAGGTGCTCGAGAGAGAAGGTGGTGTAATTTTAAAGACTTTTAAACAGTTTCTGTTCCAGTTTTGGGTGCAATAATGTACTATATGTGAATGATTGGTGTGTGTTCTGCAGGGCTGGTTAGGTATTTTTGTGTGTGTGTGTGTGTGTGTGTGTGTGTGTGTGTGTGTGTGTGTGTGTGTGTGTGTGTGTGTGTGTGTGGATGTGTCTTCTGGTGGAAAGCTTTGGGAAAGCTCAGTTCTCCCAACCATAGCCCTACATTAATGTTTTCTGACATACCAGGTGAGTCCCTGTACTCCACACACACACACAAACACAAACGCATACGCATGCTGACCAAAAAACCCCATATTCACAAAGATCATGAATGCCGAGGGCAGATGCACACACTCCAGCGAACACATTCACATGCACACTAGGTATTCTCGGATGCGCCCCCACACACGTGTATCTCTCATTCTCTGTCTCCTCGCTTTTGCCGTGGCTCCGCGGTGTGTTGCGTCAGCGCTGAAACCACAGGGACGGTTGACATTTCACTTTGGCTCTGTTTCCAGTCCCTGTGATCGGAGCCATGCTGCCTCTGCCAACTTAAAGGTCATCGTTGTTGTTGTCAAAATGGCTAGGAATTTTTATTTTTTTTAAAAAGGTAAACGTGCACATGTATGGGTTTATGCGTGTTGCAGAGATGCAGATACAAAATAATACACAGCGTGGTATTTTTATTCCTTGCTAACAATGAGGATCATTTCCATACCTCACAGATGAGTAGAATAAAGATGAGAAGATTAAACTAATAATAATACTATTTTAAAATACAGTAATAATAATAAGAAGAAGAAGAGGAAGAAGATAGGTAGATAGATAATAGTGAATAGTTAATAACTAACAATAAATAAATAGCAGGAAGATGATTTTACCTGTTTTTGTTTAAAAAAAAATAATAAAAACAAAATGTCTCATATCAAATAAAAAATTTTTGGCAACACTTTCAGTGAAACCCATCTGTAACGTTATATATACGATAAGGCATTATACATACTGTTATTATTATTTATGAAAAGGCATAATGGTTTGTAGCAATTTATGTAAAGCATTTATAAATTGTTAAAAGAATTAATTATAAGTATGTACTTATATAATATAAGTATCATTACAAGCATTTATATCTCGCCAATGCAAAAAGAAGTCCAGTACCAGTTTGCTTAGTGCATTATGTTTAACAGCTGCCCAGATGTTTTTAACTGAGAAATATAACAATAACTTGTTATAGTTATATAAAGTGTTGATTGTTGATATATTATAAGCTACATATAACAGTCCCTCCAGGATTTCACAATTTTGCTATTTCAATGAACACGAAATCAAGCAAACTCCTCAACATTCGGAGGAGCTTTCAATTTTTCAAAATTGCCACAGATTTTCCGCAGATTTGGGCCAAGATGCATCATGTGATGTCATCACAACGCGTATTCAGCCAAAGCCCTCTTCGATTTATGTGCGTCGAACATGAGTACAGCTAAAAGGTCTCATTTACCAACAAACATTACTGCTGAAGACCAAAACAATTTCGTGCAATTGCAATGTCGCCAATTCAAGTAGTTTTCCAGAAAAAAAAGCACAAAACACTCAGCAAATTGCATCTCGAATTTTGAAAAAAGACGCCACAAAAACAAGCATTTTTGGCTGCAACAATCACAAAAAACTCTGCAAAATCCTGTATGGACTGATATAATAAAGTTGTATTTGTGAGCTGAAAGTAACGTGACATATTTTTATTAAAACAATGTTTATTAAAACAACATTGTTTGTTTTTGATTCTTTCATAAACTGCTGATTTCCTGGGATTTCTACATACAAGAGTCTCTCTGAAGAGAGAGATCAGACCTCAGTTTTCGATGTGAGAGGTCCGAGGAGAAAACGGTCAGACTGTTTGAGCTGACAGGAAGGCTATGGTAACTTATATAGCCACACTTTACAAGCGTGGTGAGCAGAAAAGCATCTAAAAAAAAAACACACAACACGTCAATGTGCTACAACAGCAGAAGACCACATCGGGTCTTCAGACAAGGAATCTGAAGCTACAGTGGGCACAGATTCACCGGAACCTACATAAAGTCTTTTCAGAAAGCTTCATAGAAAATTCTACTGTTTCTTTTTCCATATATTCTCAGATTTTGGTTTGACAAGCTCTTCCTTTACTTTCCTTGGCATCATGGTAAGGCAATAAAACCTTTTCACAGCTGGAGAATTGGGTTGTCAAAACACCTGAGCACCAGATATTACTCAGGCAGAAACGGTACAAGAGTGTTTAAACAACAAAACAGCGACACTCACAAAGGATTTCACGCAAACTTTTCTTTAACCTCTTTTGTATTGATATACCTTGATATATCCTGCCGTATCAGCTTGCCAAAAGAAAAAAAAAATCCTGTCATCTATATCTACTGCATCATAAATCTCTTGGTGCATTAGCTTTTGGAGAGTGAAATGGCTTTAGGGATAGACTGTGCTCATAGGACCGAGTAAAGGAAAAGTGGCACAAATGACTACCGTACGATGGGAATTTATGGGTCTTTAGTCCAAAATGCGCCTGATTCCTTTCTATTTTATGCTTCTTTTTTCTTTCCAGGCTTCCTCCAGACTTCTACGAACAAATAAATGATATAGAACTCCAGGACTACTGCATGGACACACACATACATCTTTGTTCTGTGTGTAAACAACCTCAAAGCTAAACGGCTGCCATCCCATCTCCAAACACACCCCGAATCCTCCCTTCAGTCTTATCTGAAGACGCTGACGCTTCACTGCACAGCTTTCCACAGAGATCAGTGGGTGGTTTTTGACGCAGCTGCATATCCTTTGAAACATTTGGCATAAAACCATCTCAGCAAGACCTACAGCGGTGCTTAGGAGGACAAGGAGAGAGAAAGAGAAAGTTTTCAAACTTCTTGGATGATATATAGCTCTTCTGCAGTATCGCCATGGAGGAAGTGTGCACTCTGGGACCCCTCCTGTCCACACACGGACATACAAAAGACTTAATTGGTATTTCCAGAATATAGTTAGTTCTATATGCAGTCCAATGTCCAATGCAGTGCAAATTTGTATTCTTTTCTGCTATAGTACACTTTTTAATCAGATTAATGGTCTATTAACACCTTAAATTCTGATTATCCATCAGGTCCTGACTTGCATTCCTCAGCCTCATAGCTACATGCCTTTCCCATTAGCTTCATTGTATTTCTAAAGAATTCATAGTTGGCACTAAATATTCATATGTTTTAAGATGAATAACTGAATAATAAGCCAGGAAATAAGGTGTGTACGGAGAAAACTAAGGGACCAGGATTAGGAAACATTGTTCTTTGAGAATATAGCAGCAGTCCAATGGGCAAAATAAAATAAACTTGATGATTAAAATCAACAAGTAAAAAAAAATAAAACTGTTGTCCAAACTACAGGGTGTCCCAAAAGTCTCCATATAGGGGACTATGTTTGCCAGTACCACGTTGGTTGTGCCTTCGTCAGTGGATGTTCATGGATGTCCACTTGACGGGTTGGTCCGCAACACTTCCAGTCTTTTTGAATTTGTTAATAAGTTTGGCAACAGTGTTGTGTACTTGCCATGTTCATCGCAACCTTGCAACAGCTTCATGATCCAGCCATGACAATGATTTCAATGTGTTGGGGAAAAAAAATATATATATATATACACACTGTATATGTATGTATAATAAGGCTATGGGTTACTGATCAGAAGGTCAGGGGTTCAAGCCTCAGCACTGCCAAGCTGCCACTGTTGGGCCCTTGAGCAAGGCCCTTAACCTTCTCTTCTCCAGGGACACTGTATCGTGGCTGGCCCTGTGCACTGATAACAGCTGGGATATGCTGTAATGTATATGTGACAAATAAAGGGTACTGCTTTTAACTGTTGATGGTGGGGTGGCTGGCTTGAGTCCCAGGGAGCCCTCATGTCTGTGTTACCTTCTGGCTCTCCCTTTTTAATTATGCTGTCATAGCTAGTCTTACCGGAGTCCCTGCTTGCAGTCACACAAAGTACATTGTCCTTAATCATTACGGGACAATAAGCATACCTAATAATCTCTCTCTCTCTCTCTCTCTCTCTCTCTCTCTCTCTCTCTCTCTCTCTCTCTGTTGAGCTACACATGATACTCCTGGGATACCAGTGATCCCAACCCCTTCTGCTCTCTGGACCTGCCTGATCCATCCTGATGCCCTACTTCTGGTTGGAGTTCTCATCAACTGGAAGTCACATGCTACTGCTGAGGAAGATCATTGAGATTACTGAGGATGTTACCATAAAGATGACTTTGGACCTCAATTCATATGAACATTTATCCTATGATGGCTACGACTACAATTGCCACAAACAGTTTTGCACTCAAATCTCCATCAGTGAGCAGTGGAGAAGTTCAACAAAACAGTCTTCATGTAAAAACTGTAATGAATTTTCCTGGTTACACAACTGCACTATTTAACCATGTAGTATTGGTACATTTATAGAATGGATTTATTTATTATTACACTATCCAGTGTCACCCAGATGAGGATGGGTTCCCTTTGAGTCTGGTTCCTCTCAAGGTTTCTTCCTCATAGTGTCTCAGGGAGTTTTTCCTTACCACCGTCGCCGTTGCCTCTGGCTTGCTCATTGGGGATAATTTCATAATTTCATACATTTAAAATCTACATCCTGAATTTATATGTTTCTGTAAAGCTGCTTTGGGACAATGACCATTGTTAAAAGCGCTATACAAATAAAACTGAATTGAATTGAATTGAATTTAACCAGGTGTTGTGAAGCTTCATTGCATTCTGGAACTTTGAGTCCAACAGTTGTTTCCTCGACTTCTTCTATGTTAGATTTCTCATTAATGTGACATTGTGAGAGTTATCCCTTATGTTTGAGATTGTTGAAATGTTTCTCTTAATAAACCCCATTGTAATTGTGCTGGCAATAATAATGTCTTTCTGTGACACCAGAGGAGATGACAACCTCTAAATTCTCACAGGAATAATGCAAATGCAGCACAAATTAGCACCTGTAGAAAGTGACACGTAGAAAGTGACACGTACTATCCATATGATACACAACGTATTGCTTTTTTTATTCTTCACAAAAGCAATACGTTAGGCTGGAAGTTAGAGAATGTTGCAGAAAATGGGTTTCACAAATGGGTTATGAAGAGAATCTGTGGACAAGCTTGTACAAAATCAAGGAAGAATATTTTTTGATAGCATGTTAGTACTGGTCCACAAACAAGCTCAACTAAAGCATAAAAAATGGTTGTTATTAATGAGGACACATGAACTACAGATCCATTTGCAGGTTTATTAATGAATGTGTCTGTAATCTATCATTAGTCAATGTGTAATGCACAGCAAGCCAACCAAGGCCCCATATGGCGAATAAAAGTTCAATATTAAATCAATTTTGAGCTGAAACTTCAGGAATTGTAATGTGAAAATGTGCAGCCGAGCTATGCTCATGATGTGAAGAAGATATTTATGCCTTTATCTGGTGGCACAGCTAGAAGTTTCATGGTTTGATCATATCTCAGGTAAACTTGGGGTATACCAGAGTTTCCTCCAGGTTATCCGGTTTCCTTCCATCCCTCAAATGCATGCCTGTAGGTGGATTTGCTATGCCAATTTGTCCTTAGGTAGGAATAAATGAGTGTATGGTGCTCTGTGATGAACTGGAGTCCCATCCAGGGTGGTAAAAGCAGTTAGTGAAGATGAATGAATAAATTAATTTTAAGATTCAAAATCTGAACTGGGAATAATTGTTCAGAATTGACTTATAGGTTTTTAATGAGATTTGCGAGCCCATTCATCTCATACCTAAGTCACCCTATTAGATTGATTTTTGTTTCCTGGAGTATAAAGTAAATATGGCATGGACAAAACTTTCTGCTTGTCCTCTGCCAGGGAGAGAGAGAGAGAGAGAGAGAGAGAGAGAGAGAGAGAGAGAGAGAGAGAGATGAGGGAATGCTGCAGTACTTAAAGCAGGTCATGTTTGTCTACCACCACATGCCTCTCCTTCCCAAACTCATTTCATTAGCCGAGATAATCTAATCTGTAATATTGAAATGCTTGACTGGGGCGATGGGTAATGCAGCTGGGTATTGCTCTATACCGTAGGAATCACACTCTCCTCTTTGATATTTTTAATTGCAGTCAACAGATTGACACGAAAGCAAATAATGCCTGATTACCCCAGACACATACACATATATATATATATATATATATATATATATATATATATATATATATATATATATATATATATATATATATATATATATATATATATATATATATATGTGGCCCAACGCAAAGTGGAGTTACTGTTACCACCGCAAGGTTAATTGTTTTCTATAACAGCATGTCCTGAAGTGTTTTATTCCTTTTATAAGACAGCAACTTATCACAAAACATCATACATTCATATCCACTTATAGTTTTACTTAATGTTGTGGAATGCCCATGAAACAAGTTCATTCAAAATCATTTATTACTTTATAGTCTAGTAGATATAAATAATCAGAATTGTCATGAATTCCCCCTGTCAGAGTGAGTCACGTTTCCCAGCACAGCGAGCTTGCTTTTCAATTTACTCCACATGCCTTTGTTTCTGTTCTAGCCCTGTCAGTGGTGTGTTACTTGACTGTGTTCACCTGTTCCGTGTTAAACTCATTGTTTATTTAAACCCCAATACTGTGAAGTTATTATGCATTTATGTAGTTACGGAAAGTCGGAGCCTTCCTTGTTTCATGTTTCCTTTTTTCCAACTCATGCTTGCTCTTCGGTTTATGAATATAAATATCCTTATTTGTTGCTGCCTGCTTGTGTATTGACCCATGCTATAGACTACAACAATGATTCTTGAATTGCCCATGATAAAACACATGCTGAGCATATGCACTGGTGTCCTGCCCTTAGTCACGGCCTATTACACCTCTCCTTTTTCCTCTCTCTTGAAGATAATAGGAAAAATCACAGCTTGTCATGTTACTGAGGAACCAGAAAGTTCTCTATCTGGAAGTTTTTTGGGGAAAACTTCCTGACTCCTTTCATAAATGTAAAATGAACATATTAAAGAAACTATTCACCATATCAACAGTAATATGTTTTTCTTGGTTAAATAACATTTTTTTTTCTAAATCAGTTTATTATTAACCATAGGTTACAGTGGGGGAAAAAAGTATTTGATCCCCTGCTGATTTTGTACATTTGCCCACTGACAAAGAAATGATCAATCTGTAATTTTAATGGTAGGTGTATTTTAACAGTGAGAGACAGAATAACAACAAAAACAATCCAGAAAAACGCATTTCAAAAAAGTTATAAATTGATTTGCATTTTAATGAGGGAAATAAGTATTTGATCCCCTATCAATCAGCAAGATTTCTGGCTCCCAGGTGTCTTTTACACAGGTAATGAGCTGAGATTAGGAGCACTCTCTTAAAGGGAGTGTTCCTAATCTCAGTTTGTTACCTGTAAAAAGACACCTGTCCACAGAAGCAATCAATCAATCAGATTCCAAACTCTCCACCATGGCCAAGACCAAAGAGCTGTCCAAGGATGTCAGGGACAAGATTGTAGACCTACACAAGGCTGGAATGGGCTACAAGACCATCGCCAAGCAGCTTGGTGAGAAGGTGACAACAGTTGGTTCTATTATTCGCAAATGGAAGAAACTGTCAGTCTCCCTCGGTCTGGGGCTCCATGCAAGATCTCACCTCGTGGAGTTTCAATGATCATGAGAACGGTGAGGAATCAACCCAGAACTACATGGGAGGATCTTGTTAATGATCTCAAGGCAGCTGGGACCATAGTCACCAAGAAAACAATTGGTAACACACTACGCCATGAAGGACTGAAACTGCAGTGCCCGCAAGGTCCCCTTGCTCAAGAAAGCACATGTACAGGCCCGTCTGAAGTTTGCCTGAATGATTCAGAGGAGAATTGGGTGAAAGTGTTATGGTCAGGTGTGGTCAGATCTCTCTGGCATCAACTTAACTCACCGTGTTTGGAGGAGGAGGAATGCTGCCTATGACCCCAAGTCATAACACCATCCCCACCGTCAAACATGGAGGTGGGAACATTATGCTTTGGGGATGTTTTTCTGCTGAGGGGACAGGACAACTGCACCGCATCAAAGGGACAATGGACGGGGTCATGTACCATCAAATCTTGGGTGAGAACCTCATTCTCTCAGCCAGAGCATTGAAAATGACCTTAATGACTTGGAGAGGATCTGCAAAGAGGAGTGGGAAAAAATCCCTCCTGAGATGTGTACAAACCTGGTGGCCAACTACAAGAAACGTCTGACCTCTGTGATTGCCAACAAGGGTTTTTCCACCAAGTACTAAGTTGAAGGGGTCAAATATTTATTTCCCTCATTAAATTGAAAATCAATTTATAACTTTTTTGAAATGCGTTTTTCTGGATTTTTTTGTTGTTATTCTGTCTCTCACTGTTAAAATATACCTACCATTAAAATCATAGACTGATAATTTATTTGTCAGTGGGCAAATGTACAAAATCAGCAGGGGATCAAATATTTTTTTCCCCCACTGTATATGCCACATTCACCAAACAAGTCACTATGAATTAGATGTTCCTATAGAAACGATAATGTACAGTATTATAATGGTCGCATTGATATAAACAACTCTCAGAGCTGCTGTAATAGGAAATTAGTTGCCAACATTCTGACCAATCAGATTGGAGAATGCAGCAATGCTGTGGTTATACAGTATAAGAATGTTATATAATAAATAATGAATGTTTGGGGGATGCTTATGAAATAAAAAGTTGAATAGAACAGGAGGAAATAAGGAAATGAGAGGAAATGAGAGCCAAGACAGAGATACTTTTCACAAGCTTTGCACCTGTTGACTTTATTTTTCCAGCACTTGCTATTCTTAGACAAGTTCTGATCAGTGGACAGGTCATAAAGTGAAGGATAAGCACATGTGTATGAGTCTGTGTGTGTATATCAGGGTCTGCCTCCACTTTACAGGCATTTTGAGGTCTGACTGACAGGAGAGAAGTCTATTAGTTGAGATTGTTAACTCGAGGGGCACAGCGGAAGCTGTTATCGGTGGCAGACAGGCGTGAAAAAAGGCCAGGCTGATTCACCTGGAAACCATTTTGCATTTCAAAGGTGTCGTCTGAGCGATTTGGGCTCAGGCCGATACCACACGGATAGAGCGTGGTGGAAATAGAGGATCGAGTGTGAAACGGAGGGGAGCGTGAAAACAATGAGTCAGAATCCGCAATGATCAATGGACTTTTTGACATTTCCCCCTTTTCACACAATGGCTCACTCAAAATTCTGTGACAGATGAGGAAGAATAAAGGGATAAGCTTTTACATTTAAACCGATGTGATTGAGTTGGCCTGTCTGCCTGTCTCCTAACTCTGGCATGTGTGGGGTGGGAGGTGGCGGGGCTGACTGGCATGACAGCAAAACATGCTGAGCCTGACATGTGCACTGCTGTAAAATCTCCACTCCAAGGACTTGCGGTCTATAAATAAGCAAACACGGTGCAGTAAGCAATAAAACGTGCCGCAAGTGTACAGCGCAGGGATAGCAAGGCTACCCTGAATCACATATTTCTTCATAAATGTGTTCTTTTCTATCTGACTCATGTTTGCCGTGTGGTTACTGTATGTTTCATCACATTGAAATATTAGTGCATGTGTATAAAGTAATATTTTACTAAATATTAACATAAGTATAAAGAGTTGTGCTGAACTCTCTTTGACCCTGCTTGAGATGCAGATGCAGTGTGTTGGCTGGGGTTGTGTACAAGGACACGAGTGCAATGTTAGTCATCCAAACACATACACTGTTTTTTTTCTGTGCTCAACCTGTACTACTCATTAAAGCTAACATCAGTGATTTGTAAATTAGAAGATTTTTGGAATATTTGGTGAAGTTCTACTCACATTCCAGGTGCTGTTAATAAAATATCAGTCATAAGCAGCATTAGGGTTCCTCCTATGTGTAGTTATGTGTAAAATACAAAAGCTCTAAAATGCACGCTGTATACACCATTTTAAGTAGATTCAAGATTCAAGATAGCTTTATTGGCCATGTGTATACAAGTGTATTGAGATTTTTACTCATTTTAGTTTACCCAGTTACTGCAGACAATACAAACACAGGACCTGGATTACTTTCATAATTTACGCTGATCCTCCTTATCGAACGTATAAAGACGCACTAATGGTAAACACCAATAATTTCATCTCAACCCATTTTGCGTCATTCTTTATCTATTTCTCTTTAAATCCCGCTGTAGTACTAGTATGTACTAGTATGTGCTATGGGTGGCTAGGGCCCGGGGCACTGCTCCTTTACCCACGAGGGTGAAATTAAGAGCGTGTTTGAGTCAGTTCACCCCTACGTGTTAATTAATACATTAACTAACAAACATGCACTAACATACTTAAGGTGGTCATTATTCACGCATGAATTCATAAGACTCACATCGTATCCTGCTAAAAAAAAACAACAACAACAGCAGAAACCCCCATAGAATTTGTAATGATTTTAATGGTTATAATGGGAATTGTATTGGTTTTAATGGAAACTGTGGTCCCTGCGAGTCTCTACTATTAATTTGTTGTTTCTACTGGTGGCATGTTATGTGTAGTGGATACCATTAAGGACCTACGTCCTTAATACATCTTACTACGTAATGGATTAACAATAAATTAACCATTTGGTAATGGTTTTGTTAGTTAACAAGTGATGGTTTGTAGTGGTATTTGTAGTGGAAATCATTCAAATTTATGTGATGGTTACTATTGTTTTTTTTGTGGGATTTTTTAGCAGGGTATTTAAAGTTAGCTCTTCATTAGTTCATGATTAGTACATGCCTTAACTCATCATTAGTTCATATTAATTCAGGTATTAATGCATGATTATTCATGTACTGTTATTGTAAAGTGTTATCACCATTTTTTAGATTGTGTTACTGAAATTGCTCTACGTTGATTGCTAATGAGAGATTCTGTTTAGTTTACTGCAAGTTGTCGTGGTTTCACTGGTAGCACCAGGCTATTAATATCTACACAAACAACAACATCCATACAATCTAGCTATATGTAAAATGTATACAAAACCACCCATTTGACCACAAATCCCATTGAAAAATAAAAAAACCTAAAGGGAAATGCTTGTGTATAATGCACATGTGCGGTGCATTTATGTAAGGATAAGCCTAAAATGCATAAGAAAAGCCTAACAATGTCAGAATAAGCCTAAAACATGCAAACATGCATGTATTGCACTTCACGATTTGCGCTGCTTATTTGACAAGGTTAAATAGTTTGATGTACTGAAATAGAACAACGAAAACACTGGTGCTGTGGAACCAAAAAACATGTTTATTAAAAAAATATATATTACCGTCCCTTGTTCCCAAATTGGGTCACTTCTCATTTGCATGAAGTTAAACTTTGTTTCTCACGCCGGCCACTTTGTGTCGTTAACGGTTGCTTTACCTGCTGTCACCAGAAATTACTAGCTCTAATTGGAAATTAATAACTTCTGACCACTTTGTCTGGTCACTGCTGGTGTATACGAGGCTACTTCTTTCCACATGGTACATCATTTGTATTGATCTTGTGTAGTTCCTGTATTGGTGATGGGACGAATGAAATTCACTCAGAACTTCATTTGTCTCAGAATGACAAAACCACACAAGCTATTTAGTGAGTAATGGCAGAGTTTGTGATGTTCTAGACCAGAATGTTTAAAACGGTGAGGTGTCACACAAGCACCATAGTGAAGACAAATAGAACAGGCACGTTTACTGTACACATTTACACCCTGAAGCAGGGCCGTTTTTTGCTATAAGTGGTATAAACGGTTGCTCAAGGCCTCCAGACCACCAGGAGGTCTCAAGATTTTTAAAACAGATATGCAAAAAAGTACACTTTACTACCATTTGATGAAAAGGTTTTTGTATCAGGCAATTTATGTAACTAAATTAGCTAACCTACGTCCAATCACGAAGAAGTATTCACCATAATGTGTTCATACTGTATGTATCTGCAAAAAGAAAAAGAAAACAGAAGAGAGAAAAACAAACGGACCCAAAACACTGGTAAGAAATCAATGCTAATTCATTGGATTTCACCAGTTTGTCTTGCTTATGTTTGTTGATGTAACTGAAATGGGAAACATTAGTGGATAACTAGCTAGCTAGTATTTAGATTGTGAAGTGTTAGGCTAACAAACGTTACGTTGCTAGCCTGTTATTATTAGTTAAGAAAAGTTAGGCTGTTGATTTTAATGACAATCACCACTCAGGTGGTCAAAACGTCAATCACCTACAGTTGTTTTCGGAATTATACTGTAGCAGTATAATTGTACACTGTAGCAGCTCAAACCTTTCACCATGCTAATGGTCTAGTGGTAAATATTTTGGGCTATTGTTAGCATTAGAACCCACAAAAACCTGAGTAAGGTGTCGCTTAGGACCTCCAAATGCTTATTAACAACCCTGGCCTTGAGGACTCACCAAGGACAGATCCCAAAAACAACAAGACCAACAAAACTCAGACTTGGAAGAGGACCACAGGGCTTAGGATGCCATTTAGAGCAAAACTATTGTCTGTTCTCATTCTCCATCTTGCCAAGCATATTAATATTTACAGTAGAACAGATCCCCAGGCCCCAGAGATGTTGTCTTGCTAATTCCTTTTCCAATCCAGGTTTCCATTCTGAAAGATTTCTCTGTAATACTTTCCTCACATATTTCTAAAAAGTTCACCTGTTCTCTCTGTGCTATGCTACAAAGCATGCTATTTTTGTGTTCTCATTGGCTTTCCTGTCCAAACACGATTCTCTCTGCTGCGTAGAGAATTGGTTCACTGGAACCACATGAGGCCTGTGCTTGTTGACACTCGGTGGTAGAAGAGGATTCTTAAATAGAGATGCAATCTCTCAGCCTCAGACATATAATCGGCATAAATGTGCACGCTGAGAATGGACGTACATGTGATTTGGATGTTGTCATGACTTATTTTCTCCAGTTAGAGATGCTGCCAGCATCATCCTTCGCCCCTCATCATCGTTGCTCTGCACAGCGATGTGCAAGGCAATTTCTCCTGCTGTCACACTCCACACCGAGCCACAGGCCCAATCTCTGTCTGTCTCGCTGATTCTTCCTGCATCGCTCTCGATGCACATCTTTGGCCGTGTGCCCGGTAATTTCTTTTCATGCACACTGCAAATGTTTCTGTCCGACTGACAGTGAGGAGAGCAGATTAAGAAATAAGAAGGGCTGAGTGGGGAGGATGCATCAAGTCCGCCTTCGTCACTGTATGCTCAAACCCAGATTAGACACGTCCAGCTGTGGAGAGCTAGTCACAATTTATCTGCTTTATTCATTCTATATAGCACAGCACACTATTTAAGGAATAACACACTCCGGAAAATACTGTTATAGGAAAATAACAACAATAATTTCCTTATAACAGCATGTTCCAAAGTGTGTAATTCCTCTTATACCACAGCACATTGGCAACAATTACAAAATTGTATTAATTAAAAAATGATGTACTTATTATCTGTTTTACTTACATTTGTTTGTTGTGGAACATCCATGAAATAAGTTAACAGGTAACAGTCGTTCTCCACCAGTCATCTCTTCAAGTTAATAAGACAAAAATGCAGTTTGTCTTGTTAACAAGAAAGCTCAAAGCCCTAAAGATTTTTCCTGTGATGGAAAACTTAAAGTAACAGCTTGACCTTTGACTATTACATAGCGCTGACACTGGAGTCTCCTCCAATGTATATTTCTACACTGCCAGTGCATGAAACTTCTGATCCATAAATAACAGTGTCCCTCATTCAGAGTTTATTTAATAGCCTGACAAGAAAGAAACAAGAACATCGAGAACATTGTGAGCTTCTGTTGTCTGTTGAAAACATAAAATGGGTATTAAGCAGTCCGGCTATTTCAGTCCCGCCCAAAAACCCTTTGCACTAATGCTGCATTCAACTAAAACTTGTAACTTGGAATTTCTGACTGCCAACTCGGAAAAAACACAGAATATATGTATATTTTACAACCTGACTGTATATTTTGCAACAACCTAACTGCATATTACGAAACAACCAAACTGTATATTTTACAACAACCTAACTGTACTATATATTTTATAACAAGCTAACTGTACTGTACATTTTACAACAACCTAACTATAATTTATACTTTACAACAACCTAACTATACTGTATATTTTATAACAAGCTAATTGTATATTTTACAACAACCTAATTATACATTTTACAACAACTGAACTGTATATTTTGCAGAAACCTAACTGTATACTTTACAACAACTTAATTATACATTTTGCAGCAACCTAACTGTATATTTTACAACAACCTAACAGAAAATTACTACATGTCTTCTGGCACTTCTTGCCATAAAGTAGAGTTTATTTACTGTAGCATACTATATAAATTTACAGTATTACTTGCAACTGTACTACCAGTATATTTTACTGTAACATTTAACATATTAACATATTTATGCAATTATTTATTGCTTTTTTTTATCCAGTCAGAGAAAACACTTTCAATTTGGCACCTCGAATATGCAATTGCAATGCACATTGGAAGCGACGCATAGAGGAGAAATATGCAGCTCTGGGCCAAATAAGAATGGAGTGAAAGTAACCAAAGCACATTCATGCACTGATATTCATATAGTGTGCTCATCAACTACTGAAAGGTTCAATGACATTTCAAATTGAGTACGGCTTGTGTGCCTAACCAGCCAATTTACACCGGCAATAACGCACGCGCCTGCTGTGTGGCATCACCAAACCAATTCAATTGTGTAACTATGACAACAGATGCTTGTGTGGACACGGTGGCTAGATTCAATATGGAAGACAGGTTGGGAGGATTTGGCCAAAATGAAAAGAGGAGAGAGAGAGAGAAGCCTAGGGAAGTGAAAGCTAGCAAATGCAGGGCCTGCTGGCTGATGCACAGACGGAATGGATCCTCAGATTAAAGCGCTTTACGTAGGAAATAGGAGACATGGGCCATGGCCTGGCAGTGCTGATAAGAGAGCATTTCCCTTACATCTTGGCCAATGCATTATTGATGAAAATGGGGCATATAGGGGGGATGGGCATGACTGGGGCAGGCATTCAGGATCCACTCTGCTTGGGTATACAAGAGAATGGAGACCTGTTAGAACTGAGGGTGTTATTACCGGCCCTTATGTGTTATGCTGCGCTTGGTATTCATTCCACATCTGAGTATGAGATTTCATTACTGTGAGCATCTCACAGTAATGTGTGTCGGTGGTTTACCACAAAAGCTGCAGGAAGTCTGTCATAATAAACAACACAGGGCTGATCGAAGTGCAACTTAAAGGTGCTGTAAGGGATTTTTAAAGACATGTATGTTGTATTTGTCTGGGTCTAAAATAAAAGCTCTAAGACTAAAAATGCCAACATTTCTCTGCAGTCCATCCTGTTTTTTCAGTTATTTTGTGCAGCCCATACAAACATTTTTACTGCTTGTTGTTTTTGTGAAACTACTGCACATGAATCCATATGATCCAGTCATTTCTTTTACCATTGCTTTCTATAGGTTTTCTTTGTTTGTGTCAAGTCAAATACGTTTTAGATAAACTGAAGCACTATTAAAAATGGATTCTTCAAGAAATAATCATTATTTTGTACCGAATCAAGCATTACTAGCATTATTCTTTTCCACCAGAATAATGTAATGGATCAACTTTAAACATGAAAAACGAAAACAGAAGCGCACGCTTGGATTCGAAGCACCTTTTTAAAGGAGACGAGTTTTAAAGCGTGCCCGCATTATCTACCAGAATGTGTAGTAACTCGGATGAATCTGCAACGTTTAAAAATATTCTCCACCAGTTACAATTTATGTAACAAATTAAAAGATGTTTAACACATTTAAATGTATTCTCCAATTTATATAAGGAATTAGCTCGAATGGCGTGAAATATATCTATATACCTAATCAACGCGTGTTGTGACCAGTTATAAATATACATCAGCCATGAAAGGGAATTCATGTATGCACATATATACATATAGATAATTAACTACAACAGATTATAATTAATTATGACTATGTATGTGGTCTGTAAACTGTAGTCTAGTTTAGATTTATGAACTCTAAAGAGGGAGTTTATCCTTCTGGCCAGGAAGAATTAACCCACGAAGTTTGTAATTAAAGATTAGAGCGGGTAATCGAGATCTTATGCAGCGTTTAATTTGTTCATCACGTGACAAAACAGAGACAAATCAAGCGTGGTGATAATAGATTTTAATAACTAGTAAAAGGGAATGGCAGACAAAAACACAACTAATTAGCCTTTTTCAAAACCAGCAACGAACTTAAATCTCCTGTGAACAGGAGTACAATCTTAACGTATGTATAGATCAATTAGACTATACTTGCATGGCTTCGGTTTGAAAGTTCGCGCGAGGTCGTGTAGAGTTCGCTGGTTTGTCGTGCCATTTTGCAAAAGGCGTGGCGTGAAGTGGTTCCATCCTTTGTCCGGGAGAGAGAGAGAGATCCTGGCTTCCTCTTCCCGGGGCACATGGCCCCGGGGGAGAGAGAAACCGGAAGAGTGTGAGTGAAGAGTTACTGAAGAGACACGCGAAGACGGAGAGAGAAGAGGAAGAGAGAGGTGTTGTTTTAAAGACAACACCAACACACATGCCTCTTTGGGCTATGGGCCAATCAGGAAGTTGGATTTCCATGTCCGAATGACCTCTCTTTGTCTGGTCTCGGACCCTAATTTAAATGTCTAGGGAGGAGCCGGTTTATACCGTATTATATATGAAATTATGAGAAAGCATGAAATAATGTATCCCATTGCAATATGATATGCATAATCAATCAGGGTATCTCGAGACGATTAACTACATACCAAATTCGATGGACTTGTAAAGAATATTACAAATAAAACCTGGTTACAGACATTTAAAATGATATCCTAAATTAAAACTATCTAACATCATTAAGGTTAGTTACATAAACACACAATATATGTAAACAAGATAACATCACACTATTTAGGCATCGAATAATTACATATAATTACATGTTACATTGAAAAGAGAGAGATTTCTCCATTGTGTGTGTAAGGTAAGCTTGTGTGTGTGTGTGTGTGTGTGTGTGTGTGTGTGTGTGTGTGTGTGTGTGTGTGTGTGTGTGTGTGTGTACCAAGGGGGGAAGTTTGGTCGTTAGCATTCCAAAGATATCTGGTCAAATTGGGGCCAGAGTGGTCATTAAACAGATAGGGCTTTACAGCTCAAAAGAAACAAAAGAAACTTCTGTGCTAAGCCCAGGTTGATTCAGAAATCAGTTTGATACGTTCAGACGTTACATTTATTGTGCAGTCAAATTTGAAATCAGCCCCTGGGTCATTTTAGGACTCACTCATTTTCATATGTTGAAACTTGAAACTTGGTGAACTGTGAACATGACCAAAACACACGTTTTCATCTTCTACATTAAGTGTCTTTCTACTTTAAGGCTACACTCTAGGCTGAATGTATAGCTCATGTAATTTTTAGATTATGGGCAATATATACACTGCAGATTATATCTTGAATATTACAGATGTGTCAACATTGCTAACAAGAATATCTTATCAGGCCAAATGGGGAAAAAAAAGAAAAAAAAAGGGTTTTAGCACAAAAACACTTGGTGGTTACATGATAACAGCACAGTTGATAAATAGCACATCCTTCCCTGCGCTTTTACCAAAAAGAGACCACTCTTGTGTAATGGTTCACAAAACCAATTCGTGTGAATTTACAGGTCAAAGTTCACCTAGATAAAGTTGATGTGAAGCAAAAGTAACCGCAAGCAAATGCATGTCCTTTCCCCTTTATTGAATTGGCTTTTCCATCCATCCATTCATCCTTCCTGCCGCTTATCCTACACAGGGTCATGGGGGAGACTGGAGCATCCCAGGGAACTTAGGGCACAAGCTGGGGGACGGGGTGCCAACCCATTGCAGGGCACAATCATACACACACCTTCACACACTACGGACAATTTAGAAATGCCAGTCAACGCATGTCTTTGGACTCGGGGAGGAAACCAGAGTACTGGAGGAAACCCCCAAAGCACAGGGAGAACATGCAAACTTTGCACACAGAGGGCCGGGATTTGAACCCCAGGTGTCTCAAATATGATGAAGCAAAGGATCAAAAATCATGAATGCTATAGCTAACCTGTAAATTTCTGCATATATTATATACATTATATTGTGTAGTATTTATAGGTAGAAATCACTTCCATGCCACACACAATATGCTTCAGAAATAGAAGTCAAAAATAAGTTTTGAGTGTATATGAACACTGCCACCACATGCACCACTGGGAGCTTATTTAAAAGTAACCCACTTCCACTTGACAAACATGTCTTTGGAGAGAGGCTTGTATGGAGGTCATGGGATCAAAAGGAAAGGGATGGACTCCTTTGTTGGCTCAGACTGGGAGAAGTTAGTAGGAATGTCTGTGACTTTAATAGGATTTTTAAGGATTTTTAAAGAGACAAATGAAAAGTTCAAACATCACTTTGCGAACTTAGACTTTACAACTTGAGTATATTGACAATAAAACAACAATTTAAATGTTGTCTTTCCAGACCAGTCCAGAATGCCCACACTGAAGGTAGTAAAATGTTATAAGGATATTTGTAGTGCCAAACTATTTGGAATTTGAGGTTTACCCTTCAAATATCTTGTCCTGTTTCTCTGTCTATCTTCAGCTGTGCTGACTGGTTTGTGTTGTATATGGCTGTACATGTAAGAGAGCCATAAGGGACAGTGCATTTCAAGCCAAGGCAGCTCGGTCTCGTTAGATTAATTGAATAGACCCAGCTGTGCTTTAATTAGTCTTTAGAGATCAATGATGGTTGCAGCAAGATGCCTGCTGTTAACCCCTTGTACGCCATGTTTTACACACCTATTATTATTTTGTTTTGTCACCAATGTCGCTCACGTCATTAATTATGTCTTTCAGTTTGGCTAGATTTCGAGCCACGGATGTTTTCTTTGACACTGTAAGTTGCAACACAGATCAGCCGGAAACTAGCATTCGTACATGTTGCTCTCAACTCCCAAGGCCTCATTAATGCTCCTTAAAAAGCAGATCTAATGACAATTAAAAAGAGTTCATTATTATCTGCCAGAATGATTAAGAGCACGAGAAAGAGAGAGCGAAAGAGTGAGCAATGGGATTCACTTAAGAACACTGCAAGGCCCAAGATGCTCATATATCTACACTACTAATTTAAACACAGGGTTCTGATTAATTTAAATTCATTTACCGGGTACATGCAGCATGCTTTATGAGCCAGCAAGTAAGCTTTAAGACCTTTGTTTCCTATTAAATTTCATGTATTCAGTCAGGCAAATGCTTTTATTTAGACATACAGCAAGACAACAGCTGTGAGTGCACGGTTGCAGAGATCATTTCAGAAGACAATACAGAGATCACCAAACAGAAGAAATAAGAAGAAGAAGAAAAAGAAGAAGAAGAAGAAGAAAAATGTATACTATAATCATATACTATTGTTTATAATAATAACAACAGCAAGAACATCATTATTATTATTATTATTATTATTATTATTATTATTATTGTTGTTTTTGTTGTTGTTGTTGTTGTAGTTGTTGTTATATTGTGTACCTAATTAAAATCCTCCATAAACACTTTTCACACCAGTAATTGTTTAGAAGTGATCGGTGCTTTAAATGTAACATGGTGATACATTATAACTTATTTATTTGGATATTAAAAGCCAGTAAACATTTATCATGTTTATTATGCACACTTTTACGTGGCTGATTATGATGATGCAAGGAATCTTTTACCTCGAATGCATTCCATTCCTTCCAAAACAGATCTCTCTCTCACTCTCTTTTATGCCCCTGTTCCACTCATACACTTCATCCTGTCAAAACATACTGCTCTGCAAAACACACCAAGTGCAAATGTGTGTGTGTGTGTGTGTGTTTCAGGAGCAGTAGAAAAGAAGGGGGGTTGGTTGGTTGGGGGGTGGGGGGATTGGGTGGTGGGGGGTGTTTAAAGGTGTGTGCTGGCATTTGCATGGCCAAACTTCTTCACGATTTGCATAATAGAGTTCCATGTCTCATAGTTTCCACTAAATTGTGTCTCTGAAGTGTGGCTGATTTTTCAAGCGGGTCCATTTCAGAGGTCAGGGACGTACTTTAAATGGTCTTAAATAGCGCTGAGTTTGGAGGCACAAATCGCTGATCTTGAGCCAGAAACAGCAGGGAAGCAATGAGAGAGAGAGAGAGAGAGAGAGAGAGAGAGAGAGAGAGAGAGAGAGAGAGAGAGAGAGAGAGAAGAAAAAAGGAGAACCAGAGTGTGACCCAATGTGTATTCTATAAGGTTTGATTGATGTGTGGTGACATACTAACTTGAGCCCAGATCCATCACGGTAACTGGAGACACTATGCACATTGGGAAATTAAAAGTGCTGCCCCTGAGTGGCAGGGCAAATGGCCGAGGCTAAATATGGATTCGGCTAAATAATTACCACTGTAGTTGGCCAAAGTACTGCCAGAATATTCTCGCATTCTTAATGGGATAGACTGATTGCAGCTCGCATACAAGCTTACACAGGTTTTTTTTTTTTTTTTAAGATTTGAGACAAGTCACACTGTCACATTTAAAAACAAATATTTCTGAGTGCAGTCAGATAAATTTCACATATAGTGATTTATAAAGAATAATTGTGTCGTGTGTAAATCATGGCAGAAAATAATATAACAAGAATAAAATGGTGTTAGTGAGTGTGCTGCTCATGTTCATGATGGTCATGGTAAGTTTGGATCTCAGAGTTCGAGGAAACTGGGACTGAAATGTCTACAAAGCTGATTAAAGGCAATGAGATGCATAACTTAAAATGAATATAAAATGAATGTCTGGTATATTTTTATACCATTTAAACACTTTTACAGGCTCCCATTACATGCTGTTATCTTTGGAGGTGTGAATATGTCAAATGAAACCAACTTTACCAAATGTGTAATATGAACATTCTCACTGTGAGAAAATAATGACATTATAATAATGAGAAAGTATAATGTAATAAAGTTTTCATTTTGTATTTAAATAGTAGAAATGGGATTATGCACATTATTAAACCCCATTTAGTAAGTGATCCCAGGCACAGATTGTGTGATGAGCTAGTGTTAGTAACTTGAACACTGATGTCAAACTTAAGACTTTGATATTTAAATGGGGAAAGTGTTGTGTCTTCAGAGTCGGGTTAAGTATATGCTAAAATTGGTTTTCTGGGCTCACAAATTAGATTATCAATTAGATAAATCAAATCACCTGCATGTTGTTGTTGTTCTTTCGGCTGCTCTGGTTAGAGCACACAGCGGATCGTTGGTCTGCATATTTGATTTGGCACAGGTTTTATGCCAGATGCCTTTCCTGACTCAACCCTCCCATTTTAATCCAGGTTTGGGACCGGCACTGAGTGCAACCCAGTGCCTGGGTTGGTTCCCTGCCCGGAAATCAAACCCGGTGTTAGGTTTTCCCTTCTCTAGCGCTCGCTACTCAACAAGGAGTAGCGAGTGGCATACTTCCGCATTCCATTGCACGCATTCCAGCGCCGTTCAAAAATTCTCCGATGGACGTTTTCATTCATAGACTCATGTTTTGTTTACTTTTGCCATGTGCTCAGGTTTTCGTTCACGTCATGCCTCCGCCTCCTATGTTCCCCCATGTGCGTTTGTTTTCATTCGTGTCATGTCTCTGCCTCCTCATTTGTTCATATAGTGGTTTCAGCTGTCTTTAATTTGGACATGTGATTATATTGGGTTTAAATACGCTGCTCCGTTTCTGCTTCGGGGTGGAGTATTATTATAGTTTAGATTAGATGTGTTTAACCGTGCGCTCTGTTCTCGTGATTTCTAGATCACCTTTCTAGTACCGTGCGATTTGTTCTTAATAAACTGAACACTTTCCCCTGCAAGTGCATCCTGCTCATCTCCTTCACCCTACGGGTCGTAACACCCGGGCCACAGTGGTGAGAGTGCTGGATCCTTATATTGATTTATAACAGTGTCTAGACAACTGCCTTTGAACACAAGCACTAGGCTTTAGGGACAAAAAAAAAGAAAATTAGGGATAGAAAATGCAGACTGAAGTAGGAAATTCTGTTTTTATTCTTCATTTGATATCATATGACAATATGTCTTCCCCCCTAATGATTCGGCAGATTATAGAATAGCACTTGATCCAGCATATCCTACTATTTTACATTTTATTTGTTCATATTGTGTACCAACAGTTACACAATTTAATGAAGGCACAATATACAAAATACATAATGTATTTGCAGGATGTCAGGCTTTTAATTCAATATTTAGATTTGTCAAATTAATAAAATAATACCAATGTTTCTGTTAATTTGATGTGCTGTCCTGTAAACAAAACATCCTCATGGTTTGAAGGATAAGCTGACCAAGCACTCATCTGCTACGATACAGTTGTTAATCTGCTACAGCTGACTTGCTGTTGTTTGTAATTTTATCTATAATAAATTCATTTCTCGAGATAAGCAGGATTTCAGATTAAGATGCTGTCCTCCCTCTGGAAAAACAAACCCCTTGTGGAGTTTAAAGAAACAAAATAATACTAATTAATGAATAGTATCATATTTATCTATTTATTACAGGCTTTGATTGGTATTCCATTGTTTTTATAGCACAAAAAGTTTAGCTTGATATACTATGGTTAGATCAAACTGTAAAGGCAGTGGCGCTGGATTTAATACAACACCTTGCTCAAGCCGATATCTGTAGCTCAACTCTAGATACAACTCAAAGGGAGCAAATTTATTTTTTGCCTTCAAACATAATAAGACAGTTGATAACACATTCCCTTTTTATGGCTTATTTTTACATCAGTTCTCTTCTATTAATTTTTTTTTAAATAAATAAAAATAAAAATAAACAGAAAAGTTATCCATGTAATTTACTCTGGTGATGTGAGATGAAATGTGTTTTAGTATTTTGGAGTTATTGCTATACTTAGTGGTTAGCACGTCTGCCTTGCACCTCCAGTGTTGGGGGTTCGAAACCCGTCTCTGCCCTGTGTGCATGGAACTTGCATATTCTCCCCATGCTTCGGGAGTTCCTTCCGGGTACTCCGGTTTCCTCCCCCAGTTCAAAGACATGTGTTGTAGGCTGATTGGTATTTCCAAATTGTCTGTAGTGTGTGAATGGATGTGTGATGGGTTGGCCCCCATCCAGGGTGTCCCCCGAGTTCCCTGGGATAGGCTACAAACTCCCCCGCAACCCTGTGTAGGATAAGTGGTACAGAAAATGCATGGATAGATGGACAACAAGCACAAAAGGACAGCATCATAAACCTTGCTTGAATATTTAAGCTCTTGAATTATTAACTTAATCATTGTTGTACTATTTGGTGTGTTTTGGTCACTTTGCTGGGGTGTATCTTTTTTGTTTGTTTGTTTCTTCACACTATGAGCCTGGAAAACATTGCTCTATCTCTGATCCTGCATTCCGAATCTCCTCAGTTCCATTCTGCCCTTCACCCTATACATGATGGGAAGCTTTTTTGATCCAATTTTCTCAGTCCCCTCAACCACTCATCCTTTTTACTGAGTTTAGACTCTTCAACTAAAAGATTTATAAACAGTTTCCTCCCCCTGCCACCACTGAGCCATTTTGCCAGGACTGTGCATGAACGCCGTTGCAATTTCCTGAATCCATACTTCACAGTTCTCCTCTGTACAGGTATGAAGAAAAGTAAAGTGCAATAAAAGTATGGGGTTCTATCCTCAGGCTGACTGTCTTTTTGCATATATGCCACTCTGGTTACCAAATACTGTACATTCCCCCTCTAGACATCAAATCTCATAAGCTGTCTGAGTACATATACATATATATATTTATATATATAAATATATAAATATCTATCCTGTCACGGAATGTCACACATTCCTATATCTGGCCACCATCTAAGCAATCAGGAATTCCCTCACAAGGACCGAATGAGATGCACCAATAACAGGCAGGTAGAATATGAAGACCTAAAGGCAATTTTGAGCTTATATTTGGGAACACTGTTAGTCCTTTGTGTATAAAGAATGGTGAACCCTTTCCATACAATATCAACCATACATCATATACATGAAGGTGAGAGGGGAAAAAAAGAGAAAAAACAACAGTGCTGTAAGAAGTAAGACAAAGTGGCCTCCATCTCTGTTTTACTTGAGGTGGGTAAAGATGGATGGCACTCATACATACACACTCACAGTGTCTTCAGGGGCATTGTGGACAAAAGAGGACAACTTCCCAGAAGGTAGACCTTAATACATAATCCAAATAAACTAGAATGGGATAAAAGGTAAAGATGTGGAAGTCCAAAAGCTACATCAGTATTTACATGGGGAAAGTTCCTTTCTTGAGAAGACGTGTCCGAGACAGGATTTTTCAATAGAGTCTACTGCCTTTTTACTTATTACTGCCTTTAAACGCAAATGCTTGCATTTAAGCTTGATAAAAAAAACATGGATAGAAAATGCAAACTAAAGCAGATTACTTTCATTTAATAAAAACATGAATGAGTTGTACGAAATGTTACAAATTCCCAAAAGTAAGATAATTTTAGATATTTTTTTTGCTATGACCTCATTATAAATGTGTCCAACTCCAGTGTGATGCCCAATCCCATGTTTTGCTTGGCCAGAAACTTAACTTTTTAAAAATAAAAATATACAACAACCTACTGTAGTTTCATAAGTGTGCACACCCCTAAACTAATACTTTGTTGAAGCACCATTTGATTTTATTATACCACTCAGTCTTTTCGAGCAAGAGTCTATCAGCATGGCACATCTTGACTTAGCAATATTTTCCCCATTTTTTCTTCCAAAAAAAATTCTAGAGCCATCAAATTGTAACTGTATCTCCTGTGCAACAGCCCACTTCAGGTCACTGCACAGATTTTCTTTTTGGATTCAGGTCTGGGTTCTGGCTGGGCAATTGAAAAACATTGATCTTCTTTTGGTTAAGCCATTTCTTTATTGATTTGGATGAATGCTTTGGGTCATTGTTGTACTGAAAGGTGAAATTCCTTTTCATCTTCAGCTTGCTAGCAGATACCTGAATTTTTTGCATTAAAATCAACTGGCATTTGTAGCTATTCATGATTCCCTCCACCTTGATAAAAGCCCCAGTTCTGGCTGAAGAAAAGCAACCCTAAAGCATGATGCTGCCACCACCATGCTGTATGGTGTTCTTTTGGTGTTGTGCTTTTTTTGTACCAAACATAGCTTTTGGAATTATGGAATTATTATACCTTTTGGAATTGGTTTCATCAGATCATAACACATTTTGCCACATGATTGGGGGGGGATTTAGTTGGGCTATGATGATTTTGTGAGAAAGGGCTTCTGTCTAGCCACCCTACCCCATAGCCCAGACATGTGAAGAATACGAGAGAATGTTGTCACATGCAGAGAGTAATCAGTACTTGGTAGATATTCCTGCAGCTCCTTTAATGTTGCCATAGGTCTCCTGGCAGCCTCCCTGGTAAGTTTTTGTCTTGTCCTTTTGTAAATTTTGCATGGACGTCCTGTTCTTGGTGGTCACTGTGGTGCTCCATTTTCTCTATTTGTTGATGATGGTCTTCACGGTGTTCCATGGTACATCTAATGTTTTGGAAATTCTTTTATACCCCTCTCCTGGTCTATATCTTTCGACAAGTGAGATACCATGCATGCTTTGTAAGCACTTTCCGTACCATGGCTTCTTCAGTCAGATGAAACCAAGTGGATGTCAAGAAAATCCTACAAAAACAGATGGTCTTTATTTGGATTTGATTAATCAGAATAATTTCATTGATGACAGCTGTATGATAATAACTTTTGAACATGAGATTGAATGTGATTGGTTCATTCTGATCACAGCCACATCCACAATTATAAAAGGGTGTGCACACTTATGTAACCAGGTTATTTTTATTTTTTTTCCTATTCTTACCTAAAATGTTTCTGATTGTTTTTCACTTAATTTTTATACGTTGTAATTTCATATTGAGGATGAAAAAAGTTCTGAGATGATTTTTTTAATTATTTATTTATTTATTTTTACATTTCTACAAAAACCTGCCATTTTACCAGGGGAGTGTAGACTTTTTATATCCACTGTATATAGTTTGAGACTGGAAAATGTGTTTAAGTCCTAATGACAGCTCGTAAGACCTCCACACAGACAGGTCGCACACACTTTGACTGAAACCCTAACAGTTATCTGAGATTTTTTTTCCCCCACTCTTCATGGATGTCAAGAACAAGATTGGACAGAGAATATGGCAGAATGATATCTCTCTAGCTGTCTAAATTCAGATAGTCATTATGGACACTCCATGTGCCATGTTTAAATGCTTTTGAACAACAGTGGTAGGTCATTTTGCTCTCTTCCAGGGAGCTCTGAGGCAGTCGGATGACTAAAGTGAAGCCTAGTGACTGAGAAAATTGGCTTCAAGTGAATGAGAAGAGATGAAAAGACTAGAGCTCCTTCTACCATTATGTCTAGTCAATATTTTGGAAATAACAGAGCAGCATGGTATTTAATCACTCATGCGTTGACATGAAGCTTTCACCGCTGCTGTAAAGACCGATAATAGATTTTGAAAAATAGAAGTGGGTAGTATGATTTTCCAAAATATTTGAGTGACATAAATATTGCCTGGAGCTCTCAGCCAAAGTTGGGTGTGAGCCAACAAGATGGTTGGGAGAAAAAAAAAAATAGAAAGTTATTCTGTATAATAGATTTAAAAAGTTAAATAGAATAAAAAGTTTTAGGCACCCTATATTTTTTGTACAAACTTTGTTATAGATTTTTAATTTTATGACTTCTACATGATCAAGTTAGTACAAAAAACATTTTAGATTCCCAAACATTAGTTTTCTAGCACAAAATTAAATGTTACAGAAAAAAGTTTGTCATTAAAATAAGCAGCATATTATGTAAGAGACACTTTTCAGACATGAAGGCTGCTGGGTTTTGCTGCAAAAAGTAAGCAGCAAGTGCGACAGTCAAAGTCTCCAGAAGAACTGTGGCTGGTTCTGCAAGATGCCCAATAAAACTTACCAGCTCATTTCCTTATAAAACTGCACAAATTGTACCGGAGACTACTATTTTTATATTTATTTTATTTTTTTTGTCACACCAAATATTGACTTTGTTTCATTAACTACTGTTTACTGCTCTTTACAATATTTTTTTTTAAATGTGGATACATTTAATTTCATTATCTGGAAGGCATCTTTGCTCTACAGCATTTCTTTGCATGTGCCTAAAACTTTTGCATAGTTCTGTGTGTGTGTGTGTATATATATATATATATATATATATATATATATATATATATATATATATATATATATATATATATATATATATATATATATATATATATATATATATATATATATATATATATATATATATATATATATATATATATATATATGTATATACCTTTAATATATGGGTCAAATATAAACGGCAAAAATAAACTGATTTATACAGTGCTGTGAAAAAGTATTTGCCCCATCCTGATCTCATACTAAATTGTTTCAGAAATTAAAACAAAATCTAAGATAGAACAAAGGGTTCCAGGGTAAACACAAAATACAGTTTTTAAATTATAGCATTTTATTGAGTCAAAAAAGTGATCCAATACCAACTGGGCCTGCGTGAAAATGTATTTGCCCCCATAGTTACTAATTCCCCAACTCTATGAAACTGCATTCATAATGAGGTTCAGCTGGACTAGACACAACCAGGCCTGATTACTGCAAACCTTGTTTCAATCAAATCAACACTTAAATAGAACTTTTTCAACAGCATGAAGTTGGTTAAAAGGTCTTACCCAGTAACACACTATGCCAAAGTTGAAAGAAATTCCAGAAATGATGAGGAAGAAGGTGATTGAAATACATCAGTCTGTGAAGGGTTACAAAGCTATTTCAAAGTCTCTGGGACTCCAAAGAACCACAGTGAGAGCCATTATCTCCAAATGGAAAAACTCGGTGCAGTAGTGAACCTTCCCAGAAGTGGCCAACATTCCAAAATTCCTCCAAGAGCACAGCAACTACTCATCCAGCAAGTCACAAAAGAGCCTAGGACAACATCAAAGGAACTACAGGCCACTCTTGCATCAATAAAGGTCACTGTTCATGACTCCACTAACAGAAAGACACTGGGCAAAAATGTCATCCATGTAAGAGAGGTGAGGTGAAAACCACTGCTAACCCAGAAGAACATTAAGGCTTGTCTGAATTTTGCCAAAACACACCTTGTTGATCCTTTGAGAGACTGTTCTGTGGATTGATGAGTTGAAAGTGGAACTCTTTGGAAGACAGGGGTCCCGTTGAAACTCAAGCGCAACTGAATTATGCAGCAAGACAATGGTCCAAAGCATAGGTCCTAGTCCTAGAAGTAAGTGAAAGACTGATCTCCAGTTATCTGAAGCGTTTGGTTGCAGTTATTGCTGCTAAAGGTGGCACAACCAGATTTGAAGGAGGCAATTAGTTTTTCACATTGGTGACAGGGGTTGGATAACTTTTTCTGCGTTATTAAAAAATAAATAAATAAAAACTGTATTGTGTGTTTACTCAGGTTGCTTTTGTTTAATGTTGTATTTTGTTTGAAGATCTAAAACTATTTAGTATGAGATATACACAAAAACAGAAGAAATCAGGCAAATACTTTTTCACAACACTATAGATAAGAAAGGACTATTCTATAACATTTGCCACACAGACTAATTTTTCTCTGTTGGCGTGACTTTTTTTTTTTTTTTTTTTTACAGAAGTGTAATCCAGATCATTATTCTGAATGACTCTCTTTTAATATCCAATTTCTTTTCCTTCCACCTTAAGACCTGAGACAGAAGAGAATTAAAAGTGGAACACAGTGCCCTGCATAATTATTCACACCCCGCTTTGAACTTTTCTGCATTTTGTAGTGTTACAACCTGGAACAGATTTAATGAGGATTATGCTGTAGGTAATGAATCTACACAAAATAATAATATTAAAGTGGAGAAGATACTATAGTTTCAAAATTCTTTACAAATCAGAATATATATATATATATATATATATATATATATATATATATATATATATATATATATATATATATATATATATATATATATTTTTTTTTTAATATAAATAAATAAATAAATAAATAATAGTAATAATAATAATAATAATAATAATAATAATAATAATAATAATAATAATAATAATAATATGTAATTGTATGAAAGTAAAACCTCTCGTTCCCTCTCCTTTTTTATTGTCCCCCACAGGATCCCAATGCACACCTCTAGTGTCAACCAGATGCAAACCTCTCTGGCAAGCTTTCTATTAAAAAAAAAAAAGAGCAATGCACCTCCTATTTGTATCTGGATTTATATTCCTTTATAACATGTTATCTGTTTATTCTGAATAATGTATTCATATTCGATTATCGCTACATGTATAGAATGTTTTGGAGATAGAATACCCTTGTTGATTTTCACCTTGTTTATATGTTTGTTCCTCTTTTAGAAGAGATACTAATGAACGTTAATTACTCGCTAATTAATGGAACATGAACCTGGCAGTCGGTGGAAAGGCCGGTGTAACCGGGTCTGCGGGATGTCGCACCGGGTCTGCCGAGAGATGCTTGTCTGCACGCACAAGGTTACCGCTTTTCCTTCAGTGGTGCTGAGGCGAGAATGAGTATTTTCAGGAGCTAATTAACTGGGGGCCATCTTCATCACATGGCCATTATGCTGAGCAGCAGGGCCTGCAGGGGCGCAGGCCACTCTCTCCACACTTAGCCCTGCCGCTGCTTTAATTGTGCAGAAAATGTAATTTGTGTCTGAGTTCAAGTTCCCTCTGCTCACAGTGGGGGACTCCGGTTGCATGAATAGCTCTGCCATTCAACCAGTGATATGTGTGTGTGTGTGTGTGTGTGTGTGTGTGTGTGTGTGTGTGTGTGTGTGTGTGTGTGTGTGTGTGTGTGTGTGTGTGTGCGTGTGCGTGTGTGTGTGGGCGTGTGCCCTTGCCTTCATCCATGGATGTCTACAGCTTTGTGAGTGCCTTTTTTTCATTAAACCACGTTCATCTTTTGTTCAATAAACATGGCTATTTGTCAGCGCTCATTATAAATCACATCCTATTGTCGAGAAAGCGCATTTAATGGGGAATTAAGGATTTTATTTAATCTAACACAATAGGTATTCCAATTACTGAAACAATGAACATAACCAGTCTATTACTGGCAAAAACTGGAACAGTTCAAGTGGAAGCAATATCTTTGTCCTCACTTTTTTTTTTTTTTTTTACAGCAACATAAAACGCAACGTGAGACACAACGGCGGGTTTAAAGGACGTGTTGTGATCTTAGCGAGTTATCTTTCTGAACTCTGCCTGTATAATGGGTTCTGACAGCCAGGCATTATGGCGGTTCAGGAGCAGGAAGGGATTTAGAAGGATGAAGCTCTAAAGAGCGAGAAAAAGAGAGCGACCCATATAGGTGGATATACAGTGAAGAAAAACATGATAAAAACAGAGACGGAAAATCCTGAGAGCAAAATTGACACGAGAAGGATGTGGAGGAGAAATCCTGTGCGCGAGCTTCACTTTACCTGGAGCCGCTTTTTGCGTGGGGGAAAAAAGTGCTGATGGGTTGAGTTCGTGCAAGCTTTTCAAGACAGGGAAAAAGTGCTTACTGGTTCTTCTGAGAAGGGAAGGAGGCTGAAGGAACTCTTCTTGCACTCTGTCTTTGTTTGGAGACTTTGCAGCGGACAGCACTTTCCATCTACCCCTCCCACTATGTGCTCTCGTTTTCAGTTCCATATTCATTTTATTTGTTCCTGAGGCTTGTTTTCCAATGTTGGTACTTGTTAGAGATTGTATTATTTATTTGATTATTTTTTGTTTTTTCTACAAAACTGTAGAAAAAACTGCTTCTCCGTGCCCAGTAACCCTACATTCATACTAGCAGGTCTCTCGTGGCTTGTGTCAGTTGTAGTTTCTCTCTTTATTTATTTATTGATCTTTTTAGATTTTTCTCCTTAATTTGGTCTGGGTTAATTCCCACCCACCTATCATACGACAGCTACCAACCGGAGAGGTTGAACATGAACACGTGCTTCCTCCGAGACACATGAAGACAGCCATCCATATAACACACTTGGAGGAAAGCGCTATCTGCCCTCTTCTGCATACATGAGCTCACAAATACCCATGATTGGCTAGTGTTGCTGTGATTGGCAGGGGATAGAGAATATTCCATCCCTCCCATC
Source organism: Cranoglanis bouderius (assembly GCA_023630585.1). NCBI lineage: Eukaryota > Metazoa > Chordata > Actinopteri > Siluriformes > Cranoglanididae > Cranoglanis > Cranoglanis bouderius. Next base: position 5,835,267 of record CM042541.1, read on the forward strand.
CGGAAAGCACAGCCAATTAGGCTAAATCTCAAATAACTTCCTATTTACTACTTACACATTCTACCTAGGTGAGAGGTATTGAACATAAATTTGTAAAGGTCCAGCTACATGCAATTCCTTGCTTACGAATGCAGCAAAACAGCTAATATGACTGAATGGCAACAAAAGATATGGTTTAATGTGTAACCATTGGTGGTTATAAATAAATTGTAATGGTGCTTAATGTTACCACTGTTGCCTCCCAGACATTTTTAATTTGACGCAGGCAAAGATATATTTCTCTGTTTATTTTGTTTTCATTGTTAATGTTTTTGTTTTGTTTTTGTTTTTTTTAACAAGAGAGGGTAAATCAATTGAAAAATCTCTGTGAAAAACTCTGTGAAAACTCACCCCTTTCTGATCTAATCTCTCTAGCCCTGTAGCTAGTCTCTGGTCCGATAAGCTGCCTTCGGCTAAATAATGTACATAATATATATATTGTATAGCCAATAAAATGTACATTTTGAGATTAGGCTACAGATTCAGCCACAGCTAGGTAACAAAAAAAAAAAAAAAAAAAAGACTTTTGTTCTTTATTTTGTTAGACATCCAATTAGAGACGCATTTAAATTGTATACTAGCACATCATCATTACAATATCCAACAACTTTATTACATATTTCATTTGGTCATGAGCCAAATGGCTAGTATTGTAGTGAAAAGCTTTTTATTTTTATTTTTTTCTTTTCAACTTCTGGACACAAGTGGCTATGACAGTTTTTTTGTTTGTTTGTTTGTTTGTTTGTTTTTTGTTTTTTTAAGGAATTGGTATGTTCTCTTTAGTACTATACTAGATGAACTGGGTTTCTTCCTATAATGTATACAAAATAATCCCACATGATCACTCAGACTTTATTCAATTGTTTTATAGAAGTTATGGCAATACAACATTTAAAAAAAACCACCATGTTGCAACATGTGTGTAAAATTCCCCACTCAAAATTATTCTCATATCTCAGCCAGCTGCATTGTATGCATCCCATTTGTTGTGCTGGGATGACGTCCATAAATCTCTCCTCACAGCCATGTTGGATGTGTAGTCTACACAGGAACAGCAGCAATCAGACACTCTGAAACACATAGACAGTGTGACAGTACCACAAAACTGATTCTGTCCACCCTCTCTATCTTTCTCTATCTCTATCTATCGTATCTATTTCTCATTCCATCTCTCAGCCCTCTTTGAGGCCAAAGTCTCAGTCTGGGTGTCCATTACTAATCGATTCATGAGCGAGAGAGTGCGATGTGAAATAATAGCCTATCCATGAGAGAAAAGTACAAGGGAATTATCCCATCTCAAGGTTTGTCTTTCCCATTCAGAAACCCCAATGGCTTTGTAATCTGTCTTTATAAACCATCTTAATCTCTTAATTCACTTGTATCACTCCACTGGCTGGCCCTCGTTTTCTTCTGGCGGGCACTTTGTAGCCCTTAATCCTCTAAACTGCAGGAGATTTCCTCCCACTTTGGAAACCTCAGCACTGACACCCTGCAAGACAGGGCCAACATGATAATGAGCAGATCTGCCAATTCAGGTTCAGATGCTGAGTTATGACATCCATTTTCTAAATGACGAGTTTTGCTAAGTTCCATAGACATTAGTTGTAGTGCAATGTATGATGATGTATTAATGATGGGTAAACTCTAAACCACATGTGATGACTGAAGTTTATATATATTATTCTATTTATAGCTACCACAGCAATAGTCCAATGATTACAATTTTTAATTAATGATCTGTTTATAGTTATATTTAATACTGTGGAATGTCCATGAAACAACTTAACTTCTGTTATTACTTGCATTACTTAAAGCTAATAATAAACTTGATCTGGTTTAATCCCACCTAACAATTCATGGTTTGTAGATTTATTAGTTTTCTGAAACATTACAAATCTAGGAATTTTTAGCTCCAAGAATATTCTAAATGTCTGGTTTTCTGGCTGTTCTGAGAATGTTTTTACATACATAACCTCACTTGCTCTTTTGTTTGGAATTCACTTTATTTTGATATGCACTTTTGCTTCCTGGTCCTGACTCCACCCCTGACCCACATTGGTTTATTCCCCTATGTGCACACCTGTTTCCTGTTTTCACTCATTACTCAGTATATTTAAGCGTTCATGCACTTGTCTTCATTTCAAGAGTTTGTATTTATTTTCTGTCAGCTCTGAGTGTTATTTCTGTGTTTTGTTTTTTTTCCCGTGGTTTTTTTCCCTTTTCTTTTGTTACATCCTGTTTTGCGTTTTCTTTATTACAGTGCTTTCTTATGATTTTGATCTTGGACTGTTTACAGACTACACTTCTACCTAGTGATTAGGATTATTTAGTAAAGATTTATTTAGAACAATTTATTCATTTAGAATAAGGTTTATATCCACCTGCCTCCAAGCTAAAGCTACTTGTGGCAGTGGTAGCTCAGTGGTTAAGATGTTAAGGCTACTGATCAGAAGGTCGTGAGTTCAAATCCCAGCACTGCCAAGCTGCCACTGTTGGGCCCTTGAGCAAGGCCCTTATCCTTCACCTGCTCAGATGTATAAATGTAAGTCACTCTAGATAAGGGTGTCTGCCAACTGCCATTAATGTAATGTACTTCCTATAACATTGCTTTAACATTTTTATGTTAATGTTAGCATTAGATTTCCATAATATTCATATTTTTCTAACTTGGAAGTTTGAGTAAGCAACATTCTTATAACTTTAAGCAACTTTAAGATATTATTAAAGCAGATGTTTTACAAACAATACAGGAATGCTATTTTTGGGATCTCAATGCCTATCCTTCTTTGAACCATTTTTATTTTTTTTTTTTTAATTCCCACAATACAAGAAGGTGAGCAAATGCTACTTTATATATCTAAAAGTGTGTTAAAAAATTCATATGTCTTTAAACTCTAAAACATTCCTGATTTTAATGTGGCAATGTAGTTTATTCTCAAATCATACTACTTTTCTCTAGAATTACTCCCAGTGCTCCAGTCTGAGCAGTACTACTCTGACAGTAGTGCAGGCTCTAATTCAGATCCCAGGTTTATATATCAATGTGCTACATGTAGACATTTCTAAAGTAAAAACTTATGCAGGCACTTCTATAGTGGATGCACCACAAAAATGGATTAAAATGTTCATATGTTGATGTTTTCTATAAGATGTTTAGAACTTTTGGATGGAGTCTCCAGTGTCAGGGCTCAGTAATATGACAAGCTGTGTTTTGAATTACAGGAGTGAGAAAGAAAGAGAGGCTAGTGAGAGAACCCATGTTTATAGCTGTTAACATGTATACTTGACAGGAGCTAACTTGTTTTGTGAACATTCCACAATGATGAATGTAACTCTAAATGGATAAAAATCTATTTAATAAATGAAAATGTATAATCTTTGGAAAATTGCTGTGGTATTTAAAGAATAATACACATGCTGTTATTGGTAAATCAACTTCTCAGTGGTAATGGTAACCCACTTTGGTATCATTTTGATTATATTCCTATAGCAGCATTATTTTGTAGATCATTCTAATCCCAATTGGCATACTTTCCCCTCTTGCTTTATGTTGATCACGGCTTCAGTCTCCACCAGCCTATAGCAAATAATGCAACACGAACTCACTCCAGCTGTTCTTCTCACATGATCTCTGCATATTTCTGTTTAATATTTTAAGAAGTCATCGTGAAGAATTAGCCTATTTAGCCACTTGGACTCACTACAGATGTAGCCTGGCACTCCACCAACTAACTCCGTGTGCTCCTTACCCACCAGCAGGAGCAGCCTAACACTGGGCCAGGAAACCGAAGTACATTTTGTTATTGTTCATTCCTCTTTTTTTGTATTCAAATAAGTACAAGTTGTAACAACTATTGACACTTGAAATAAATTGTGCGTACATGATCCAAATTACATTGTTTAACCTCAGAGTTATTGGCCTGCACTTCTCTCCTGCAGCCTTCTTCTCAATGATGTATGACTCTAGTTTATGCACACCAAGTCCCATGGTGCACTGCTGCCCTGGGGCCAGCTGGTTGGTGCGAACGCTGTGATGGGGGCTGCTTATAGTCCTTCATAAACTCTTCCATATCTGGATTTAATTCAAGATTATGAAGCTACATTTTTAATCCTGTTTTATCCTGTTTAATTTTGGGCAGTCCTATCCCACTATATCCAGCTCCATTATTTCTTCTAAACTAAAAATAGATAAAGGGTAGCCTCACCAGCTCACAGCTCCAGGGTCCCAGCAGTGCTGGAAAGGGAATACATTGACTTGAGTAAAAGTAATGATTAAGAAAATGAGAAAGTAATTATTTTAGAAATGGCTTTCTTTTTTTCATGTCTACAATTGACACAACTAATCTGAAAATGTTCAAAATCTTAACCAACTGCTGTTGGGGTTTCAGTTACTTGCTAGGTTGTTAGTTAGCTAGCTATCTTGTGTTAATTCATACATGGTTCTAGTGACATAGTTAGCTAGCTAGCAAAGATGTGGTTTAACTTTTTATTTATTTTTTTTTTTTACATCAATGGCAGTGACCGTATTCAGTGGAAGAATGGAGAAATGGGTGATTTTTGCTTGATATTTGGGAAAACTCTTCAAGCAAAACTGGGAAGAACCAGACTTCCTCATACAGTGTAGTGTAATGAAACAATTGAACAAGAAATTGATGTGCCTCTGTGGCACATTTAGGGGGACAGGGGCATTCTTAATAAAGACAGATATGGGTCCATTGCAGTTATGAATGTGATCTATATCTGAGCCTAAAATCAGAGATGCTTGTGAACTTGCTGATGGCACCCAGAAAGAAGTTGGGATTACCAGCTAAATTTCAATGTAACCATTTGCAACATTGTAATAACATTATAACCACCAACAACATTGTAACCACCACTTGTACACTTGCCCATTTTTGCAAGAATGTAATCAGCCAATAATGTGATCGCATTACAATACATAAAATCATGCAGGTACAGACCAAGAGCTTCTGTTCCTATTCACATCAAACATCAGAATGGGGAAAAACTGTTAACTCTATGATTTTAACTATGGCATGGTTGTTGGTTCGGCTGGGCTGGTTTGAGTATTTCAAAAACAGATGATCTCCTGGGATTTTCAAAGATAATTCTGTAAAGCAGTGGTCACCAACCCTCTTCCTGGAGATCTACCTTCCTGAAGACTTTAGTTCGAACCATAATTGTGCCCACCTTACCATCTATTCACTGCCTTAAGAAGTTCTTGATCAATTAAAACAGGTGTTAGATTTTGGTTGGAGATTAAATCTGCATGAAGGTAGTTCTCCAGGAACAGGGTTGGTGACCACTGCTGTAGAGTTTACACCAAATTGTGCAAAAAAACAAACCAAAAAAACATCCAGTGAGCAGCAGTTCTTGTATGTAGAAATACCTTGCTTGATGAGAGAGGTACAAGAAGAATGGCTAGGTGGGTTTGACCTGCCAGGAACTCAAATAACCAGTCTTTACAACTGTGGTGAGCAGAAAAGCATCCCAGAACACACAACCTTGAGGTAGATGGGCTACAACAGCAGGAGACCACATCGGATTCCACTCCTGTCAACCAAGAGCAGCTGTAGACTGTGTTTTAAAGGGGAGGAGACTGGAGGTCTTGACCTGTATTTGTATGATTGCGCTGCTGCGACATGATTGGCAGTAAAGTAGCCAGCGTACAGTATATATTGTATGTTTAAGATTTGATTGTAGCTGCTCTGGCCTTAAATAAACATGTTTTTCATGAGCTTAGTTCAGATGGGGGCAGAATCAGAAGAGGCTGAAATGCAGAGTTTAGCTGAGGCAGCTGTGGACTCTGTGTTTAAAGGGGAGGAGATGGGCTGCCAGGAAAACTGTCCATTCGCACTTCACCCCTTTTGTGAGGAGGCTGCAGCCGTGGCTATAATCATCACACCCAGAACGCACACAAAAGCCACAGAACGGGCGACCATTCACAGCTTGACAGGCTTTTCACCTTTTCATCTGTCTGTCAACACATCCTGGCATTATTCGGTCCAGCTCCTAAATGATCTGCCCATAACCATGAAGCCTGCTGTGCATCAAGTATGGTGTGGATATTAGCAGCAGAATTAGACATGTTGCATTCACTTTCATAAAATCGCCAACATGTGACAGAAACCCAACACAAAAGAGACATGCACTGAATAGTGTGATGCATAAAAAATAAAATGTTTAGATGAGGCATCCTTCTCCATCCCTGCAAACTTCTATAGCAATTATAGTGTCACCTTTCGATAAGCAGCAGGGTGCAGCATAGCTGCTCCGTTTTCCAGTGGATTGGTATTGGAGAGGTGTGTGTGTGTGTGTGTGTGTGTGTGTGTGTGTGTGTGTGTGTGTGTGTGTGTGTGTGTGTGTGTGTGTGCACACGCATGTAGGTGGTATACACACTAATGCACAACTCGTGCTTTGTATGTCATGTTAATACAAATGAAGGATTTGTCAAACTGCAATATTAAGATACAGTATGTTTGCTGAGTAATTATGTCCACAGTTGATTGGAAAAAAATAATACAAGGGGGTGTAACCTTTTGGCCATTGTATTTCTCTGGAAATATTGGATGCGAGTGCAAAATGCATTCACACACAGGTACCAAAAGGAGCGTAGTGTCCATTCAAATTTTACTAATTTTCATTTTATTGCCAAGATTTTCCATTTCAGAACATAACAGTTTGTTTAGAAATGTGAATTCATACTGTACATCACTGTATAATTTGTTTATTTCTATGTAGTTGATGATTGGTCATTCAGTCTCAAGTGGTCCAATGCAGGTTGCTTGACTGTTTTTAATTTTTCAAAAAAAAATTTTTTTTGAGTGATTACCTTTATGTATTGGCATTGCAAAATCAAAATTATTAACACCACAGAGCTGTGGTGTTGTTTCTCATGTGATAAAAGCAGTAAATGAGCTGTAGTCACTTACTGCTTTTATCACAGGAGAAACAACACCAGAGGTCTGTTTATTACACTGTTCATTTGTAAAGCTACCCAACTGAACACTGTACTTCCATATTTGGATAAAATCTATTCACATATACCAACTGTACACCTGTACCAACATGATAGATCAGGCTGGTTCTTTAAATCTGGCCCTCGAGGTTGACTGTGCTGCAGAGTTTACCTCCAATCTCAAACTCACAATTTTTACAGCAGAATGCTACTATAGAGGACTTGATTCTGGCAAAATTTCAGGCTCGTGTCTGGTCCCCCACCAGAGATATTCAACCTGAAATTGAGGGAATTATTTTTTTTTTAGTTGCACTTTCTCGCCTCCATAAAAAAGGAGAAGTCTCAAACCTGCATGCACACTATACTTACCTAGGTCCCCCCTAAAAAAATTAAGACTGAGACTCAAACCCTTGCCATTATAAATTGACCCTAAAAGTGGAACTGTGAGCAATCATGAGCATTACATTTGGATTTAAGTTGCACATGACTGTGTAAAATGTTTATATGTGTACATGTACCTTGTAATGTGCTCTAGAGATCAGTTTTTGTTCCAAGGAGCTAGGACCATCCTGAGCCGAGATATTGAGGTTTCCATAAACAGCTGTAGAACCAACATTTGTTGTGTGCCATGACACAAAGATGGCCATTGTAGTTAAACCAAGTAAAATTGAATAGAGGTAATCACTCAAAAAAATTTTTTAGAAAAATTAAAAATGGTCAGGCAACCAACTTTGCAATTATTGGACCACTTGAGATGGAATGACCCCATGGAAACACGAGTAAGATGGGAAGTAGAACAATAAGTACCATGTGACAATGGTTATAGTCTTGATTCACCGCAGTATATTCTTAGAATATACACTATGCACTTAACTACTTAGAAACATGATTTTGTAGTTGTTGCAATGCCTCAAATCAAACAAAATGACATGAGAACCTCATGCCATTGAAACGTTCTAGAACAGGAACCATCTCCAATGATGATGCATCAGCAAAAATGTTTAGCAAAAATCCAAAATATGTTCTGGCCCCTGATGGTTCCACCAGGTGCCTCTTCTTGAAATTCCATTTTCTAAGTGAAGTGGTAACCCATACTTGGAATTTGTCCTCTGCATTTAACCCATCCAAGTTAGTGCACACACATTAGGAGCTGTGAGTAGTGAACATACACACTACAAACCGTGAACACACCCAGAGCAGTGGGCAGCCATTTTTGCTGCAGCGCCTGGGGAGCAGTTGAGGGTTAAGGGCCTTGCTCAAGTGCCCAACAGTAGCAGCTTGGCAGTGCTGGGATTTGAACTCATGACCTTCTGATCAATAGCCCAACTTCTTAACCACTGAGCTACCACTGACTTGAGACTGGGTTAGAAGTTCACATTCCAACAGGACAACAACCCCAAGCAAGCTACAGTGAAGATGATCAAATCCAAGAACCTGACTGTGACTTGAAAACTGGTGTTCAGCCTCATTCTTCATTCAGTCTGACAAAGCTTGAGCAATTTTGCCAAGTAGAACATGAACAAATATTAGGATACAGATGTGCAAAGCTGATAGAGACATATCCTAGAAGACTTGCAGCTGGAATTGCTGCCAAAGGTGCGATGAATGCTTGTGCAAATAACAACTGTTAGACATATTGTGTAAATCTAGTCCAAATTAATTTCATTTCAATTCCAGGTTGTGACTATATAAAATGAAGGAAAGTGCAAGTGTATAATTCTCTCTAAACAGGAGTAAAACAGGAAGTAGAAAATGAAGTACAAATGAATATCATAACACCTCAACAGCACCAGAACAACCAGCAGAAACAACCAGGAAAATTTAAAATCTATGATCTCATCCTGTACTTTTGGCTGTGAAAGCTTGCTTTGTACTTCAGCAATTACTGGTCCCTGATAAAACATGTCCAGCATTCAGCATACCATTTTTCAGTACTTATATTATATCATAGTATGCTACATCTTGTCAAATTCCCACTAAACGTGTTAAAAATATACAACTTCAGTTATGCAAAGGTAGCTCTCTAAGTGCATGGTTGGTGATGACTGAATTTGAGTAACGGAGCGTCTGAATGAATAGCATGTCAGTCATTTTAATGACTTGTTTTCACCCAGTCAAATAAATGTTTTAACGGCGCACCAAGATTCCAAGTTATTTTTAGTTTTGGAGACAAATATCCCCTCAACACTCATTTGTTTAGCAAGTGGAATATCGTCCAAAATAGTAAGAATTAAATTACTTGCAACAAAGCCCTGAGGCTGAGATCCAGCTAATTTATTATTAAGGGTTGGTGAGGGACCTAAGCCCCTTCTGCTGTATATAGGCTCAGAGGTTAAATGAATATTTTGGCATTTTTGCACAAATAATTATACTGAGTCTCATGCACAGCATTTCCTGTTATTCCTTTTTTTAAGTTAATGGCTCAAGCACCATCATCCATCCACCACAGGTACATTATTCATTTAAAAAAAAAAGGTACAGCATATTAAAAAGCCTGAATATCTCTTAAAATGCAGATTAAGTTGGAGGATTTTTTTTGGTACTTTTTGCTTGGTATCTACCATACTTTCTGTGGATTCATTTGATTTCTCTTTGATTATTCTGTCAGAATTAAACTCACCATGAAATAAATGCTGCAGGCTTTTGATATTTTACTATTAAACACACACACACACACACACACACACACACACACTCACTGTCACATCAGTGGATCAGTAGATTCCATCATGTCTGCATTGTTTGGGTGATTTTACAGTCATTTATTTCTTTATTCATCATGCATCGTTCTGTTTTCAGGTTTTATTCTTTGTTTCATTCTTTCTTGTAAAATATACTGTGTGTATATATATTTTTTTACTTTCCAAGATTAAAGTCATATATTCCAAAATACTGGGGCTTTTAATCAAAGGGAAATTACAGACTGTTCTAGTGCTAACACAAAATTAATTTGCGAGATTAATACAAGCAATAAAGAGCCTCCAGTGTAGCCCACTGACTGCAAACGTGGAGCTTACTGCCGGGATTCACAGGTTTGAATCGTCACGGTGTGTGTCTTAGGTGTCATGAAGCTGGTAGGCATCAGTTCCATCAGAAATTTTGGATCTATCAGCAGACAAAGTGTTTGCAGGAGAGCTGAGTTTAGGTCATCTTTTTCTAAGAATCGCAGGCCTTTCCATTCTGACAGAAATACGGTGTATGCACATGTATAACATATTTACCGTGACGTTATGTATAGTCTGAGTTTGTAGGATTTGCATTACATACACATACAAATACAGAACTGTTATATGTTATTTCCTGTGATCCTTCCTATGATTATGTTGCTGTTCTGGATATCCACTCTGATTGGGTGGTGGCAAATTGCCATTGACAGCATCGTGGCTGGATCCTACAGAACGTGACTGTTTGTATAAATGAATGTATGAATGCCAGAATCCGAAGTACATAAAGATATAAGGATATTGAGTTTAAATTCCTTCTGTAGATGGAGATTTGGGTCTACAGTGTAAAAAGGAAGGAAGGGAAACCTCTGTAGGCATTTAAACCCAATATTCCGTACCCAATATTCCGTACAGTATGGTTTGTTTGGGTTTATAGATAGATAGATAGATAGATAGATGTGCAGGAAGGCAGGAGGGAAAGAATGTAGATAGGAAGGAGGGATATTGTGTTTAAATGCCTTTGTTTGTGGTGACTTGGGTTTAGACTGTAAAAACATAGATAAGGTGGAAGGAAGGAAGGAAGGAAGGATATTGTTTAAATGCTTCTATATGGGGTGATTTCCGGTTAGAATGTAAAATGGTAGATGGAAAGTAAAAGGAGGTCATTGTGTTTAAATGCCCTCCATATGTGGTAATTTGGGTTTATAATGTAAAAAGGAGAAATAAAATCCCTTGTGTTGCTGGTGATAGCTTGGAGCCCACTGAGTTGAATTTTAAATTGATAATGGTGGCAAAATTGGTAGCCATCAGTGACAATGTGCTCCATCGTTTACCTACTGTTAAAATGAAGCAGCATGATAATCTCAGTAATAGAGTTCTCAATGCTTAAGTGGGCCATAGAGAGGGCCATGCAGCTAAGAACTATGATTTGAGTTTTAGTGTCTTGCTCCCTCAGTGTCCTCACTTGATCAGCTTGTGTTAGATATGTAAGGTACTTTTTGGCACCCTTCCCATCTTAAATGTCTATAATTGAATGACGGTTTTTATGACATATTACTTATTGGCACTCCTCTGAGTTGTTGTTTCTGTCTTAACCTCCTGGCAGAGACAAGCAGGTTTCACCTAAAACAACCTGGTTCCTAGTGGGTGTGGGGGCTTTTCCTTGTATACAGTACAACAAAACAGAATTGCATTTTGTGACTCACTCTTCACTCTCTTCCTTACACCCCTTTCCAAACGTCTTGTTTTTATACAACTGGTGTAGCACTTGACAAGCACAAGGGTCAAATAAACTGGGAAATTCTGAAACTGTGAGCTTTGAAAAATTTCCCTTCAGTTTCTCTCCAGTTTCCCCATTGTGCCAAAGGACAGTATTCTCCAATTCTTGGCAAATTTTTAACTGTTACAATCTTTTAAACTTTTTTTTTTAAGATTATTATTATTAGTTTTTATGGCACTGTTTTTGCTTAAGGGTATTTTAACTGTTTAGGTATTTTATATCCATATATCCTTATATCTTACTTGTGCAGTTCAACAACATCTGTCTTTTTCGTTTGCATATACACTAACTGTCCACTTTATTTATTATAAACACAGACTCACTGGAACTGGACACTTGAAGATTTCCAAATCTTCAGCTGTCCAGTTTGGGTGAGCCTATGCCCACTGTAGCCTCAGATTCCTCTTCTTGGCTGACAGAAGTGGAACCTAATGTTATAGAATCTTCTGCTGTTGTAGCTCATCCAATATGTTGTGCTTTCTGAGATGCCTTTCTGCTCATCATGGTTGTAACGAGTGGTTATTTGAGTTACCATAGCCTTCCTGTCAGCTTGAATTAGTCTTGTGATTCTCCTCTGTCATTCTCCTCATTAGCAATGCATTTCCACCCACTGTATGTTTTTTTTTTGTTTTTCACACCATTATGTGTATAAATGAATATCCCAGGAGATTGTCTGGCACCAACAACCATGCCATTGTATGTTTTCTCCATTCTGATGATAACAACATGATTGGCTGATTGGATAACTGCATGAAACGTGTACAGGTTGTACAGGTGTTCCCAAAAGTGGTTGGTGAGTGTATTTGTACACACACACACACACATATATATATATATATATATATATATATATATATATATATATATATATATATATATATATATATATATATATATACTGTATATATCTTTTTTTAAGGTTGTTTGGCTGATTTGAATCATTGTATGGCATCATTTATATTATTTATATAATTTTTGCCGTTTTGTTGAAGGTACATCCAAATAATGACATATATACGTAGGCATGTGCATACACAAAGAGGACAATTTATCTATTTCAACAAAGCCAATAAATAGCAATAAATCCATATTTATTATAGTGACATTTAAGAACAGTAGAGATCTATAAAGGATGTACTTGTCATTTACATTTCCTAACAGATCATGCCTGCAAATTTATCACATTTCTCATGATGAAGGTATGGTTAGTTTTGGCAGTTAACATTGCAACATTTTCCAAAAACTCCTCATTCATTTGTGATTGAATCTGTACAAATCTTTCAATGAGATCAGGTTCTGCGTGTTATCAATATGTCTGCGACAGGCCCTCTCATCCCGATCTGTGCTCTTTTCTTTCGCTCTTTGGCCCATTGGATGCTCTCCGTGCAGCTGGCAGGACTGTATTTAGGAGCTGCTGTGCATGATGGCCTTTACCAGAGAATGTAATTTCAGGCTCCAATGGGGGAATAAAAGAAAAGAAGAAGAATGATAATGCAGTAGAAGGTCAAATATTGATCATGTTATTGAGAGCTTTAGGCTTTAGGCGAGCAGAGTGTAAAAACCTGCTGCAGGCCCTTTCTTCCTCCGAGATACTGCGAGTGAGAGAGCAAGGATGGGGGAGAAGATAGAGAGGGCAATATGCCACGCTTCTCTTTTCACGATTTGACAGAGCACAAGATTTGCACAGAGTTCTTCAATTCCGCGCCTGTCCGATGGTGTTTAGTGTATGTGGGAAAATTTTGCCTGTGTCCTTGTAAGTCAAATGGTCCCAGGAGATTCAGATGAGACTGAGGCACGGGTGAATATTTCTGCTCACCGCACATATCCTAATGCTATTCCAGGCCATAGAGAGAGGCTTCAAACCAAGAGAAACGTCTTCACCAATCAGCACAGGGCCCCTCAACCTTGGGCCGGCGACCGGGCCAGGCCGCTCCTTCAGTGAATATAAGTGAAAGCGACACACAGACAGAGGTTGTTAGCCGGCCTTATTTACTCTCTGCAAAAGCTTGGCTGGTGTTAAAAGCACTCCACTGCAAATGGTGTCATGCACATCCCTCCACCTTTCCTGTCCTCTATTTAAAAGCTCTCTTTAAAATCTGCCATTAAGTTAACCATATCCCATAATTTCCATGTCTTTGGTACATGAATGTGCTGTTCAAGTTCAAGTTCTCTTTAGAATATTTAATTCATACAAAATGTTTTAAATGAAACTTTATGAAGGTTAAGGTTACGGCATTGTTAGTATTGGTACCTTTCCTTACAACTTGATTCGTATGAGAATAATAAAACAACCACAATGTCCTTGCACATTCAAATTCACCCAAATTTTTTATTAGATCAGGTTTGTGAGCATGTGAAAGTCCAAATAATAGATGGAGAAAAAGGAGACAGCTCTTTGTTTCATCCTTTATCAAACTGGATATAAACTGATTTGTTCATAAATCATTCATATGAGCAATCGGCACAAGAAAGTTCTTAGAAAAACGTTCTTAACCTACTCGTGCTCCTGAGTGTTAGGTCGCGCCAGAAGCGCGACTCCATTTCCCAGAACTCTCAGCGGCCCACGAACATGGCCGCCACCGACTCACACGCACACATCCCGCACTACACATCCCAGCAAGCTCGGCGGCCTGCAGATATGGCCGCCAGGGACTACAACACCCAGAACACTCACATATTTCCACGCTCACAGTCACCTTCATTTTAATTACACACACCTGTTTTCTATGGCACTTCACTCTATTTAAGGACTTTTGTTTTTCAGGCACGACGCAAAGTATTAGTTTGTTTCTTTTGATCCAACATTACCAAGCACTCTTCTCTGGACTGATTTTCTGACTATTGACCCAAGCTAAGTATTTTGGATTACGATTTTGCCTAAGCCCTTGAATGTCTGCATTTTGTGATATTTTGGTACACATCTCATACTTTGACTGCTGTGGGGAAATGGGGGACAACGAAAAAATAGCCCGGTTCATATCATTGTTAACGGGCAAAGCACTAAGGTGGGCTGCAGCGGTGTGCGAGCGAGGCGGAGAATCGGTCTCCTCATACGAAATGTTCATCGCCATGTTCCATCGAGTGTTTGATCACGCTCCCGACCACCAGGAAGTCGGGGAGCGGCTACTCACGCTACGGCAAGGCTCACTTCGCGTGGCGGAATACGCCTTGGATTTTCGAACAATCACTGCAGGCAGCGGCTGGAATCATGTGGCATTGAAAGCCGTATTTCGTCAGGGCCTAAACCCTGCCATACTAACCAAAATGGCGTGTCGCGATGAACCCCACACACTCGACGCATTGTTCGACCTCGCTATATGGCTCGACCAACTCCTACACAGCCGTAATCTGCAGCCTCATCGCACCGAACCGACCAGACTCCCCGCTATTACAGAGCCCATGCAGATCGGCCACGCCAAGCTCGACCGCGGTGAAAAGGAGAGGAGACGCCGGGAAAGCCTGTGCCTCTATTGCGGCCAAGCTGACCACCTCCTCCACTCCTGCCCGATCCGCCCCTCGTCGGGGTTACACTCGAGCACACCATGCACCCGCTCAGCCCCGGTGAATAAGATTCCTGATGCTGCTTCACATGCTTTTATGTTACCTGTCATCCTTGAACACTCAGGTTCTTGCACTCTTGTTACAGCCATGCTCGACTCCGGGGCGGCGGGCAACTTCATAGACGAGGGGATCATGCGTCAGCTTGGCCTAACTACCTGTCCCTTACCCCAACCACTCAGTATTCAAGCTATCGACGGCACACCCATTGGCGACATCACTCACTACACGCACACCCTGGGGCTTCGAGTCAGTGCACTCCATCGCGAGGATATGACTTTCTGGGTCGCAAATTCCGCCCGTTATCCCATTGTCTTGGGTGGGCCTTCGGCCATGTATTAATTATCGAGGTCTCAACCGAGCGTCCATGAAATACCCATATCCCCTTCCACTCATCCCTTCAGCCCTAGAACAATTACTTGAGGCTCACTATTTCACAAAATTATACGTGCGGAGCACGTACAACCTCGTTCGTATACGAGAAGGGGACAACTGGAAAATCGCCTTCAGCACAGCTACTGGGCACCACGAGTACCTCGTGATGCCGTATGGGCTAACTAACGCGCCTTCGGTCTTCCAATGTTTAATCAACGACGTACTGAGGGTCATGTTAGGCAAGTTTGTCATAGCCTATATTGACGACATTCTAGTTTACTCCCCCACATATTAAACACATGTGGCTCAAGTCCGTCAAGTCCTCTCACGTCTCCTGGAAAACCAGCTCTATGTTAAGGCTGAGAAATGCGAGTTCCACAAGGACACCACGACCTTCCTAGGGTATGTGATCAGCCCCGAGGGGGTAGCAATGGACACCAGTAAGGTCATGGCAGTAACACAGTGGCCCACGCCGACAACCATTAAAGAGCTCCAAAGCTTTCTGGGGTTCGCCAACTTCTACAGGCGTTTTATCTGGGGATTTAGCTCCATTGCCCTGCCCCTTACGGCCTTACTGCGGGGCGGACCCCGCCGTCTCATGTGGAACCAAGAGGCCGAGAGGGCTTTCCCCAGGCTCAAAACAGTATTCACCACAGAACCTATCCTCAAACACCCTGACCCCTCTCGTCCCTTCATAGTGGAGGTAGATGCCTCCAAGGCTGGAGTGGGAGCTATTCTCTCACAGCGCCTAGGAGAAAAACCCAAACTTCACCCTGTCCCTTTCTTTTCAAGAAAATTATCGGAGGCAGAACGTAACTACGACGTGGGGGATCATGAACTTTTAGCTATCAAGTTAGCTTTAGAGGAGTGGCGACATTGGCTAGAGGGGGCAGAACACCCATTTTTTATTTACACCGATCACAAAAATTTAGAATATCTACATACGGCTAAACGCTTAAATCCCCGTCAAGCCCGTTGGTCTTTGTTTTTTGCACGCTTTAAGTTCACCCTATCTTACCGTCCTGGATCGAAAAATCACAAAGCTGATGCCCTTTCCCATCTCCACAGCAAGGATCCTCAACCTCCACAACCCGATCACATCCTGCCTCCTTCCTGCCTCGTCGGCAATGTGCAGTGGGAAATAGATCGAGTGCTCACCAAAATCCCGTGCAAGCACATACCTTCGGCCTGTCCTCCCGCTAAATTGTTTGTCCCTCCGGCATACCGGGACCAACTAATCAAATGGGCCCATACGGTCCCAGGTACGGGTCACCCCGATTCCCGACGTATTTACCACCTTTTAGCACCCAAGTACTGGTGGTCCTGCATGTCCCGGGACATACAACATGCTATTAAGTCTTGTATCATCTGCGCTCAAACCAAAGTACCCAGAGCACCCCCTGCAGGCCAGCTCATGCCGTTACCCTCACCCCAGCATCCCTGGTCACATGTAGCCATAGATTTCCTCACTGATCTTCCCAATTCTCTAGGTAACACTACCATTTTTGTCATCCTCGACCATTTCTCTAAGTCCCTTCGCTTGATTCCCATTCCCAGTCTCCCTTCAGCATTTCACACTGCCGAACTCATATTCAATCACGTGTTTCGTTACTTTGGGATTCCTGAGGACATTGTCAGTGACCGAGGGCCGCAATTCACCTCAAGAGTATAGTCAGGATTCATGGAGAAACTGGGTGTTAACATCAGTCTAACTTCTGGTTATCACCCCGAGTCTAATGGGCAAGTAGAACGGGTAAATCAGGAAGTTGGGAGAATGCTCCGGTCTTTCTGCAACCAAAACCCCTCTGACTGGGCCCGCTTCCTGCCATGGGCGGAGTATGCCCAAAACTCGCTCCGCCATTCTGCCACTAACCTGACACCCTTCCAGTGTGTTTTAGGATATCAACCACCTCTGTTCCCATGGAACGCCACAGCCACGGATGCCCCGGCAGTCAATGAGTGGTTTGATCACAGCGAACAGGTCTGGGCAAGCACACATCAACGGCTAAGGCAAGCAGCCACCCAAGCCAAAGCCCAGGCTGATCGTTGCCGACAAGGACCACCGAGGTACCAACCCGGGGAACGTGTATGGCTCTCTACCCGGAACCTAAAACTCAAACACCCCTGCCAAAAGCTCTGTCCTCGTTACCTCGGCCATTTCAAGATCATCAAACCCATCAATGAGGTAACGTACAAATTAGCCATCCCTCTGCACTGGCGTATCGCTCCATCCTTCCATGTCTCACTTCTCAAACCCTTCCACACAGGCATCCTCACCAACCAACACCCTTCAGACACCCCACCTCCTCCACTGGAGGTCGGGGGACAACTGGCCTACCAGGTTCACCGAATTCTTAAATCCCAGCAACGTCAAGGGCGACTCCAGTACCTCATTGATTGGGAGGGGTACGGGCCTGAGGAACAGAGCTGGGTGACAGCACAGGACATTCTAGACCCCAATATGGTTAGTGATTTCCATCGTCTGCATCCCGACTACCCAAGGCCTCGTCCCAGAGGTCGACCCAGACAAGACAAGGCTCCCGGAGTGAGCCCTTTGGGGTGGGGGGGGGGGCTCTGTTAGGTTGTGCCAGAAGCGCGACTCCATTTCCCAGAACTCTCAGCGGCCCACAAACATGGCCACCACCGACTCACACGCACACATCCCGCACTACACATCCCAGCAAGCTCGGCGGCCTACAGATATGGCCGCCAGGGACTACAACACCCAGAACTCTCACACATTTCCACGCTCACAGTCACCTTCATTTTAATTACACACACCTGTTTTCTATGGCACTTCACTCTATTTAAGGACTTTTGTTTTCAGGCACGACGCGAAGTATTAGTTTGTTTCTTTTGATCCAACATTACCAAGCACTCTTCTCTGGACTGATTTTCTGACTGTTGACCCAAGCTAAGTATTTTGGATTACGATTTTGCCTAAGCCCTTGAATGTCTGCATTTTGTGATATTTTGGTACACATCTCATACTGTGTGTTCACTGCAACTAGCCTAAGTTGTTTGAAAACTCTGACTGCCTAGGTTATTGCACCCTGTGGGGTTTTTTTGGATTTGCCCTAAACACTGCTGTTGTTCTGCTTTCCTTCTTTGCATGTGTTCTGAATAAAGTGACTGATTTATTCACCGCAACTGCATCCAGCTCTCATTCGGTGTCGTAACACTGAGTGTGTGTAAATTTACATATAAGAAGACTAACTAATGTAAACCTCAACTTAATCAAATTCAAATCATACAATTTGCATGGATTACTGTACTATTATACATGGAATATACTGTCGAGTTTAAATGCTGTAAATGCGTTTAGTATACATTTTTATCCAGAGCAACTTGGAAGTGCTTTGGAGTTTCTATTAAAAACACATCCTCATGCTAGTTCTCTAGGTCAGGGACTAAGAATACCCTTGATAAAAGTTTGTGAAAACCAGTTGTTTTATATTATTGGCATTAATTAAAAAATATGAAAAAAAGATGGAGTAAGCAAGTCAACACAAACCCATAAATCAAGACAAATAGAACTATTCATTCAATTATGACAAAAGAAATTATGCCATATATACAGAGGACAGGCTGCTCTGTCTGCAAAGAGCTGTAAGCCGTATACAAATACCTCAGCTGAGGAAAAGATTTAGAGCTCACTTATTATTATCAATATTATATATTTAAAAAAATATTAAAATGATGTTCTTCCCATGCTTCGTGGGTTTCCTCTGGGTAGTCCGGTTTCCTCCCCCAGTCCAAAGACATACATTACAGGCTGATTGGCATCTCTAAATTGTTTGTATTGTCTGTTGTCTGTCATGTGAATGGGTGTGTGATTGCGCCTGCGATGGGTTGGCCCCCATCCAGGGTGTCCCCCGAGTTCCCTGTGAGAAGCTCCAGGCTCCCTGCATAGGATAAGCGGTACAGAAAATAGATAGATAGTATTAAACATTTTTACTGGCATAGAATTGAGTCAAAATAACATCCAAAGGGTTCTTTCCAGGCCAGTACATATATAAAATCGAGTAAGATTTACTTTACTTTTCTAATGTATGAATATTATGTACTTGACACAACACTGATGTCTACAATTACCGGTTCTTTTTTTCATCATATGACTCACAGGTCAAAATGACCTGATCATAGTCACTGTTATATATATATATATATATATATATATATATATATATATATATATATATATATATATATATATTTTTTTTTTTTTTTTTTTTTAAATGGGAAAAGTCATGATGGGGGAAAAAATATTTTTTTAGCATTGTTCTACTTGGGGCATTGTGACTTGAACAAAAAAGTTAAGTGCACAAATTACAGTAGATTACTTTAACATCTGACTGTAAGAACAGTGTGTCGCTTTTATGCAGTACATTGCAGATGTGCACCATTTTCAGCCTTTGAACTAAATGCTTTAGTAGCTTTAACAGCATATGAAGTGAATTTTGGCATTTATGGTAAGGTTATGTATCTTGTTCACTTGGGTAAAGCTTATGAAAGTAGATGTGCTTTGTGCACTAATGTACAACCCCAATTCCAAAAAAGTTGCTGTGTAAAATATAATTAAAAACAGAATGCAATGATTTGCAAATCTCATAAACCCATATTTTATTCACAATAGAACATCAAATGTTTAAACTGAGGACATGTACCATTTTAAGGAAAAAATAAGGTAATTTTGAATTTGATGGCAGCAGCATGTCTCAAAAAAGTTGGGACAGGGCAATGTTTACCACTGTGTAGCATCCCCTCTTCTTTTAACAACAGTCTGTATACATCTGGGAACCGAGGAGACCAGTTGCTGGAGTTTTGGGAGAGAAATGTTGTCCCATTAGTGTCTGATACAGGATTCTAGCTGCTCAACAGTCCTGGGCCTTCTTTGTCATATTTTTTAGTTTCATGATGAGCCAGCTGTTTTCAATTGGTGAAAGGTCTGGACGGCAGGCAGGCCAATTCAGCACCCGGACTCTTCTACTATGAACCCATGCTGTTGTAATAGATGCAGTATGTGGTTTAGCATTGTGTTGCTGAAATATGCAAGGCCTTCCCTGAAAAAGACGTCATCTGGATTGAAGCATATGTTGCTCTAAAACCTATATATACCTTTCAGCATTGATGGTGCCTTTCCAGATGTGCAAGCTGCCCATTCCATAGGCACTAATGCACCCCCATACCATCAGAGATGCAGGCTTTTGAACTGAGTACAGATAACAAGCCGGATGGTCCCTCTCCTCTTTAGTCCAGAGGACACGGCATCCATGGTTTCCAAAAAGAATTTCAAATTTCGATTAGTCTGAAAACAGAACATTTTTCCACTTTGCCTCACTCCATTTTAAATGAGCTTTGGCCCAGAGATGATGGCAGCAGCGTTTCTGGATCCTGTTCTGGATCATGTTCACGTATGTCTGCTTCTTTGCATGATAGAGCTTTAACATGCATTTGCGGATGGCACGGCGAACTGTGTTCACAGACAATGAGTTCTGGAGGTGTTTCTGAGCCCATGCAGTGATTTCCATTACAGAATCCTGCCTGTTTTTAATGCAGTGCCGCCTGAGGGCCTGAAGATCACAGGAATGCAATACTGATTTTCACCCTTGTCCCTTGCGCACAGAGATTTCTCCATATTCTCCAAATCTTTTGATGATATTATGTACTGTAGATGATGAGATAGTCAAAGTCTTCACAATTTTATGTTACGTTACGATATTCAAAGTCTACGCAATTTTACATTACTTTTCCACCCTTTTGCTGCCCCATGCCAACTTTTATGAGATGTGTTGCAACCATCAAATTCAAAATTACCTTATTTTTTTCTTGAAATGGTACATTTCCTCAGTTTAAACATTTGATATGTTTTCTGTGTTCTATTCTGAATAACATATGGGTTTATGAGATTTGCAAATCATTGCATTCTGTTTTTATTTACATTTTACACAGCGTCCCAACTTTTTTGGAATTGGGGTTGTACATGCTGAAACATGGCATGCTTGGGTGTTATGATGCAGGTTAAAAGCTCTTGACTGGACTGATAATAACCTTTAGGCTGACCCCCAGCTTCTGCTTTCAGCATGTGTATTGGGTGATGGACTTTTCCAGGATCTCCAAGGATTAATCATGCATTGTTGTAAAGCTGGGTTTATGCAGGCGGATTTTGCTGTTAGAAAAAAAAAATCATTCTTTGTAAATGAATTCTTTGGTTGGTGGTCTTAGAACGCATGTGACATGCTTAGCAGTGGCCAATTTAGTACTCTTGTGATAAAAGACAGTTGATGACAAATGTCCAAAAATTTTTTGATTAAAATCTCAGCATGTGGCCGCTGCTACGATGCTTGGAGGAAGGCACAGGATTATGCGAAACTCATGGGACAGCTACAAATACGGTAGTGTCAATGAAGAAATATAAATGAAACATGATAAAGGACAGAACCAAACATCCTTATTACCTCAAGCTCACTGTTTCTTTATTTCTTTTTACAAGACGAACCCAGATCATGCTGATTGATGATGTAAACAGAGTGTAGTGAACATTTTCCTTATATGTTCAGTTCCCAGATCTGAAGCTGTTGATTAATTTTGTTAAACGGTAGGTTTATATTAATGTCTTCATTTTGATATGTTATCATTTCTACAGTAACAGCTCATTAACAGGGACTTTTATGGTGGATGCTCCATATAATCTAAGCCTAATAATAAACTGATGGGGGGGGGAATTGTTGTTGAACAAAGAAAAATGCATAATCGTTGATGTGGTGAAGCTTTCTGGTAGATGTTTATTTAACATTTATGGAAGGAGTATCCAATGTCAGTGCTTTGTAACCATAGGTTTTCCACCACAGGAAAGTATTCAGGACAGAGAAATTTACACTGTCTGGTTTCTTGGTAACAAGGTGTTTTTTTCAAGCTGTGTTGTTTTTTTTTTTTTTTTTTTTTCTTTTTTTCAAGAGAGAGTAAAAATAAGAAGCTGGTGAGGGAAAGACTGCTATAACCTACAGTTGAGGTCATAAGTTTACATACCCCTTACAGAATCTGCAAAATGTTAATAATAAAGAAAAAATAAGAGGAATCATAAAAATTGTATTTAGTTTTTTATTTAGTGTTGCTCTGAAGAAGCTATTTCACATAACAGATGTTTACATATAGTCCACAAGACACAATAATAACTTAATTTACACAAATGAACCAGTTCAAAAGATTACATACCCTTGAATATTAATACTGTGTGTTGTTACCTGGATGATCAATGACAGTTTTTATGTTTTGAGATAGTTGTTCATGAGTCCCTTGTTTATCCTGAGCAGTTAAACTGCCCACTGTTCTTCAGAAAAATCCTCCAGGTCCTGCACATTATTTGCTTTTTTCAGCATCTTCTGCATATTTGACTTTCCGACAGTGGCTATATGATTTTGAGATCCAGGAATTGTCCTCAGTGTGAAAGGATCATTGGTGTAAATTGCTATACTGCCCTTCAGAAGTTACATAAAATATTTACATGTGTCCCAGAAGACAAAACAATACCAATTTACACCAATCATCCTTTTCAAAAGTTTACACCTTCCTGTCTCTTATTGTAGTGTTGTAGCACGGTGGCTTCATTTGCCTCGCACCTCCAGGGTTGGGGGTTCAATTCCCTCCTCCGCCTGTCTGTGCATACTTTGCATGTTCTCCCTGTGCTTCGGGGGGTTTCCTCCGGTTTCCTCCCCCAGTTCAAAAACATACGTACATGCGTGTAGGCTGATTGCCATTTCCAAATTGTCTGTAGTGTATGAATGGGTGTCGGAGTGTGTGTGTGTGTGTGTGTGTGTGTGATTGCGCACTGCCATGGTTTGGCACTCCATCCAGGGTGTCCCCCACCTCCGTGTGTAGGATAAGCAGTACAGAAAATGGATGACTGGATGGAGTCCCTCAGTTGTCCTAAGTGTGAAAAGATGGATCTCAAAATCATATAGTTACGGTCGGAAAGGGGTCATATATACAGAAGATGCTGAAAAAGCAAATAATATCCAGGATGAATATGAAAATAATGAACAGTGGGCAGTTTACTTATTTTTTACTTATGATTATTTACATAACATCAGAAATTATTGTTATGTAAATAATCCACTTCTGGGTGTTTATTTTTCTATAACAGCATGATCTTCCATGTTTTATTTTTTGCTTAACCGCATGTCTATCGTTAGAGGATCTTGATCGTATAATCTGGCACACGTTATCGAACAGGCTGTTATAGAATTCAGACAAGATTTTTTAGGATCATCTCGTACAGTGTGACAAGTAATAATCTTAAAAGGCTGCTGAAATCACACAGTGTAAAACAAGCTTAAGAAAAGTAATGAAGGCGTTCAGTTCATAAAACGGTACTGTAGAGTTCAGCAGTAGTCGTGATGCAGTGGGTAAATCCACTCCACTTTTACTGCGTGCTCGCCCCATTAAAAGTGAGGGACATTAGGTGGAAGTAATGAGGACTCACAGCATGTAAATACAATGATTTCTGTGTGCAATTGGAAAGCCTTCACCGTCTAGTTAAGTGAACTCATGAAGCACTTCGAGCAACGTCGTACGAGGCTTGGGTTGGTGTAAAAAATTATAGACTAAAAGGAGGAATTACAGCATTAGTGCATGTTTGTTAGGAAGGAAGTGCTAATATGAAACCCTCTCATTGCTTTCCCTGGGTGCAGACAAGAGACTAAGTAAAATATTTCATGCAACACTTCCATCTTGCGATGAATGCATAATCAAACTCGCCCTGCGTGATTCTGTTTGGAACTGAATTTCATCAGTCATGCCGAATATCTTACTGGTACAATCTAATGGCTTCATTTGAATGTGGCTTCGAAAATTTGACTAAATGTTCCTCTGCCATTCCCTGTTGCTGTAATGCTATATGAATTGCTACTTTATTTCATGTTTCAATGTTGGGGGCTGATTACTTAAGCCATTTTTCCAGCTGTTTGAGTAAACGGATTTTATCCCTTGGACAGCCCTAAAGCATAAATGGTGTGCCTTTTTCGATAATTGTTCGTTTTAGTAGAAAGTTTCATCTATTTTCTTGGTCATAATTCTGAAGAAAAAGTTCAATTCAGGAAAAAAAAATATTGAAAACTAAACATTAACTAATATTTTATTGTATTCTGTGAACAAACAATGTTTAAGTAAAGTTAATAGAAGCAAAGAAAACATTTTTGTCTGTTCGTTAACTGTATTCATATCAGAGTCATATCAGATTTTTTTATGTTACATTAAATGCAAGCACCTTCAGGGTTGGGGGGTTCGATTCCAACCTCCGCCCTGTGTGTGCACAGTTTGCATGTTCTCCCTGTGCTTCGGGGTTTCCTCCGTGTACTCCTTTTTCCTCCCCCAGTTCAAAGACTGTAGGCTGATTGGCATCTCTAAATTGTCCGTCGTGTGTGAATGGGTGTGTCAGCGTGTGTGTACGATTGTGCTATGCGATGGGTTGGCACCCCAACCCATTGTCCAGGGTGTCCTCCGCCTTGTGCCCCTAGGATAGGCTCCTGGCTCCCCTGTGACCTTGTGTAGGATAAGTGGTATGGAACAGAATCTTTGTCCATTTTAAGTGATATGAAGGAGTTCTAAAGAAGAAAGGCTTAGCCACGAAGTATGATTTAGTTTAAGATGTAAGACAGTAGATTAAGAACTACTGTCTCATGACATGAACCTTGAGTGATTTAATCAACTTCTATCGCTTTTTACTTGCGAGGTTATAGTAAAATGCTACAGTCTGAATGGTTTTAATTCATTTTCGTCTTAAAAGGATATAGTGTTAAAAGTTAACTTAACACGTTGTTGACGTTTCCATCACAAGCTGCGTTCGACTATCCTCCTACCATACTAGATAGTAGGCGAAAAGCAGTACGCCAAAGGAGTAGTATCTCTGAATTCTCAAAAAAAAAGGTATTCATAAAACAGTCGGTGAGAAATACCCAGATGACCTACTGCTTCCGTCGAGATTCTGCAGTATGGAACCAAAATCAAAAATGGCGGAAAGCAGCATGTCGTGCAAGTGCTATAGGTATTAAACGTTGTTCCTTGGGGAACAACACATGAGTAAATTGTTAAGTTTGCGGTTAGTTTATAAAAGCATTGTAGGTCACATGACGATGCCAACATGGCGGATGTAGTATGTCCGGATTGTATTCATACTACACACATATACTGTATCTGTCAGGTTTAGGTAGAGATGGAGTCGGAGGCGGATGCAAGTGCAGATTTCCTTTTTGTATCCTTTTTGGCTATGCACATGCTATATGAGTAGTCTGGATGTTTTCCATTCCACTAAGGCGAGAGCAGAAATAACTTTATTTCCAACTCCCAGGTGAAAACAGTGAGAGCAGCATCTTTGGACTTCCATCTCCTCCTTCCTCCACACACACACACACACACACCTGCAGGGCAGTTTTTTATTTCTTTTATTAGATGTCAAGCTTCAGATAAAGATTCAAGCTATCGGGTAAACACTATGACAGCTATTACAGAGGATATTTTGTCTGTGAAACAGTCAAAAACAGTCAGGATTACTCCAAGAGTGTGTGTGTGTGTGTGTGTGTGTGTGTGTGTGTATATATATATATATATATATATATATATATATATATATATATATATATATATATATATATATATATATATATAATTTTTTTTTTTTTTTTAAGTAAAATCGGATTGAGAATTCAGTGCCACTTTAAGTCATGTCTCGCATCTAAATCTGGATCACTTTTTAATATTTGATAAATTCCTGCTTTATATTAGTCTGCAACATTTTTCTGGCACAGTGATATATTGTGTTTCTCACCTCCTTTTATTTCCTATTACCTTTCACCTGTTCCCTCAAAAGAAAGGCGTACGGTTCAGCAAAAAAAGTCAATATTAATGTATATATTTATCCATAAATCTGTCCTCTTGTATTATTCATTTTGAGAAACAGTGTGAATGTGAGTGTGTGTGCGAGCGAGCGAGTGTGTGTATAAGAAAAAGACTGATTTCTCGGATGTGTGAACCCGCAGAATGGCTAATTAAATTCCAATGCAAATCCAGCAGTATTTCATGACAGCTTGTGATAAAAACCCTATTGTGTTTAATGATATGCTTTGTGAATGTGCATGAGTGGAAATGGAATTGAAAGTGGGGGGTTCAATGGAGGATGAATCCAGATGGAGCTCTAGCCTACCTGTGGATGTGCTGCAGGATGTGGCTAAAATGGGCCTATTCGGATCGCGGGAATAACAATACTGATGATGATTATAATAACAATGATAACAATAGTGTTAAAGCATCTAATGAAAGTCTTCTTCACAGCAATTATTACATTATAAACATGACACCATTTTCGCTTGGCCTTTAGGTCAGAATGTGCTGAGTTGTCTACGGAGTTATATATAGTTGTAGATTTTATTCAAAATGTACATGAGGAAAAGAGAGAATGTTTTTAAATATAAATATTCAGACTCAACTCTCTTTATTTCATATAGTTTGCGTATCATACAGTATACATGGCATTGTAAATATTCGTATTATAATATTTATACCACAGTCTTATTGAATGCTCAATTCTGATTGGTCAAAAGGTCCATCCATCCATCCATCCATCCATTTTCTGTACCGTTTATCCTACACAGAGTCACAGGGAGCCTGCAGTCTGTCCCAGGGGACTCGGGGCACGAGGCAGGGGACAACCTGGACGGGGTGCCAGCCCATCGCAGGGCAAAATCGCGCACACACTCACACACCCATTCACACACTATGGGCAATTTGGAAATGCCAATCAGCCTGCAGCGCATGTCTTTGGACTTGGAAGGAAACCGGAGTACCCGGAGGAAACCCCCAAAGCACAGGGAGAACTCCGTGAACTTCTGACATGCCAGAGTCACATCAAATAATAAGCCTTTATAAATGTTTAGTAGGTGTATGTCAGTTATATTTATAGC
Organism: Cranoglanis bouderius; assembly: GCA_023630585.1. NCBI lineage: Eukaryota > Metazoa > Chordata > Actinopteri > Siluriformes > Cranoglanididae > Cranoglanis > Cranoglanis bouderius. Next base: position 5,862,594 of record CM042541.1, read on the forward strand.
ACCTTTTGTATAGAGAAGCAGCTTGTGGTGCTTATACAGATTGTATAACAGCTTGTGGTGCTTTACAGAGTGAGAATAATACAAAATGGCATAAAATAATATTTATGAAACAATATGATTGCATTGATTAAGAAAGAAAATTCTTAAAAAATTAATTAAAACGTGCAAATAAAAGATTGCCTTAATTAAAAAGTAATACAAATCTGAATTTGCATTAAAAACCAGAAAGCCTATAAAAGTAATTAATTAAACATGTCTAACGTTTCTATATAACTATACGAGTGCTTACATAATTACTTTATTTAATAAAATATATAATACTTATATATTTATATACTGTATGACTTTATTACTTTACATTATTTACAATATTACATCATAAGATTACATTTTTGTTTCTTATTTTCTCTACTTCAGTCTCTTGTGTTTTGATATCTGTTCAGCTGATCACCACATCCTCATGCATGATGGAAATGAAATGTAATAAAAATAAATTGAAACGAGATGATCAAAGGCGGCACACAGGCAGAATGCAGCTATACAACAGGAGCGTGGGATGAATATGTTCAGTCCATATGCTGTATTTTTGCACACCATACACATGTCTGTAAGTGCATATAGCGATGTGCAGTGTGCCCGTGCACGCTGATGACCCCTCGCTGCGTTCCTGCCGAAGCTCACCAAAGAGGAAGAGCTGAAGGGGAGGGCACCCAGTGGAAGCTGAACAAACAGCCTGTCAAGGTTAATCACATCCAGCCCTGTGAAGGCCTTCAGGACTGCTCCTCGTATCCCCTCACACACGTACACACATCCTTGAGCCGGAGGGGGGTGGGAGCAGGTGGATGGGTGCTTTAGGAGCGAAGGGCACGCAGTAAAATCAGCATTGTTAAATGAACTCCTACGCTGCTGGATTTGAATGTGGTGAACTCTGTAGGAGTTTATTAAACATTTCTGGTTTTAATACACATCCTGTGCAACAGATCTTACCTGAGCAGCACATGATACAGTATAGACGTCTTACAGAGGAGATTCTCCAATTATACAGTATATATAGAAACAAAAACAAGGTAAAGACTGAATCTGACTATGACAGTTTCTGACTATCTGTTATAAGCAAAATATTTAACCTGAAATCTTCATGTTAGAAAATGTAAAATACACTATGGAATATTCATTCAATCATCTTCAGAAACTGCTTCGTCCTGCTCAGAGTGATGTTAGATCCAGAGTTTATCCTAAGAACACTGGGCATGACTCAGGAATACACATTGAATTGGGCGCCAGTCCATCTCAGGGCACCACACACACATTCACATACCAAGCCATACCTATGGACAATTTAGCATTATCAGTTGACATACTGGCATGACCATGGGAGCTAGGAGGAAACTGGAGATCCTGGAGGAAACCTGGAGGAAAGCCTGGCAGGAGAACATGCTAAACTTTGCACACACAGTCATCCCATCTCAGTATCTACATTATTGTATATACTATACAAAATTAACTCTGGGAAACTAACTGAGGACAATATGTAATAAACACAGTATAGTTCTCAATCTACAGATTTCCTGAACTGAAATCAGTGTCTCATTTACACGTACACTAAATGGCCAAAAGTATGTGGACACCTGACCATCACATCCATATGTGGGTCTTCCCCAAACTGTTGCCACAGATTTTGAAGCACATAATTGTCTAGAATGTCTCTGTATACTGTTGCATTAAGAATTTCCCTTCACTGGAACTGAGGGGCCCAAACATAATCCAGCATGACAATTCCCCTATGCACAAGATGTGGCAAGGTTGGAGTGGAAAAACTTGAGTGTCCTGCACAGACACCTGACCCCAACCCCACTGAACACCGACTATGTGCCAGACCTCCTCACCCAATATCAGTGCCTGACCTCACTAATGCTCTTGCAGCTAAATAAGCACAAATCCCCACAGCCACGCTCCAAAATCTAGTGGAAAGCCTTCTCAGAAGAGTGGAGGTTATTCTAACAGCAAAGGGGGACTAAATCTGGAATGGGATGTTTAACAAGGACATATGGGTGTGATTGGTCAGGTGTCTACATACTTTTGGCCATACAGTATCTCGAGCACAAATAAAGTTCTAGCATTTTAAACCGTCCCCAAAAGTGAAATGGGAGAAAATCATATTTAAAGTTTCCACTGCAACTCCGCTGAAGGATGCCACATCTTTATAACCTAATCTACAAACATTACTGCCAAATTGTAAAGAATATACTGTAAGTTTATGCTGGGAAATAAGTTCTTGCTTTCATTATCAGCATCATCCACATCAGTCTCTGTTTCATCACCTGAAGTAAAAGTCACTCACAGCATTAAACACGAGCCTCATCATTGTCACTTCACTCGACTGAGTTCACGCTACCATTAATGTCTTTATTAATGTCTTTTTATTAGGTCATTTGAGCATTTTAAAACTTTGTCTGCTGTCATCTGGACAGGCTATGTAAGAGCTCTTCTCTGTTTTGATGATGATATGACATTTTAAAAGCTGATTACATTATTATTGTTGGGCTACTGATCGGAAGGTCATGAGTTCAAACCCCAGCACTGCCAAGCTGCCACTGTTGGGCCCTTGAGCAAGACTCTTAACCCTCAATTGCTCAGATGTATAAATGAGATAAATGTAAGTCGCTCTGGATAAGGACGATAAAAAAAGAAAACTATTTGTGCACGGCACAAGTGTGAATATGGATTTATCTTTTAAACCTTTATGAGCACCTTTATGAGTGGTTAGCACGTTTGCCTCGCACCTCTAGGGTTGGGGGTTTCCAGTCCTGTGTGTGCAGAGTTTGCATGTTCTCAGGGGTTTCCTCCGGGTACTCTGGTTTCCTCCCCCAGTCCAAAGACATGTGTTGTAGGCTAATTGGCATCTCTAAATTGTCCGTAGTGTGTCAATGGGTGTGCGATTGTGCCCTGTGATGGGTTGGCACCCCGTCCAGGGTGTCCCCCGCCTTGTGCCCCGAGTTCCCTGGAATAGGCTCCAGGCTCCCCTGTGACCCTGTGTAGGAAAAGCGGTACAGAAAATGGATGGATGGATAGATGGATGGATGGACACCTTTATATACAGCCCTTGTTGTGTGTCACTACGACATGGAGAAAGCAGTAACACTAACATGGCGCTTTTAAAATATTGTTAATCACTCGTTATTCAGAAATTCCCACTTGTCTCCGTGGCCTGCTGTTTGTATAACGAGGACTCCTTCAGAAGCTTTTGCTGAATGCTAACACAGTTCATAAATTCTCGAAGCGTATTACAGACAGTAAATGCATTGTCATAATAATCATTGTCATTCTAAATGAGTCCTCAGATGTAATTTGTTGAATAAAGACCAGCACTGGATTGAGGAGTTGTTTAGCCTCTCTAACTCCCTCCCTCTTTCTCTCTCTCTGTCTCATTCTCTCTATCTCTGTTTTTCATGCTTTCTTTTTTTATCAAGGGAGAAAATGTAATTACTTTTAGGTTAAAAAAAAAAAAAAAACAAATGGGGAAAATTGTGAGTGCACTGCAGGCAGATTTGTCTTCTTTTTTCTTTCTTTCTTTTTTTTTTTTAACGGAAGATGTGTTCTCTAATTATTTTGGCTCCCTGGCAAAATGTTATTCAGTTATTTAACCTGTATAATCATTCTAACCGCTGTACCCTGCAATTAGAATGATTATACAAGTTGAAAGCAACACTAGAATGAGTGTATAGTATAGAAAGCTAAATTTAATTGTGTACTTCAGAAACAGAGTTTTAATCAGCGGGCATTAATCACATTAATCACTCTGGTGTTTTCATTTCAAACAATATGGACCATTTTAAATTGTCCCTTTTGCCCCTTGTATGCAATTTTAATTTAAAAAAAAAAAAAAAAAACTTTTGCAGAAGGTTAGTAGATATATTTATAATCTGTTATGCTTTTTTCATTTTGATACACATAAAAATGCATTTGAAAGTTGCTATACTGAATAGCAAATAAAAAATTATTATTAAAAACAACAAAAAATTATAATAAATAAATAAATAATACATAAATAAATAAATAAAATTATAATAAAAATGTGATTCCATGAATAGGGTGCTTTTTTAAAAGTTAGCTGTTGTTGCTGTTAAAAAGTGTACTTCAGGTTTTTATTTTTTTTATTTTTTTCACTGATTTTTTTTTCAATTCTGAATTTAAGAAAACATTTTTTTCATGTGCTTACCTCAAGCAAAAAAATTTTTTTTTTTTTAAATCCTCATGTTTCTTTGTTGAAAATGGCTGCACTGAAGAAAGAGACTAAAGAGTTTTTTAGCAAAGGAAATACACAAAATGTGGTTAACTAGCATCTATTAAACTAAAAAATAATAATAATAAAATAAATATTTTAAGTAATTTTTAAATATTTTTTTTTTACTTTTAATGTATAAGTTGGGTAACAGGGTTATACTTTCAAAGTGACATTGTCATTCACTATCATAATATCATTGAAAATAAAGTCTTCTTAACATGATCTTCAGGAAATGCAGTTTCCCGAAGACAATGATGACTTCTGGAATATTCCAAATGTGTTCATGTAACATGGTTGAGTAATCGTTGGACGCTAAAATGATCATAACTCATGGGGGAATAAAAGTCATTAAGCAACCAAAAATCAACTATATCTTGAATATAGTTAAATTTATCTAGTATTTATTAGTATAAGATTACAATAAACCAAATATAAGATCATTAAACCTATTTCTAAACATCATTACTCATTTCACACTTGTTGTTTTCTTATTCTATTGGCAGATCATTTTGCTTCTTTTTAGAAATAAATGCTTAAAATGAATAAAATTATCTGCCAAAGACTATTTCAAGGTTGAAATGAGTACAAATGGCATGAAATTGGTTTCATAATCTTATGTTTGGTGTATTGTAATCATAGAATAGGAAATACTTGTTAGAATCTCCCTCTCGCTACGCTGCTAGCAGAGGCTAGCGGAGTAGTGCACTTCTGCATTCCACGCTTCGTGCTATGAGGAAGAGTAGCTTCTGCCCCCGCTTCCTTATTGGTCCGTTTATTTTGGTTCATGTCCTGTATACGCCCTTGTTCTGTCACTGGTTCTCTGTTTATAGTTTGATTATTGTTTCCAGGTGTTGTGTGTTTTATCTTGTTTGTCTTTATTACCCTGTGGTATTTAAACCCCGTTTTGTGTCTGCTTCCTCGCAGAGTATTAAAAGTAATTATATTGAAGACTAACAGTTGAGTAAAGATAAGGAATGGTAGATTCCTCCATGTTTTTGTTTTCCTCGCGTTTCCTAGACTTTGGATTATTGCCTCGTGACTTCTTTGATGTTTACCTTGCCATTTTTGGGAATACCACAGTGCCAGTTTTTGGATTATTGCCTTGTGAGTGTTTGGATTATTGCCTTGCCTTTTTGGAATTACTGCCCTGTCGTTTTGTGGAATATTGCCTGGTTTATTTGTGGATTTTTGTTAGACTGTTCCTAAATTTTTGAATGTTCTGTTTTATTTGGATGTTCCTAATAAACTGACAATGTTCCCCTGCGAGTGCATCCTGCTTCCCTCCTTCCGGTTTCGTAACAGAATACTCCGCCCAAAAATGGATGCAGCGGGGAAAGTTAGGGCATGCCGCGCCGCATTTAAAATGCCTGCATACAATCCGATTTTTTTTTCTCACTGGACCTTTATTTATCCCCCCGACGCCTACAATGGCTTTTCCACTTGGCCCCAATGTTTTTTGTTGCAGGCCCAGTTGTATTTTCTGAGTTTGGAGGACCCCAAGCCCGATGAGGAACAGTGGTTGGGGTTCCTCCTCTCCCGTTTGGTCAGCTCCGCTCACCAATGGGCAGAGCTTCACCTCACCAGTGGATCCACGATGCTTGATACAGTTTCGGGCTTTGTGGATCTACTGGTCCAGGTGTATGGGAGCCCAACCCGACCTCAGGACCTTTTTGGGGAAGGACAGTCTGGACGACCGACCCTGCCAGACATTCCTGGACCTTTATGAGAGGAACCGAGCTAACATGGCAGCCTGCACCTCTCATCCCCAGACCCAGGAGTGCCAGCTGGAGGTTGACGTGGCAACCTCCAGCCCCAAGCTCCAGCAGGAGGCCCAGCAGGAGGTCTCCTCAATGGAGCTGCAGCTGGAGGTTAACATGGCAACCTCCAGTCCCGAGCTCCAGTAGGAGGCCCAGCAGGAGGTCTCCTCAGCGGAGCTGCTCCTGGAGGTTAACGTGGCAACCTCCAGCCCCGAGCTCCAGCAGGAGACCCAGCAGAAGGTCCCTTCAGCTGCGCTGCTCTTGGAGGTTCACAAGGAAACCTCCACTCCTGTCCTGTTCATGCCTGAGGTCCACGAGGAGACCTCCGCCCAAGCCACGTTCCTGCCCAAGGTTCAAGAGGAAACCTCCTGTCCTGCTCACACTGAAGGTCCATGAGGAGCCCTCCACCCAAGCCATGTTCCTGCCAGAAGTTCACGAGGAAACCTCCTCGCCTGTCCTGCTCATGTCAGAGTCCACGGGATGACCTCTTCCCAAGCCAAGTTCACATCAGAGGTCCATGGGATGACCTCTTTTCAAGTCAAGTCCATGTCAGAGGTTCACGGAATGACCTCTTCTCAAGCCAAGTCTATGTCAGAGGTCCACAGGATGACCTCTTCCCAAGCCAAGTTCATGTCAGAGGTCCACGGGATGACCTCTTCTCAAGTCAAGTCCATGTCAGAGGTCCACAGGATGACCTCTTCTCAAACCAAGTCTATGTCAGAGGTCCACAGGATGACCTCTTCCCAAGCCAATTTCATGTCAGAGGTCCACGGGATGACCTCTTCTCAAGTCAAGTCCATGTCAGAGGTCCACGGGATGACCTCTTCCCAAGTCAAGTTCATGTCTGAGGTCCATGGGATGACCTCTTCCCAAGCCAAGTTCATGTCAGAGGTCCGCGGGATGACCTCCTTGCCAAGTCCTAGCTCATGTTTTAGCCCTAAAGTAAGTCCTAGTCCAACTCCATGTCCAGGTTCCTGTCCTAAACCAAATCCAGGTCCAAATCCAGATCCCAGTCCATGCCTCAGCCTATGCCCAAAGCCAGTTTCTAGTCCAAGTCCCAATCCTGTTCCCAATCCTGTTCCCAACTCTGTCTCCAATCCTGTTCCCAGTCCTGTTCCCAGTCCTGTTCCTAGCTCAGTTCCCAGTCCAGTTTCCAGTGTTTTTTCAAGGCCAAGTCCCAATCCTGTTCCCAATCCTTTTCCCGGTCCGGTTCCCGGTCCTGGTCCCGGTCCCATTCCCAGCTCTGTTCCCAGCTCTGTTCCCAACTCCATTTCTGATTTAGTTTCCAGCTCTGTTTTTGATTTAATTTCTAGCCCTGTTTTTGCTTTATTTCTCAGTTCGGTTGCTGATTTAATTGCCAGCTCCGTTTCCAGCTCCGTTTCCAGTTCTGATTCCATCCCCATTTCCAGTCAGGTTTTAAATTTTGTTGATGGTGCTGTCTCTAGCCTAGTTTCCAGTTCTGCACACGATCCTGTTCCCTTTCCTGTCTCCTCCTCTGTCTCCTCCTCTGTCTCTAGTTACCTTCCTAGCTCAATTTCCAGTCCAGTTTCAGATTTTGTCTCTAACCCTGTCTCCAGCCCTGTCTCCAGCCCTGTCTCCACTTTAATTTTATGCTTGTTTCCACTTCAAATTCCAGCTCTGTTTCCACTTTAATTTCCAGCTCTGTTTCCACTTCGATTTCTAGCTCTGCTTCCACTTTGATTTCTAGCTCTGCTTCCACTTCAATTTCCAGCTCTGGTTCCACTTTAATTTCCAGCTCTGGTTCCACTTCGATGTCTAGCTCTGCTTCCAATTTAATTTCCAGCTCTGCTCCCAATTTAGCTTTGAGTCAGGTTTTCAGTTCTGTTCCAGGTCAGATTTTTGATTTTGTTGATGATTCAAGTTCTAGTTCAGTTTCCAGTCCAGTTCCCTATCCAGTTCTCTGTCCTATCCTCTGTCCAGTTTTCTGTCCTGTCCTCTGTCCTATTCCCCAGTCTGTTTCAAAGTCTGTCTCCGAGTCTGTCTCAAATCCAGGTGCCAATTCTGAGTCCAGTCCAGGTTCCAGTCCAGGTTCCAGGCCAAGCACCAGGTCACGCACAGCTAGGTGGTCCAGGCCAAGCACCAGGTCATGCACAGCTCTGAGCTCCAGGCCAAACGCCAGGTCACGCCCAGCTCCGAGCTCTTTGCCAAGCACCAGTTCAAGCACCGCACCAAGTTCTCGACCAAGTTCTCGACCAAGTTCGAAGGGACAACTCGACATGCTCTGCTCTGGCCTCGGGACACTGAACATCACCAGCCTCAGGTCCTGGGGGCAGATGTTCTGATCCTGCCCAGGGGCCCAGGTCCGCCAGAACAGTCAGAACTTTTGGCGCTTCGGGAGACGCGCCTTTGGGGGGGGGGGGCTCTGTTAGAATCTCCCTCTCGCTACGCTGCTAACAGAGGCTAGCGGAGTAGTGCACTTCCACGCTTCGTGCTAGGAGGAAGAGTAGCGTGAGCGTGATTCATAAAAACCCTCCAGACTGTTCATTCATGAACTCTAGTTTTGTTTACTTTGCCATGTGCTCAGTTGTTTTTGGTTTACGTCATGTCTCTGCCCCCGCTTCCTTATTGGTCTATTTATTTTGGTTCATGTCCTGTATACGCCCTTGTTCTGTCATTGGTTCTCCGTTTATAGTTTGATTATTGTTTCCAGGTGTTGTGTGTTTTATCTTGTTTGTCTTTATTACCCTGTGGTATTTAAACCCTGTTTTGTGTCAACTTCCTTGCGGAGTATTAAAAGTAATTATATTGAAGACTAACAGTTGAGTAAAGATAAGGAATGGTAGATTCCTCCATGTTTTTGTTTTCCTCGCGGTTCCTAGACTTATTAGATTATTGCCTCGTGACTTCTTTGATGTTTACCTTGCCATTTTTGGGAATACCACAGTGCCAGTTTTTGGATTATTGCCTTGTGAGTGTTTGGATTATTGCCTTGCCTTTTTAGAATTACTGCCCTGTTGTTTTGTGAAATATTGCCTGGTTTATTTGTGGATTTTGTTAGACTGTTCCTAAATTTTTGTATGTTCTGTTTTATTTGGATGTTCCTAATAAACTGACAATTTTCCCCTGCGAGTGCATCCTGCTTCCCTCCTTCCGGTTCCATAACAATACTACATAAATTTGACTATATTCAAGGTATTTCCACTTGTTAAGATGTTATTTTTTGCAGTGTTGTAGTTTAAATATGATTCTATAAAAATGCCTCTAAACAACTGCCCATGCAACACTCCATGTGTTTCTGTCCATGTGTCCCTATGTCTCAATTAATAATAAATAAGGAATTCTCCAAGGAATTTACTAGTCTATTTATCAAACCTCTGCAGAAGTGCCACAGACACTGAAAGCATCTGGATGCAAATGCTATGCAGAGGTTCACTGAAAAAATCTAAATACATTTCAGCCCAATTCATTATAGTTGAAACTTCCAGCCTGTATTTGTCACATGTCTGAATGCAAGTTATCAACAGAAAAATATTTCCATTCATACTGATAATGTGTTTTCCATTCCACCTACAAAAATACTGTTATTATTTCCCTGAGGCTGGACATCTTGGTAATAGATTTGCCCTGAACGCGGCATCAGAGATCGGCAGCAGAGTACAGTGCTTCCTACAGTATACGTGTTTTCCTTCTGCGATAAACAAAACAATTTTCAAACCAATTTTCCCTCCCAAAACAATCTGTGTGTAATGGAGCAGGACAGCAGAAGCAGTTCTCTTCCCCATCCTCTTCCTCACGATGAAAAATCAAAGGTGTGAGTGACTGTGGTACAAACAACAGAATTTCTTGACTAAGGATGCGACTCCAACTCTGATTGTTTTTTTCCACTTCTCGTGCTGCCTCAGCGGCCCCTTAACGCAACTTGTGTCACAAACAAATTCCAATTCGCACGCTTAGTTTGCAAGCATTTGCCGGTTGACAGCTGATCATCGTGCAATTTATTTGTAAGCAACCTCAAATGGAGAGCTACGCTTGCATACATTCGAATGTGATGTAAGGAATGGAAAGCAGACTTGTGTTTGTCGTTGAGAAAAGGTGGATTAAAACAAAGGACAGTAGTGTCATTTTAATTGAAATGTGTTTGCTGTAAGAGTTGCTGCCAAATCACTGCTCCTTTTGTTTTGGTAACCAGTGCCTAGCTTAATGATGAAACTGTGAGAAATGCCATTGCAGTGCTTAACACATCTCCTTTCTCCCTCCATCCTCATCATCCAAAAGCAAACTCAAATAAGAAAAAGAAAAAAAACATTGCCTGGACATTTTCCAATCCAGTCTTCAACTGTGCAGATTTGGTGCTCACTGTAGCCTCGGAATCCTATTCATGATTGAGAGGAATGGAACCTTGATGTGGTCTTCTGAAGCCCATCCTCCTCAAGGTTTGGTGTGTTGAGATGCTTTTCTGCTCACCATGGCTATAAAGAGTGGTTATTTGAGTTACAATAGCCTTCCTGTCAGTTTAAACAATATCTGATCATTGGATGTTTTTATTTTGCTTTTCATACCATTCTGTATGAAAAAGAGACTGTTGTGCATGAAAATCCCAGAAGATCAGCAGTTTCTGCAATACACAAACCATCTTGTCCGGTGCCAACAATCATGCCACGGTCATACTTATTGTTTATTATTATTTTTTCTCCATTATGATGTTTGATGTGAACATTAACTGAAGCTTTTGGCCTGTATCTGCATAATGTTATGCAGTGAGCTGCTATCACATGATTCCTGTTCACTCTATCATCAGGAGAATGTGAGTTGAAAATTGCAGGATCAAATCCTGACAACGCCATCCATGGCCTGGAGAGCAAGAGAGAGAAATTGCTCTTTCTGGGTAGGAAGGGAGTTCTTTATCTCTTTGCTGTCAGTCAGAGTGACACTAATCAAGTGTGGGCGTTTGTGAGCTTATGTATGTGGAAGAGGACAGTTAATGCTTTCCTTTTTTGTGTTACACTGCCCTGTGGCATTGCATGAGCAGCAGTTCAAAAAGATGTGAGGGTTGGATTCATGCATTTTGGAGGACACACATGGCCTTCACCTTTCCCGGTTGGTAGTTGCTGTGTGATAGGGGAGATCTAGCTAATGTGTGGGAATTAGCAAATGACCAAATTGTGAGAAACGGAGGGAAAACGTTATGTGTATTTTAATAATTATTTAAATCATTATTTCTCAACCCTGAAAAGCAGCTCTCCTGCTCCTCTAGCCCTGCCAGCTGGTGCTTCATCACTGCAGTATGCCCACTGCAGAAATATTGGCATCCTCATCTTTAATGCAGTTTGTCTTTGTAAACCATGAACAATTTTCCAGGAGAACTAAGAAAAAAGACCAGCTTGTGTGCCTGCTTTGCAATCTCAGCATCAATCTCTTTATTACTCTTAATCCTCTACATTGTGATTTATTGCAACCACTTTAAGAATGGGGATTGTGTTTGCAAATTAATATGACTGAAGGGCAGGTTTTAAATTTGTCCTTTCCTGTATTCCTAAAATACAGGCTGAAATATAACCATCCTATGCATAAAGTGCAGAATGTAGCATAAATATCATATTTTGTTTCTAATGATACCAGATATCATGCACATTTTATCCATCCATCCATCCATTTTCCATACCGCTTGTCCTTAAAGGGTCGTGGGGAGCCTGGAGCCTATCCCAGGGAACTCAGGGCACAAGGTAGGGGACACTCTGGACGGGGTGCCAACCCATTGCAGGGCACAACACTCACATATCTCGCACAGTCGAAATTAATTGGAGAAATTGGAAGCTGGATCATTGTGGTGCTTCTTCAGTGTGCTCACCCATTATGTATGGCTACATGACATGTTACCCTTCTTTGCATGTGACATCAGTTATTCTTTGTAACCCGCAACAACTAACTGCACAGAAAATTATCACATTGCACATGCAAATTAGTACTCTTTATTTGTGATCTTAGCAAATCAGGGTGTCAATCTGGTGTTAGAGTCAATGGGTATGGATTTTGGGTCTTGTCTCAGCTGAGACAATCTGGACTACAACTCTGCTATCATCTATCCTGTTTTTCATTTCTCCCACAATTCTACAAGTGTACCATTTTACTGCCACCCTGCCACCACTCAGATGTGCCAGCAGTTTGTAATACCATGCAATAGCACTAAGTCATAGTTTTGTGCTAGTCATAGAAACTGATGGTATTCTGTACAGCAAGCCGCAAGCTGTGACTCACTTTAAAGTAGGCTCACAGTCAGATTGCTCTGCTGTGTGTGACAGTATGTGGGCAATTTGTTTCAGCCATGCCGTGCCGAACCGGTCACGCTCTCCCAGATTAGTTTGGCATCGGTGGAGGCCAGTTCAGCCCTGTTACGAGCTTTCATTTCACAGTGTGCAGCAGGATTTAATCAAATTGTTTGATGTCAGGCCCATGCACTGCTTTTGTATATTCGTATGGACGTTACGTGCATGCATTTATGTGTCAATAACCACATGACTGAAGGTATGTTGCAAATGAAGCTGGTGGAGAGGGAGATGGTGAGAGAGAGAGAGAATTTCTGTCACAAATCCCATCTACTTGACAGCTGTCATCACTCACTTTTTGCTGGGGGAAAAAAGACCGGGTAGATGTGGGTAGACGGAGAAAATGGTATTGAATAACCCCCGTGGTCAAATATTTTTTCAGGATTTCAGGCAGTGTGATAAATTAGATGCCCTCTGGATCAATACCTGCTTCTGTCCTCATAGCTCAAGATGGGATTTGTCAAAATAGGAACTCAAAAGAACGGTAGAATGTAATAGGAAATAGTGTGTAATAAGCTGGGGTGTGTGATATGCATTTTTCTGTCTATAAAAAAATATATAGTGGGTGTAAAGTCTGACGTGAACTATTACATGGAGAAATATTTGTAGTTTCATTGTCAGTTACAAGCTTTGTTGTCATTTTGATTTGCTTTCCTAGCCAACCTAACTTTGAGATGTGGGACCATTTTATGAATTTATATTAGACCTGCCTTTGGCCCAGCTTCGTGCACGTTAATGGTGGAAGGTTTTAATTAAAATGTCAAGGTGGTATGATATCCCATAATGCCTCTGTGCTTCTCCCTCCACCACTGTCTGTCTCTGATCCTCCCCTGAGACCTATTAAGTGCCTGCCGGAATGATATGATGTTCAAAGGGGTGAGCCTAAAGGTTTCCCCACACTGTGGCTCTTCTGCCTCGCAATCCCAACATCCTCTTTGGCTGACCTTTTAGCAGACAGCGTCCTCACTAATGCACTTGCATATCTAATGAGCAGGTCAGGCTTGCTCTGACAGCCTATGTGTGCGATAAGACATTGCCTCCCACTGCTCACCTGTCTTTAAATGTTACATCCTCCCTCTCTCTCATTTTTTGTCCCCTCTTTCTTGTCTCTCCTTGCAGGCAAAAGGTTGCCAAGAAGGACAGAGTGCTAACTGCTAGCTGTTAGCTGCTTTTTGTAAATAGGGACAGTCTGTGGGAGGCAAATTCTAATGAGGATTTCTCTTACACATGTAATATAGTTTTGTTCTCATAAATCACAGAGCGATGGAAGCATCAATAATGTTTATGTGCTCATTAAATGCTTGAGCTCATGTTGATTGTTTGATGTCCTTGTCACAAGGGTTAGATCCCCAAGGAGGCTCTCTCTCTCTCTCTCTCTCTCTCTCTCTCTCTCTCTCTCTCTCTCTCTCTCTCTCTCTCTCTCTCTCTGTCTTTCTCTCAGAAGAGAGCTGCAATCTCTGTTTAGGACAGGCCAATATCTCCCTTCACTAAGACAGGTTAAGTTAATAAGCTTTCCATGACACCACTGCAGCTTTAACATATTACATGACATTTCAACATCTCTACAATCCAGTGAAATCATGCCATAAATTTACCATACCTTCTGTTATATCAGAATGTTACAAGCATCTGATAATGGCTTTATATCAAGTAAATGAAATCAACATGTTATATTTTAGCACAAGACTGAACACAGTTTAAAATTAATGTAGTTATGCAGGACAGATGTGTGATGTGTGTATAAATAACACACTGTATATCTACTAGTGATGGAGAACATCCTTTATGTCTTGTATATAGTATTTCCATAAAGGAGTGAGCAAATAATATTACAACCTTTATAATAAGTGTTCTGCGTCCGTTTAGCATAGTCATCGCCTTGTGGCCATGACTGTGATCCCAAGTGAGTGGCCTATAAAAGGTCCCTTGCATTCCTTTCCATTATTTTCTTGTCAAGAACTTAAGGAAGTGGATTCGAAGACACTGAATATAGTGCTGTAACACTTTGATATTATTTTAAGCTTGATAAAATCCTCAGCATCAGATAGTGTGTGTTGATGTGATTGTAATATGTGACTTATTACTATTTTGGCTTATAGCAAAGTGTTCCCTGTGGACACTGATTATTCATTCTTAAGTTAAAAAAACAAAAAAAAGATTGTGTGAATTGTTGAAACTTCCCCAACCTCTTGTGTATTTCAGGGCAGGATGGCAAGCTGTCCATCCTGCCGAGCCTGATGGAGTGGGATGATGGACATGACCAATGCCTGAATTGTTTGGGACTTGAACATCTGCGGCAGGCACTTATAGAGCCTTGACCTGACTGGACCATAATGCCATTAGCAATGTGCGATCCCATCTGGAAATACTGCTGGATATTCATCACCTTCGTCTGGCACTGCATGGCCACAGTGAGGAGTGAAGCAAGTGGCAGATATGGCAGCAGAGCCCATGGGAAGAAAAAGCTAACCTCCTTTGCCGAGTTGCAGCTGCGTGAACAAAAGTGGGCAGTAGACTTTGATGTTCAGTCCCATGGAAGAGGAAAAGTGAAAAAGTGAGTAGATTAAAGGAGCTGGCTGCAGGAATGGACCAAATGCAAGAGCTGTTAGTGGGAATGGAATGGTGCAGTGAAGTACAGAGCTTGAGAGAGGGTAGTACAGCCTTGCACATGGAGGCAGACCCTGATGCACAGTGCTCAGTGGCTGCATCTGATTCTCTGAACTCGAGGCCCACTCTGTGTAGTGTAAAGCAGGAGCATAGCACAGCAATGGCACTGATTGCACTATAAACTGTTGTTAAGGATGCCTTGTCAAAATTAACAAAAACAAAGCCAGGCATACTGGCTGCAATCACAGATGCAGTAACCCTAGGCTTGTCACCTCATTGCCGTTGTTAGTGCCTATTAAAAACACATTGTGTCTGCTAGTGTTGGTACCTGGACAGGTCAATTTCACACAATCCCAAGAGTCATTAAATGATTTCCTCCTTCTGTCTGACACATAAACACATGACACAATAGACATACAGTATGTGCCCACAAAGTTGGGTTTAAATGGCTATGGCTATTGTGTCAACAGTCCCGCCAGCAAGCTTTCTCAATCATAAAGGCCATCAGAAAATTATGAATTTTCTGAATTGGTCACTGTGGCAAAGCAGACCACAGATCTTGAAATTAGGGGTGTGGCCTCTATGAGCAACCCACCATACTGGAATGTTCCATCTATACACCAGTTGTATGCAGGAAAGTGGAATGTTTTAAAATGTTTTAAAAGTCTAGACGTTGGACTACTGATCAGAAGGTCGTGAGTTCAAGCTGCCACTGTGGGTCCTTGAGCAAGCCCTTAACCCGCAACTGCTCAGTTGTATAAATGACATAGATGTACGTCGCTCTGGATAAGGGCGTCTGCCAAATGCCGTAAATGTAAATATAAAATATGGTGTCAAACACTTGCCTTCAGTCAACTATATGTATTTATTTCTGGGTCTACCCTCAAAGTGTAAGTGGTGGCATTGTGACAGTTTGACTGTTTACCACTGGGAGCACATAAACCAGTCAAAACTTTTCTTAAAGGTGCAGAACCTTTCCAGCTTTCACACAAGACAATGATCCTACATTGGGATCTAAATTTGGTGCTAAGCAGTTTGTGCAACTTGCCATATAAAGCAATAGAAGATGCATATGCAAGACAGACTTTTTACTGACCATCACTATGGCCAAATGAGTAGGTGAGTTATCAGTCAGCATGCAGAGTGTGTGCTAGAATTCAAGCAAGTCACACTGTTGCTGAAGATATTGATGCCACAGTATATCAATAAAGCTATCAACATAGCTTTAGTATGCAGAAGTATATCAGTTAATCTATCAACCTATCTACCCAAATCAGCCCATTGTCCAATGAGGTCAGTGACCAACTGTTTGTGGTGCACGATTAGGGGGCTCCATTTTCTAGAGAAAGGTATACTTCAACGTTTGTCAAGAGGTGCTTTCTTCCATTAAATGTCATTCAGCATGTGGCTACCTCCTGGGTGGCACTAAGAGGACTGTCACTTGCAAACATTTGTGAAGTGTCGACATAGAGTTCACCATCTACCTTCACCAGATTTTACCATGCTTCATTGTAACCCATGTCCTCTGTAGTGAGTTTGAGTGATCCTCACCCTCAACAGAATACAGTTTTAAGACTCTGTGAGATTCCTATCATCGGTAGAGTACACTATCAGCACCATGAGTAATTCTCACTCTCAATAGAAGGCAGAGCAAAACTGACAAATATAGTCTTTATATCAGCTCCAACCTGTGTAAAATAAGCTGTTTGGAATTATGTCAGTTGTTCAGTTGTCATGAATGGGTCATACTGGTAGCATGTAGTCTTCTAAACACTGCCCTAATATAAGTTGCATGTCTTAACCCTTATGCTCAGTACACTGTAGTGGATGTCCAATTGACCAAGAACATCTCTTTAGATTTTATCCTAAAATGTTCCATATACAGTATCTAGCAAAAGAAACAATAATTATTCAAGAATAAAAACCCCAGCTTCTTGATGACTGGTGTGTGTGTGTGTGTGTGTGTGTGTGTGTGTGTGTGTGTGTGTGTGTGTGTGTGTGTGTGTGTGTGTGTGTGTGTGTGTGTGTGCGCGCACACAGGTAGGCGTGCAAAAAGGTGAGGGATGGAATGTGACCACTTTTTTCACATTTTTACACCACATATTTCACATCCAAATTTGTATAAAATGTCAGCTATTGTATTACTTTGTTTAAATAAAATTGAGTGAAATCTAAATACATCACTATCACTTGTTTGAACATTTTAGCCTGATGAATTTGCATGAATTTGAACAAACAAGGGAGATATGGTTGGATCCTGTGGTTGGATTGCATACAAATTATATCAGAATAGATATAAATGCTACAAACCTTAACCTTTTTATCTTTTTTTATATACTTGAAATATGCAAATTATGATGAATTTGCAAGTGTGAGATCATGTATATTATTTTGGCCCATCTCTGTAGCTCTATGTCCTCACCCACTCAGGACAGCCGAGCTGGGGCATGGTACACTCATCATGGATTCACAGCACAGTCACTCCCAGCTTCTCTTTGCCCCAGCAGTAGACCCTCAGCCACTGCACAGAAGCCTGTACTGTCTCTCTTAACCCTCCCTGAGACTATTATCCCTGAGCCGGGCCACAAAGCAGCTCGTCTGGGGTCAGTGCTCTCCTGGCCCTGCCTAATGAAGTATGCCATGCCCACAGGGACTGTAATCACCAGGGTATGCATACATCTACCTCTACGGCTCATCAGCCCAGATTACCATTCACAAATCAATGAGGGGTGCTCGTCCCCAAAATGCTTCAATCCATTTGCCTCGTGCAGGTTATAGCTCAGATGTAGCCTTTTCCATGTATGGGTGATGGTGGGACGTGGGTGGAAATGGGCTTCATCGGATTCAGCCATGACCCCAGATGAGGCTGGACTGAACCAACTGATGCTTGTAATTGCTAGCTGTCCTCTGAAATGAAATTATGAATCATATTACAGCCACCGCAAGTCGAGTCATAATTCTAATCAGGAATCTAATGCAATCTTGATTTCATGCTTTAGATATTAAACTACAGCAACGGTAAGCTTAGATTTAAAACATCCTGCAACTTGAACTGAAATATACTTGCATACACACACACACACACACACACACACACACACACACACAAACACACACACTGTCTCCTGCTTCAGTGGCTCTATCTTATTAAAGGCAGTATCTACAGCTACTGGGGAGCTATCATAAGCATTTTATTATTGACTCAAAAAATATGATAATTCAAAAATCAAATGCTTGCCTTCCACAGGTTCTGGCCTCACTTTCAGTCTGAGCAGTGCTGCTTTGCTTTAATAGGAGTGACGAGATAGAGGAAACTTCATAAGTTTCTCAGATTTCCACCTCATTTTCCCCCCTGACATTTATTTATTTAATTGTGTTTTATAATTAGAACATTATAATTGAGGTCCTTCACCTACTGCACCTAGGTAAAAAATAAAAAAAAAAAAGGTCTACAACAAATTTAATTAAAACCTGTATTATCTCCTTTCATAGAGGAAATTGAATTATGTTTGAAGTGAGGGAGATTGCAAGCTGACAACATAGTTTTCTTTATTAACTCAGCTCCTCTGTATTTCATTCCCATCCTACGCCTCTAGAATGTCCATCCAATTTCATTTTTATCGCCTTGGCTGGACGGATTTTTACTCAGTACTAATTTAACACAAATAATATTATAGAGGAGAAGGTAATAGTGAGAGTGATGTATAATATACATGACACATCTTCATATACGCCTGAAAAAATAAAAAATAAAAAAGGCAGAATAAATGATGAATAATGATATTTCCATATTAATAGTGACAGCATCTGTATTATGCTGATCGCACATATGCTCATGTTTATCATTTTATTTCAATCGAAGGCACAGCTCCACTTCATATGCAGTGATGTATAGTTTTATAAATTTGGATTTCAGCATCTTCCTTAGGAATTCCCAGAAATCCCACATAATCTGTTCTCTGGAGCATCCCAGGCCTTCCAGTGATACTGAGCCATGGTGAGTAATTCCCTTACCGTCAGCATTCTTCCTGGACTTGTCTGGACTACAGAGACTGGAGGAACCTCTGATATCCTGTAAGTCTTTCCCTGTCCTGGATAAGAGCTTCTTCCCAGAGTAGAGATGGGGAACATGGGAAGATCTGCTCCGGCTGGCCAGCAATACTGATGCAAAGAGCCTGGGATAAGCCTGATCCATGCTAATCCTTCACACACATCGTTCTCAGCTGACAATCACTGTGCTCTCTGCAGCCCTTATCAATCCCACACTGCCGCAGAATTACCTGGTGTGGGCTCAGCCTGACAGGTTTCTCATCCAAAGCTGGGACAGTTGATTGCCAAAGCTTGTGTGCAAGGTGGGAAAGTGAACATACAGTCACCTCGTGTTGTGTTTGATGGATGGATGAATGAACGAACTTTCAGGGCAGGAGTAGCCAATAAATCATACCGGTTGATGGAAGTGTGCTTGTTTATGTCTGATCTCTTTACAAATTTGGCAGGCGTCACAGGTCCAGGGTCCCTGGTATGTTCCTCATTGTGTCACCATGGGTTTCCTCTAGGTTCTCCAGTTTCATCCTGTTGTAGTCCTGCCAGTATTTTCGCATTTTGCTTAAGAACTCAGCACTTTAACGTTGGAGTATGCTGCTATGAATTATCACTCAAAAATATGCAAAAACAATAGGCTTCTTTTTGTCCCCAAAGAAACAGCAGATAAGCTAATCAATCTGTGAATCTTGATTGAGAATGATTGACAGTTGCACAAATCTTTTGACTTCCTATATTAACTGACACCCTGGAAGCCCCACCCCCTTCCCCCATCTCGCAGTGGTCTTGTCTCCTGTCGATTTTCCCACTTGATTTAGTCACTTTCTATATACTGCATAGTTAACATAATTTAGTTATATTTCTTAATCATGCCACCAAAAAAATCTCAGCCAAAAATAGTCAAGAACTATGTATAATTCCAGCCCTAAACCTAAATTTGACCTTTGTAACGTTTTTGTCTGGCTCGAATCGTGCAACTTATTACTAATTGGCAAGCATGAGACTATTTGAAATTGTTTATACCCATCACCATTCACACTTTCAAGAAGGATGAAGGTACCAAAGTGGTTTCATACCCGCAGTTGAAGTGGTGTGCTCTCCAAATCTCATCTGAGGCGCGCTGCATGAAATTTTCAGAGGAGGGAAGCGAATATGCATATTACTACACCATTTCTCACACAGAAAGCGAGAGATAAAGAGACAGAAAAGAGAAAGAAGTCATTCATGTTCTAATGTTAAAGAACAGGCAATTATACTGCTAATGGGATATGCTAATGATGTAGTCTGTCAGCAGTGCATCCTGGTTTTGACAAATATTCAAATCCAAAACCCTCATATTCAGACACTCGAGGAGGATGCTCTAATGACCAGGAGCATTAGTATGTGTAATTAGTGTAGCAACAGCATATCGGTTCTATGAAAACCAAACATACATATTCATAGACCCATAGTCCATTTTCCTGATTGGTCAAACATCTGCAAAAGCAGCAAGTAAACATTAACTGGACAATCTGTCAATTTTATGCTGTTCAGTGTATCTTGCGACTTACCACATAGCAGCACTTTCACTTAATGGGTATTTACACACAGTAGAAGCATGTGATCTGGATGGGTGTTGGACACATGTGCAGCTCCGTAACACTTTATGGAAAACAGATGCTGGTTTTGTCCAGAGGGGATTTCTCCCACTGAAAGATCTTAAGGAGAGAAAAGTGAAAGATGGAAAAATTGTTGGAGGTGAACAGAGGAGAGCTAATGGATCAAAATTACCACTGTCAGAAAGTTTTGACGAGCACTGATGAAATTGCTTTTTTTTCCCCTTCTCCAACCCCCACCACCACCACCACCCCTCCCACCCCATCTCAATATAAGACACAGAAAGAGAAATCCATCTGTAACACGGCCATTGTCATCGCCTCACAATTTACACCCTTTTTCCTCTCGACGCCTGTTCCTGTGCTTGATGGCGTGATAAATTAATCTTTTTCCATGTCACTGCATCGATTATTTTAAGAGAATACATTAAGAGACTTTTTTCTTTTTTTGTTCCGGAGTAAACATTGTCCCTTTTTTTTTTTCAATCTCCCTTTCAGTCACCATGACAAATCATATTCTCTGGTGATGAAGGGAAAGAGACAAAAAAAAAGGAAAAATGAGAGGAGAGGAATGGAAGGATGGATGGATTGAAGGGGGGCAGGGGTGGACGGGATGGGGGCATATTTTGGAAAGCTGTTGTGCTAGCTGGATCAGTCAAACTGCATTGTTTGATGGAGTGCTGTGTCCGAGCTGCCGCTTCTCGCTGCACACTGGCAATGATAGTTGTGGTTGTTGTTAAAGAATTGTGACCTTCACGTTAATCGCGTTAGACACTGGAGGCCATGTGCTTAATAATCAGTCACTCAGCACTCAACAGGGTGGAAATATCACCCAACGCAAACAGAGGAGAGACAAACCGGAGAACACACTGCTGCTCGTAACTGTGTGGTATTAAAAATGTCACTTTTCCATGACATGTCCTTCACTTTATGGAATGGAAATACTGGATAACAAAATATTTGAATGGTAACTACTAGGGGTGTAATGCAATGCCACTACTTGTCCTCTGTGTTTGTATCTGTTTAGTGCTCCAAATATCTGTATTTGGAATTAAACCCAAAGTGGGCCTTTTTTTTTTTACCTCTATGTACCAAGAAACACTGGAAAACACTGACAGTTCCTCAACCTCAGCTACCTCACTCAAGTTCACATATAGTCACAGTGAGCAATGTGTGCTGGACAGGTTTTTTTTTAAATCATATTTTTTACAGTTATTATTGTTGTTTGTACCTGCCCATAATGTTTTTTAGCTAATTTAGTTGGTTCCATTTCTCAAAATACAAACAAACTAGTAGCCTAATTTAAACCACTTGACTACTTGCACTCCCTCTAATCCCACCAAGCTGCCCTCTGCAAGTTTTCTACAAAAAAAATAAAAAGAAATAAAAAGAGCTTCCTGTTTTTGTATCTGTATCATATTATCCGTTCAAAATACGTATGTATTCAAATTCTATTGCATCCTTAGTACCTACTGTATATTGGGCCACCATAGCATATCCACAAGCAATATTATGAAAGACTTATTATGAAAGTCTTATTTTCTGCAGTCAAAAGCTTCAGATAACATTCAAATCAAACATCAGAATGGGGAAAAATGTGATCCCGATGGCATGGCTACGGTTGCCAGGCATCCTGGTTTGAATTTTAGAAACTGCTGATCTCCTGGGATTTCCACATACAACAGTCTCTAGAGTTGGTTGAACTAACAAGATGGTTTGAGCCGACAAAAAGGCTACTGTAACTCAAATAAACACTCGTTGCAACCGTGGTGAGCAGAAAAGCATCTCAACATGCCACATGGTCTACAACAGCAGAAGACCACACCGAGTTCTACTTCTCTCAGCTCAAAACCAGAATCTGAAGCAATAGTGTGCACATGTTCACCAAATCTAGACACTTGAAGATACAACTGTTGCCTGATCACCTTTTTCCATGGTTGCCTGATTAGATTATTCCTAATTAGGTCTTCCTAATAAGTGTATCTTTCATTCATTTTTTTCCTTGACAATATATATGATAGTTATTTTATTCCACTCTCATTACAGGTTTCCTGTAATTTTACCTTAGCTCTAATCCCTGATTTATCATAATAGCCAGACTGTTTAAGATTGACTGTTGTTTCTCTACATTTTGATCCTTTGGATGTAATATTAAACTGTGTGTAATATAAAATATTATTTTGTTTGTACTAACAGCGGGTTCATGGGCGCAGTATTTTTTTATATGTACAGTAGCTGTATATTTACTTAGCTGACGTATTGGCTTCTTCAGTAGCTGAAGTGCTATACACAGAGCTCCATAACAGTGTTCTAAATGCAAAAATGATTACAATTTTAGGTTAGGAACATGAAAATCATTAATTTCACTGGCATATGGGCTTCAGAAATCGGTGAAGTTGCATTTGAACAATGCTACATACTAGTTTTTACAGGCAAATGTTTAAAAAAAAACCAAACCTGAAGTCTTCTTTCCTTCCAGAGACACTGATATGGTTGGATTTCTTAACCTTGGCCCCAACCCTAACTTTTCATATGCAAAATTGTTACTAATTTGTAAGCATGATTTGTAACCATTTTGGCTTGTTTACACCAGTGAGAATTCACACAACAAAAAGACATATTTTAAAGAGTGAGAAGGATGAAATCCACAAGTTCAAGGTGCACCAGCACTCAGGGAGTTAAAGGGCATTAAAATCCATGCTCCTATATAAAGCAAAGACAGTAAATACAATTCCCAAAGGGTAAGATGAGAGGTAGATACATTATATAAGATGCCTCAAAGCTAAATAAATGTGTTTTCAGTAAAGGTAAACCAAGGTTGCCCTTTATAATTGTCTCTAAAACCTGTGTTGTTACACGTGACTATACAGGCAACTATAATGTAAATACTCATGATTTATGCAATAGTAAATGCGTCGTCAGTAGTTGCATTATAGTTGCATGTATAACAGCAGCTCTGACAGTAATTCAAATCACAGGTTTATATTAATCCACTCATTTTAATATGTTATCGTTTCTATAGCAACAACTCTGTCACAGGGATTCTTATGATAGACACTGCACATAATCTAAAGCTAATAATAAATGAATTTTTAAAACTACGCTGTTATTTATATATCATCAGTATGGTGAAGCTTAGCGTGAGGAGATTTATGGAAGGAGTCTCCAGTGTCGCCGCTTTATAACGGTCAGTATGTTTTTCGCCATGGGAATTTTGCATTTTCTTATTACCTTCAAGAGGGAGGGGAAAAAATAGAGGCTGGTGAGTGAAGGACTGTTTATAGATGCTAACATAAGAGATGACTCATGGATGAACTCATGGATGTTCTACAATGTTAGATGTAACTATAAACAGACAATAATTACAATGTGAAGTTATTAATAAATAAAAAATCATAATTGTTGGTTAATTGCTGCAGTGTAAGAGGAATGCAACACTTATCAATAATGAATAAAAATAATGAACTTTGGAGTGGTACTAGTAGGTCGTGGTTCCCGTCAGGCTCCATCACATCCCCCACATCATTGATTATCTATAACAGCATGCCATAATGATGCACAGTGGTAATTGCAGATTCTTCTATCATTCATGGAAAAACACATAATACATTTAAAGTGTAATGTTACCTTACAAGGTCTGAAATTGGAATATACAGTACTGTGCAAAAGTTTTAGGCACCCTATTTTTTTAGTACAAACTTTTATTTTATGACTTCTACATTATCAAGTCAGTACAAAAACATTTTAGATTCCCAAACATTAGTTTTCTAGCACAAAATTAAATGTTACAGAAAAATGTTTGTATGTCATTAAAGAAAGCAGCATATTACGTAAGAGTCATTTTTCAGACAAAAAACACAATGAAGGCTGCTGGGTTTTGCTGCAAAAATAAGAAGCAAGTGCGAAAGTCAAAGTCTCCAGAAGAACTGTGTCTGATTCTGCAAGATGCTCAATAAAACTTACCAGCTCATTTCCTTATAAAACTGCAAAAATTGTACCAGAGACTACTATTGTTATTTTAATTTGTATTTTTTTGTCACACGAAATATTGACTTTGTTTCATTTACTACTGTTTACTGCTCTTTGCAGTATTTTTTTATGTAGAAACATCTTTGCTCTGCAGCGTTTCTTTGCATGTTCTTTGCAAAACCTTTGCACAGTACTGTACATATACATAAATACTCAGAAATTGCTTTATAAAAAATTTTATTCAGTGACTATGAGCATGTTATGAAGGCTCAGTGCTGTAAGGCTTCAAATTTACAGCTATGTCACTAGAAATACAGTAGTACATAATGTATAGACGGATGAAGGGAAGGTATCCATCCAGATACCTATCCTAAATTTCTTACCTGAGACACAGAGCCTGTCTGCAGATCCGTGAACTGTGACAAAGAATGGCTGAAGTACTTCAAGGAAGAATGACTAAAAAGAGAAGGAGAGAAAAAAAAATGGAAAGAAAGAGAGGCCAGGCAAGTGAGACTTGGGGCTGAATGCGAATGTGTATGTGCTCAGGGTTCAAAAGGCCTGCCCTCCCAGCGGACCTTCTCTCCCAGCGAGCAGCAGCGGTGCATCACTTACTCCTTCCCACTGAGGCTCTCCTCTCATAAAAGACTCACTTTTAAGGACAAAAGTGGGGAGATCAATCTTCTTTACAGGGGTTATAAAAGTGAAATGCTGCATTAAGGGTCCACTGATACCCACAGAATGGAATACACTTTGCACAATTTTTTTTCCCGGCTCTTCCCTGAGCATTACCTTCTCTAATTCATTGTGAAACCCATAGGGGCCTTGGGGCTTCCCCCCCTTCAGCAACCTTGAGAGTCAGGGTCACCCCTGTTTCAGTGACAGTAAGGAAAATGCATGGGTCTGTGTATACACTTACAGGCTGTTTTATTAGGACCCCTGCACATTTATGCAATTATCCAATCATGTGGCAGTATATAAAATCATGCAGATCCAGCCTAGGTCAAGCGCTTTGGTTAATGTTTGTATCAATCATCATATGGGGGAAATGTGATCTCAATGACTTGTGGCATGATTGTTGGTGCCAGATTATGAGTGGAATTAAGCAGGCCAAAATGCCTTGTTGATTAAAGAATGACCAGATGGTTTAAGCTGACAGGAAGGCAACAATAACTCATATAACCACTCCTTACAAATGTGGTGAGCAGAAAAGCATCTCAATAGAGATGCCAGATGGACTACAACAGAAGAAGACTACATCAGGTTCCATGTCTTTAAGCAAAGAACAGGAATCTGATGCTACAGTGGGCACAGGTTCACCAAAACTGGGCAGTTCAACCCTGGAAAACTGTTGCCTGGTCTTGACTGGATAATTTCCAATTAAGTTTTCCTAATAAGTGTATCTTTAATTTGTTTTTTCCCCCTGACAATATATACAGCAGTTCTATTATTCCACTCTCATAACCATACATTACTCTTACAAAATCCAAGCACCCCTACACTTCTAGCCCCCCTTCCACTCACTGTGTAGCGAGCTCTATTTAAATACAAATGGAGCATTCTTAAAAAGCAATTGTCCTCGAAGCGCAGGCATCGCCTTAGTATTTCACAGTCGGGCTCACATGTGCAAAGCGTGCGCTGAGAATTATTGGCACCTACTCCCTGTTTCCAAGGTTACAGGTTATTATTGGTTCGAGAGGCTGCGCTATGGGCGAGGAGAGGGAGAGATGGGATGCAGAAATGGATGAGAATCAGATGAAGCCAGATGGTGCAGGAGACGGCTCGATTTGAGTGAGGTACCTGTTGAGTGTCCGCAAAATATGAATATCCTTCTTATGCCTGCGCTGATATATGGAGGGGACAAAATTTATATAGGAGTCATTCTTCATCGCAGTCAACTAGTATTGTATTTTTTCTTGTTTTCCTTGCTTAATCCCACCTGATTTCACAAGGAGTTGACAATGAGGCAATGAGTTGAAGTTCGTTAGAGCGAGGAAAACACCAAGACGCACGCAGCTTCCCACAGGACTGAGAACCACTATGCCGTAGATGAATGCTATTAAAAGTGGTCTGTTTCAGTCATGGAAACATATGGATTGCCAATGACTGCTCTCAAGAGGCTCTCAAGTTTTATTTCTAACATATTTCACATGTGATTTCTCTCAAAATGTTCTGATTATATCTTTAAGACAATTCTTGTTATGCTTCAGGAAATAAATAAATAAACCGTGAGTGGTATAAAAGAGAGCATCTTGGTACAAGGACACTTTTGAACGAGCTCCATGTACTATATGTTATTATCTTTTTGACATTTTTTGATACATCCTTGAATGGAGTATGAAATCAGCTGTAATGTCATCCCTTTGAGCCATAAAGGCTGCTCCATTCCTGTGGTTCTTACAGAGATGTCTGATAGCAAGCCTCCTTTAGTTATTTGGGGGGGGGGGGCGGTGTCTTGCAATTTAGCAGGTTCATTAAGTCCTCAAAACAATACAAGACACGATGGCAAAGATTGTGCAGGAAAATGTTTTTTTGTTTTGTTTTGTTTTTTCAGGATTTGAGCCCAAAGTACAGTAGAAGTCTCCTGCTGAGGAGAAATTGAAGTATCTCCCCTTTTATTTGGCTGACTCCACAGGGAGGCCCAATGTAGCCACAAATCCTTTAGCCATGCCACTTCCTCCTCTGAAGAGTTTCAAGGGAAGGAAAAGAAGGGGGGGGGGGGGTGTTGGAGGACCTTGTGAAGATGAAACCTCCTGCAAAGAAGCAATTAACAGCATAGTCCTGTCAAACTCTGCCTATCTCACCTGCCTTCAGAATCTCCCCCCACCACTATGCCACACACCCATTTGCTGCTCCAATCTATTTCAGCAAGGCCACAGAGTGGAAATGATTCCTTCCTCATTAGGGCAGCATGACACCGCAGGGAGCCTCATATAGGACACTGCATCAGAGTACCTGTCCCAACCAGATACCATTTTTTCCAACTCATCAAGAGTTTGTGCCCTTCACTGTGTGAAATATTTCATACTTGCAAATTTGTAACAATTTGTACAACTCGAGTTGAATTAAATTATATAAATGCTTTATATTTTTTCAATTGAAATAATTTTTTTCATTAAAAACATGACACAGTATGCTTCAACAATGTAATTAATCAACAATGGAGTGATGTGATGCAACTTGACGTAAAGCAGAATTACTCTTACCACCCTGAAGTTGATTATTTTCACTATAACAGCTTATCCAAAAGTTCCTCTTATTCAACAGCAATTTGCCATCCCTCCATTTTCCATACCACTTATCCTACACAGGGTCGCGGGGGAGCCTGGAACCTATCCCAGGGAACTCGGGGCACAAGTCGGGGGACACCCTGGATGGGGTGCCAGTCAATCACAGGGCACAATCGCACACACATTCACGCTCTACAGACAATTTGGAAATGCCAGTCAGCCTACAACGCATGTCATGGGGAGCATGGGAAGAACATGCATGGGGAGAACATGCAAACTCCGCTGGAGCAGGGATTCGAACCCCCAACCATGGCAGTGCATGGCAAACGTGCTAACCACTACTTTCATGGTACTTTTTTATCTGTTACATTTTATGATGCATGTTTTATGATGTCTCTCACCATATTCCCTTGCTTTTCCTCTTGTAAAGTTTCAGTTTGCCTTATTACAGAGAAACCGGAAAACACAAAATCATTCGTCCATAAAACTTAAATCTCCTAGCTTTACCATATCAATGTTTATAAATTTGGTATTACTTGTTAAACAGTAATGTATTAGAATGAGCAAATGAAGCTGTGAGTTGAATTACAGCCAAAATCATAACCTTCTTAGCAATCAGATTTGAGAATTCAGCAGCAGAGAAACAAAGTATTAGTGTGCATCCTTGACTGAAATAAAAATGACTTGTATTACAAGCCAATTTCATGTGGAGTTGTTCTTCGCTCAATTTACATTTTCAACCTGCCAGAAAATGTCTAGACAGTTCTGAAATAGACAAGAGTATGCCAGCTCTTAGGATGTAACACATATGTGTTACATATATATTATATATGTTTATATTACAATATATTTTCCTTCTGGAAACATAATATGCTAATGTTAGTCTAGACAAATCTGCATTTTAGTAAGTTCTTGTACACTTATCCCTACTTTATACAACATTAGGCTGCATCCAACACATTATTAAGGATAGTAACAAGTTCCATCTCTCTCTCTCTCTCTCTCTCTCTCTCTCTCTCTCTCTCTCTCCCTCTCTCTCTCTCTTTCTCTCCCTGTCCTTGTCTGCTTTCAGTCTTGTACCTTTTCTCTGAGTCCTGCCTTATACATGTCACCATATCATTATCTTGTTTTTCCTGTTTCACACAGTAAATAGATGGTGAATAAAAGTGAGAAGTCAGTTTTTTTTTAATCCCCACTTTCTCCCTTGCACCTCAAGAGACTGAGAGAAAGAGAGACGGAGAAGGAGGAGGAATATTTTCAAATTGGCTATGGGGAAAGAAGTGGAAAACAATTATGTGAGCAAGTTGGCCACGGAGATGAGGCTATAGCTGCTGCTGTAATGAAGAGGGGAGGTGACACATGGGCTTTGTCCCACTCCGGTATTGTTTGAATGTGGGGAAATGACTCCACCATATTGTCAGGGCCTAAAATGAATTGCCAATTATATCCGATGGCATCTTGTCGGTGCTTAGGTAACATTTAAAGTGATGGATCGAGACAGGGAGGATATTTAGTAGATGCTCTTTTCATTCAGAAATGCAGAAAATTCCCTTTGCGGCGTGGCACGGATCTCGCGGGTAGGAGGACGATGAATTTCTAGCCAGTAACGTGCTCCTGATTTTTTTTTTTTTCTAACACAGAATGGACATTTTCTGTCGCAGCTGAACAAATCACTTACAGCATGGACTGACAGTTTAGAGTTATTTTCCCCAATTTTAGAAATAGCCTACAAAGGACATGAGGAAGAAACCTTGAGAAGAATTAGACTCAAAAGGGAACTCCTCTTCTCAGTATTTACTTGAGGAAAGTTACACGTATTCAGAGTTGGGTTACGCACATGCTGAAGTGGATTATCTGGGCTCCCCATTTAGCTTGTACAAAGGTTGCTGATTTTTTGTGGGGGTAAAAACATCAGAGATGCATTTTTTCAGTAGTGTATAGACCACCATTTTTAAAAACAAGCAAAAAAAATCAGGGATAGAAAATGCAGACTGAAAAAGGAAATATGTAGAATTGTTTTGTATTACTACTGTTATTATTTATTGTTAAATGTAATACATTTTAACATAAAAGCAAAAGACACTTAAAAAAATAAAAATAAAAATAAGGCTAGTACGACCATATATGATTGAGAAGATGGTGCTATAATAGACTCCGATCTAATTGGAGTGTATTATATTGTCGGTATATTGCTGTATGAATATTGTCGTATTAATCACTGCAAATGTGGTTTAATTATTTACATTATATGTAACTGCTTATCCTTCAAAGAGTCATGGGGAGCCTGGAGCCTCTCCGAAGGAACTCAGGGCACAAGGCGGGGAACACCCTGGATGGGGTGTCAACCCATTGCAGGGCACAAATCAAACCCTTAACCCTGGAGGTGTGAGGCAAATGTGCCAACCACTAAGCCACTGTGCCCCCCCCTATTATTATTATTATTATTATTATTATTATTATTATTATTATTATTTGGTTTAAATATACAGTATGTGAGGATCATGACCTGAGGATCAGGAGCCTGACCTGTTCACTCTTTAGCATAGATGGAGAGTCAGAGACACGAGAAAGAAAATGGTACAGATCAACGTTTGAAAGAGAGAAAAATAATCATTTCAGCAGTGTGAACAGAGCCCAGCTAATAAGCACAAGCAGTCATGTTCCATCCTAGCATCCTTAAGTACATCTCCAAATGCTAAAATACCTCCTCACATGTTCCCTATTTATTTTAATTCTTCTGGGGGTTTTTTTCCCCCTCACTCTCACGCTCATTTCCTTTGGCTGTCAGACACCTCTTTATATTTTTTCCCCTCTCCTCCCCTTTTGTCATCGCTGGGCTGGATGTCAGATCCTGTCTCTCCGAATACAGACGAGTATTGAACTATTCATTTTATTTTTCATCACCTCCCTCTGAATCATCATTTACACTCTTAGGCGAATTTGGATAAGGGCCAAAACATCTGTTAGGAATTTCATATGCTTTTGCAGAATGTGCAAGAAAATAAACTTTGTGTCTTTGTGTGATCGGATGTCTAAATTACAAATTCCAGCTACCTGTGTACGTGTATTACGTATGCACTTTCGTTATTCATTGACAGATTACTCACTCACCAGCTGTACACGTCATTCAAATCTGTACTCACATATTGTGGATATTGTGGACATGAGTTTGGTTCACAAATGTGTGCACCCCAAAGAGGTGTGTTTGTTTGCGGGCACTGACTCATCTGAATGACTAATAATGTACAAACGATCCCACTTTTTTTTTTCTCCAGACTGAAGCTGCAGTGAGTCACTTGTACCGGAGCAATATTACAAACCTACATAAAAGTCTCTCACAACCTTCTCCTGTCATTCCGGAGAGGAGAAGGTTGTAAACTTTCAAAGCAGATGCACACACATACAGAATGAGAGAGAGAGAGAGAGAGAGAGAGAGAGAGAGAGAGAGAGAGAGAGAGAGAGACAGAGTTTGTGTGTGGCCAGACAGAGGGTCCAGTGTCCATGCTGTGCTTTGTGGCATGCCAATCCCTCCCACAACTGTGCTGATGGACAAGATCAGAGCACAGGCCCAGTCCCAAGGCCTTGAGGCATGGCAGAAGGTGAGGCACCTCAGGCACATCTGGCACAGGTGGTATTGTGTGTATGTGTGTGTGTGTGTGTAGGTGTGTGTCAAAAGGACATGCGTGCTGACTGACAGGTCTCATCAGGGATAGCTTAATGACACCCCCGACCACCAATTAAGGCTCATCAAGGTCCCCGATTGAATGTTGCTAATAAATAATGCATGGCCTCAGTAATTCCACATAATCTTGATATTAGAGAGTCAAAGGTGTATGCATTATTAATGGGGCCAAATTGGACTTTAATAACTGTTCCGCCTAATCCAACTTGGTGGAGAAATTCACTTATGTTAATATAGCCGTATTATTAATGGGGCTACCATTTCTCCAAAATGTTAACTGACTAAAGTGCTCCAGAGGCAATCCCCAAGATTGACGACCCCTGCGTATGCAAGAAGGGGAGTACGCTTATTTATTTATCCATCTACCTGTGGTGCATTGGCCCAGATCATTAGATCAATAATTTTCTCATCAAGTCATTAGGCGGGATCTGAGAAGCACAATTAGCCACACTGTGCATGCGGAGGACAGTGCATCATTAGCCGTATAATGACATGAGATAGACTGTTCGGTTTTAAACAAACACGGAAGGGCCAATAGAGATGATCGGAGGATCTGCATGGAATATTGATGTCGTATAATTAATACTCGCGGGATGGATTCTCAGGTTGAAATCAGCACTTGAGTGGCATGCCAGATAAGAGAGAACATTATTAGAACATTCGCTAAGTAAACTATAACATCACAGTAATTATGTTTCTGCAGTGTTCTAAAATAGTTATTTAAAAAATCAATAACATAGTGTAAACATTAAAGTTGTTGTTTCTACAATGAAAAATGTTGGAATTTCAGGTTCCGTTTACAGTGTTATTAAAATGTTACTTGCACAACACTTCCAGTTAGACCATAACTAATATTATGTTCGCATTAAAATGACCCTAAGGTCCAATTTTTACAAATAAAAATGTGCACTAATGTTGCTGGAACTTTCATAAACGTTTGTTTTTAATTTGCAATGTTATTAAAACTTTGCTTGCACAACATTATCAGTTAGACCTTAAAAAACATTATGTTAACATTAAGGTTACCATTTTTACAATTAAAATATTGCACTAATGTTGTTGAAACTTTAATAAATGTCTGTTTTAGTTCACAATTTTATTATAATGTTGCTTGCATGTTTCCAGTTAGACCAGAAATAACATGTAAACATTAAAGCTGACATTTTTACAACAAAAAATGTTGTACTAATGTTGTTGGAACTTTCATAAACATTTGTTTTAGTTCACAATGTTATTAAAATGTTGCTTGCACAATGTTTCCAGTTATACTATAAATATCATATGGATGTTACATTTAATGTTTTTACCACTAAAAATGTTGCACCAATGTTATTAGAACTTTTATAATTGTTTGGTTTACTTCACAATGTTTGCACAATGTTCCTAGGTTTTACAACTAAAATGTTGTATTAATGTTGTTGGAGCTTTCATAAACAATTGTTTTTACATTTACATTGTTATTACAATGTTATTACAATTTTGCTTGCACAACCTTTCCGGTTATACCATAAATAACATTACGTTATTTATTTCCAGTATTTCCAGCTAAAAATGTTGCACTAAAGTTTCTAGACCGTTCATAAATGTTCTTTTTAGTTCATAATGTTATAACTTTGTTTGCACAGTGTTCAAATTTAGACCATAATAATAATAATAATAATAATAATAATAATAATAATAATAATAATAATAATAATAATAATAATAATAATAATAATTCGAAGCCGGCATTTCTACAACAAAAAATGTTGCACTAATGTCATAAATGTTTGTTTTACTTCACAATGTTATTAAATTGTTGTTCGGACAACGTTAGACCATAAATAACATTATCTTAATGTTATTGGAACTTTCATAAACGCTATGTAAAAAGTGTTCTCACAACACCAAATGTTTCTAGGTGGACTCATTCTTGAATATATGATTTTTATGATTCATCTTCACAAAGCTGGGTAGTTAGCTAAGTGAGGAAGAAAACAGGAAGGGGTGTGTTGTTATAGGACAAGAATCAACAACGGGGAGTCTTGACTCTGATGTTGATTATTTTCCAATAGCAGTATGTCCTAAAGTGTTTTATTCCTCTTGTACAAAATACACCAATACGTTTATGTATATCAGCACACTAATATCCCTATATTTGAAATAGTCACTACGGTTTACCACTATATTAGCCATTTTTAAGTTGTTAGAGCAGTCTTTTTCAGTTCATCGGACTGTGAATGACTTATTTTAATGCTTCTTTACAGCCTGCTGGCTTTTGCTACAAGCCATTAAATGCATAAAACAATATGGTTTGCATTTATTTAATACATCGCCCTGCTATTTGAATGGTTTTATTAAACACTGCACTGAACTTGAGCAGACTAAGATAAATGCTCAAGTGGTTTGGTTTCCCCAAAGCAGTGTACGATCATTGTATCTGGTCAAAGTAATGCTCAGTGTACCATACTATAGTGATGTATAACACAATGGGCTGAGTTTGTTACTGCAAACTGACCCTTGATGGCATTATTGAAACTACATATCACACACTGGTGCTGCTGGGGGAAAATATAGGCCTGGATCCAAAACTCTCTCTATATATTTTCATTTCACTTTAGTATTCAGCACTTGGTTGCTGCGAGTAAATTGTTAATATTTTCTCTCTGTCATTTGCATACGTCAATGGTGCATCTGAAGCACCGTTCTGTTCCAGTATTCTGTTAATAAATCTGGCAGAAATGCTGAGATGCTCTTGTAGCTGGCACCCACACATGGATCACAGCCTGAGACGCTATCCCAGAAGAGCTAAATAAAAATATTTTTTATGGGCTGATGGAAAGGTGGCAGAGTTGTGTATGGCGTGTGCTTTTGAACTCCTTCCTAGGTATTGTAGTTT
The DNA here is from genome assembly GCA_023630585.1 of Cranoglanis bouderius. Lineage (NCBI taxonomy): Eukaryota > Metazoa > Chordata > Actinopteri > Siluriformes > Cranoglanididae > Cranoglanis > Cranoglanis bouderius. The sequence goes on from CM042541.1 coordinate 5,896,919, forward strand.
CTTGTGGTATTGGGACAAGGCTCAGAGCCAATTAGAGATTCTGACATTTGGTGCACTTATTCATATACAGCGGAGAGGCAGTTAAAGACCGTTCCTTTATTATATTCTTGTACCACAGAGTCTGGATGACTGGACCTCTCCAGCTGTTTTACACATTTTCTGACTCATACTGACCATTTACTTTTTTTATTTAGACATAATGACATCTGCAATGAATTATTGTCACTGTGTTTTTTTGGAAATATACTTCAAATGATGGAGATTTATATTTATATTTATATGGTCCTCCACTTCTAAGATGGACATTGAAGGTAATGACATATTAATCCCAATAATTCCAGGTTATCTGTTAATTAATTTATTTATTCATTCATTTGTTTGTCATTCATTTATTTTACTTCTGCAACAAGCTAAGAAGGCCATCCCAGGATCTCCAGATTCCTAAACAATCTCTCTAGAAGGTATCCCAGTGGGAGCCAGCCAGGGGGGAATCTTTTTAAGATGCCCGAAACACCTCAACTTGCCCCTCTTGATTTAAAGAGCAGCAGCTCTACTTCGAGGCTGGGCCAGATTGCTGAGCAAAAATGCACAAATCCCATGTTTGAGTAGTGTGTGAGTATGTAATTTAAACATAATACCAATGTGCGCCATTTCAGTATTATTATAATATAGTAATACTATTTTATATTAATAATTATATATTATATTAATTTACAGTAATATAGTAGTATAACTACTACTATACTACTGTAACTCAACTCTGAATATGGCCTTAAGAATGTGCATGCTAACTGCTGAAGCAAATCAAACAAACAAAACAAACAAAAAAAAACCCTCACCATCATTATCACGCTTCATTAAAGTGTTTTCAGAGGTTTGTTTTCAGCCTCACTGGCGCTGCATGATTAGAACATGTATTGTCATTGGTTTTCATATTCGCTGAAAGATTGTCATGGTGATCGCTTTAAAAAGTCAACACCCTCTGTTCAGTTTGCCATTCATGTCCGGGGTAATTAGTGTTAGTGCCATGGCACAATGCCGAGTCTCCAGGTGACCGCAGGCGTGTGAGATCAGCATGTGTGTCGACCCGGTGAGCTTAACTGGCTTTGACTGCTGCAGTTGCTGAGGAAACGCTATTGTTTGTGGGATTAATTAACAAGCTAGATTAGAGCATCGATAGCGAGTCGTGCACTCTCTCCTTGCTTCTGTTTTTTTTTTTTTTGCTTACCTCCTCCTCTTGGCACTCAATCTTTCTCACTCTTCATTACCTGTTGGTCTTCTTGCTTGTCTGTCCGCGTGGAAGCTGTGGCAGATCGAACGGGACAGGTGTTTTCCATTTCATCACGGGCCGTGTCGCCAGTTTCGGCAGGCCGCATTAGAGAGGTATTGAGAAAGTGAGGGGGGGGGGGGGAGGCTGTGAGGGAGGGAGGGAAAGAAGGAGCGAGGGCTGGCATGTGACAGACCTGGCAGTTCATCAGCTGCATGCGGCAGAGGGCTGTAACAGACTTCCTGACAGGGCATCGATATATTGACAGCACCTGTCACTCGGGCTGCTTTGGACAGGTGCGCGGCACCTCTGGCACATGAGGCTGATGGCGTGGCTTCGATTGACTGTCTCCATCCCTCCACGCTGACTTAAAACCATGAATGCCCTGGGCAACTCTCTTTGATGGCAGAAAAAATGCTTCGGTGCCAGCACATCCTTCTGGCCATTTGTTCTCATCTTTGTGGCCAATATCAGTCATAAAACAAAATCTCTCTTGTTTCCATTTCGCAGCGTTATCAGGTTTTTACAGTTTGGACACTCAGCAATAAAACTCCTGTTCTTGGCGCATGCATTTGTCATTTAATTCCTCCCAAGATCAGAGTGAAGTCTGGGTTCCTGACATATTAGTCTAGACTGACTTTCTGTTCTCATTCAGTTCAACTGGAACCTGTGATTGCTCACTTACTATTGAATAAATACGTATGTAGCAGTTTCACTTTCCAAAGATTAATACACGTCAAATTGATTTATAGAATTTTTTGTGCAATATATCCTAAAGAAAAAAACTTCATCATTAATACTGTATGTAGCATGCAACCTTTAAAGGGTCCATGAAATGGCTTGAGTCAGGGAGGGAGCGTGTCGAAGGGCTCTTTCTTCGGTTCAGAAAGGAAAGCTTTAAAGCCATCGATGTCACGGTCCAAACACACTCATCCACGTCTCAAGGTATGAGCGTGTGTGTAGAGTTGATCATAGGGTGCGGACCCTAAATTTCCATTGACATTTACGGAGGGTCTGCTTCCAATTAACCTTCAAGTGTCTTCTCACCCCTTCATGCTGATGAGTTTTTTTTTCCCTGTTACAAACAGGCTAATTTGTTATTAGCAGCACGCGGGAGGACGCAGGCGGTGGCTCATCAGCAGGAGGGCTGGGCTGATGTGGCGTGCTGCGGAGGGGTGATGTATAGCAGGAATGAAGCTGGCACAGATTAGTCTCTGTCACTTGGCAGACCCTGTTTGATTTTTGTCCCGTATTCATCTGCTCTCGCATACAGTGACAGGAAATGCAGAGACACTTGTAAGTCTCCTCATCACACCCAAATAGACGAATAAGCATACGTTCAAAGCTACTAAAGAGCATCCTTCATCTCTGAAATCTGCTGATGGCTGCAGTGTACTTGCATGTGATTTTATACGATTCTTTTATTGTCATGTATGATTTTTTTCATGATTCATTCATTTTCACATGATTTTACATGATTCATTTATTCATGTGAATTTGCACAAGATTATTTTATTTTCACGTGTGATTTTTTTTCACAGTTCATTTATTTTCATGTGTGATTTTGCACAGTTCCTTTAGTTTCTCGTGTAATTTGACACGATCCCTTTATTTTCACGTGATTTTTTTCCACAATTCATCTATATTCATTTCCTTTATTTCCACATTTTTAACGCATGATTCATTTATTTCCACATGTGACTGTACATGATTTCTTTATATTCATGTATGCTTTTGCACATGATTTATTTATTGTCAAGTGATTTTATACTATTCCGTTTTTCATGTGATCTTACACATGATTCTATTGTTTTCATGTGTGATTTTACATGATTACTTTCCTTTCACATGTGATTGTACACAATTCCCTTTTCCCACGTTATTTCACATGATTACTTTCACATTTTATGATTTTATGCAATTCATTTTTCCCATGTTATTGTACACAATTCCTTCATTCCCACATGATTCATTTATTTCCACGTGATTTTACATTCCTTTATTTTCTTATATGATTTTACATATAATTCCTTTACTTTCACATTTGAGCTTACATAATAACTCTCACAAGTGATTTTACATTATTCATTTTTTGCATGCGATTTTACACAACTCCTTACACCTGATTCCTTTATTTTCACGTGATTCTTTCTACATCATTCATTTATTTTTAGATTATTTTAGTGATTGTACATTATTCATTTACATCTCCATATGATTTTACATGATTTATTTATTTTCACATATGATTTTACACAATTACTTTACTGTCAAATTTAATAGTACACCAATTTTTTTTATTCCCACATGATTTTACATGACTCCTTTACTTTCACATTTACTTTTACACTATCCCTTTACTTTTACATGTAATTTTACACACTTGCTTAATTTTCACACGATTTTCACAATTCCTATATTTTCATATCATGTGATTTACATGATTCCGTTTTCACTTTTTTTCACATGATTCTCTTATTTGATTACATGATATTACATGGTTCTTATTTCATGTGACTGTACACAACTCATTTTGATTTTACGCAATTCTGTTATATTTTTTTTCGTATTAATTCCTTTATTTTGACATGTGTGGCAGGGTGATGTATGGGGGAATGAAGCTGGCTCTGTCACTTGGCAGACACTGTTTGATTTTTGATTTTTTTTTTTTTTTTTTGTCCCACATTTATCTGATCTCACGACCAGTTACAGGAAATGCAAGGACGCTTATATATCTCATCATCACGCCCAGACACATAAATAAAACACACTTGCAGCCACTAAAATGCATCCTTCATCTCTGTAATCTGCTGATGGTTGCAAATGGGTGTTAGCCTCGTTTAGTAGAAAAATGTTCTTGCCCCGCCATGGCACACGCTTGGAAATATACAGACATTTATAGAGGTGTACAAGAACAGGGTTCCTTGGGGTAGCAGGACACAGTGGGGGTTTGCTTACAGAGCTGATAAGATGCTGGAGAGAGAGCGATAGAGAGCGTGGAGCAAGGTGAGGTGTGGAGGAAGAGAAGGGGAAGGAGGGTGCAGAAAGTGGCAGAGAAATGAAGAGAGGATATGGAGGGATGGAAGGAGGGGAGAGGAGGGAGGCGGGGGGGGGTATACGCAGTCTGCCCCTGTGCCGTCCTGATAACATGTCTCTTCTCTCTTGCTGCGGGCCTTTGGACTCATGCACAGAGCAGAACCCACCCAGGAATCTTATCTTCTCTCCAGCTTGTGCCTCAGCCGCTGTCCAGGCCCTGGTCATTCACATTCTCTCTCTCTCTCTCTCTCTCGCTCTCTCTCTCTCTCTCTCTCGCACACACACACACACACACACACACACACACACACACACACAGATGGGTTTGTGGAAGCCATGCGTTCTCCAACTGCATACCAAATGACCAAACAACCAAACCAAACAAAATCTGTCAGCAATTATACTGTACCTTCTTAAACATATATAAACCTTGTCCTAATAATGAACATTTTCTATCTATATCTGTATTAAACTTCACACCGCCACCTGAGGCTTTAATCCTGTATCTCCTGTCGCAGTTGTCCATCTTTTCTAGATCTTTCTCAATCCGGTTTGTTCTGTCAAACCACGTTTGAGGCTGCGAGCCAGGTGACTCCTGCCTACTTCCCCCGTCGGCAGAAATGTGTATTGACATTTTGCTTTGCTTCTGAATTGTGCCTTAACAAGGCTGGAGAATTGGAGCCAAAAAAAAAAAAAAAACGGACGGAGCTGTGTGTAGCTGCAGGCATCTGTTTGGCTGGCGCTATGGAAAGGTAAAGACACACACGCTTCCTTTCAGGCTTTTAGCGAGGGCTAATTGTAATCTTGCAGCAGTATGAAATGATGAGGTAGCAGCAGCAGACAGGGGGGAAAAAAGCTGATCTCATGGCTACCTGTGACTGTTTTTTTATAGAGTCCCAGTGTGGAATTATTTAGTCCCAGGAGAACATCGTGACCATAGATCAAGTGAGCACAGAACAGGTTGGTGATTCCTCCTGATGTAGCAAACTTAAACCTGGTCTTTAACTGATGAGCTGAATCAGAACCGGGTTAAAGATGAAAAATGTGTTTTGGCACAGCAAAAAAATAAACTTTTTAAAAGGTAGCATTTTATCTGTAACAAAGAATCAACACTATTAACCATCCATAGACTGTCAACAACCGGTCTGGTGACTCATGAATCAATTAATTTTCATTATACCACAACTGTTGAATTCTTAATTCTGATTGGTCAGAAAGTGGTGTTTGATTTTCTATAAGAGCAAATCTATTTGAATCCTTTTTTTTTTTTTTTTTTTTTTTTTTTTTGCCACCAAAAAATTGGAACCTTTCCACTGGACTCTAGACCAGTGGTCACCAACCCTGTTCCTTTCTTGAAGGCTTTAGCTCCAACCATAATCGTGCCCACCTGACCATCTAATCATCACAGAAGTTCTTGATGAACTAAAACATGTGTGTTAGATTCTGGTTGGAGACGAAACCTGCAGGAAGATAGATCTCAAGGAGAGTTTGGTGTCCACTGCACTAGACACTATGGCCTTTGGCAAACCTTCATTAAAGGCTATTTGGGTGATTACCATTTTAATTTTTAGCTTTCTAAAGGGTTTCTAGCTTTCGACACGGACCCATTCCTGAAAGAGAAACCCTTTGTTATATGGTTCTACATAGAACCACTGAAAGACCAAAGAAAACCTTTAGGGTGCTTTAACAAATGTAGGTTTTCAAAGCATAGGGTAGTGGAAGCTCAGTGGTTAAGATGTTGGACTACTGGTTGGAAGGTTGTGAGTTCAAATCCCAGTTCTGTCTCTGCTGGGTCCTTGAGCAAGGCCCTTAACCCTCAACTGCTCCATTGTATGAATGAGATCAACTGAAAGTTGCCTTGGATAATAGTGTTTGAATGGTAACTACACAAAATATAGGGCTCAAATTTGCACACAATAATGCCATAATATCTTGAAATGATGAGTTACTTAGTGAAAATAACAATGTATTTCATTCAAATCATGGCATATCCTGAAATAATGAGATATTACATCAAAATAGTAACATAATATCTTAAAATAACAAGTTTTTAAGTCATGTCAAAATAGTAAGATATCTCTTGAAATAGAAAATACTTTTGAAACTTTTTTAAGATCTTGAATGCTTGACCTGCTTTTATATGGTAATGATGCAGGAATGATGAGGAACAGTGTTGCTGTGTGTGTGTGTGTGTGTGTGTGTGTGTGTGTGTGTGTGTGTGTGTGTGTGTGTGTGTGTGTGTGTGTGTGTGTGTGTGTGTGTGTGTGTGTCCAGCAATGTGTGTATATCTCCAAGCTCATGCCCCCACAATGCTGTGCTCCTTAGGGATCTGTGGTTTGTGATCTGTGTCAGACGTGATGTGGTGATATGAGGTCTGTGTGTGTGTGTGTGTGTGTGTGTGTGTGTGTGTGCGTGTGCGTGTGTGTGTGTGTGTGTGTGTGTGTGTGTGTGTGTGTGTGTGTGTGTGTGTGTGCTCGACATATGGAGGTCATTAGAAGGGGGAAGCAAAACTAGAGATGGACCTCGACAGCTGTGTCTCTATCACATGCATCTGCTTCAGGGGAGGAAGTTCAACTTAATCTAACAGGACACACAGGTACAGTACAGTGTGTACGTGGTGTATATGTACATAAGAGCAAGAGAAATAAATACAGTTCTTATGAAGGTTGTGCTGTAACTTTCTCTTAACAAGAAATTGAAAGTATTACTCTTGGTGTGCGCTAATTGAGATGTCTGAGAAGCCAATTAAGGTTCATGTTATATACCTTTCCATGCATAATTCCAGGAAAATGAACCAGGCCACAAATATATACAGTATACAGGACCTGTATATCTTTTAATGTTTAATGCACTTCATTTTCACAGTTAACCTTCAGACTTTTGTAACAGTTAGTCTTTGTATAAATACGATGTGTTCTCAAAGGAAAAGCAACTCTAGATTACTTGGGTCAAGATGTTTTATGTTAATTACATAGCCTGCTCAGTTTTGATAGCAAGTTGATAGCTACAGTATATTCATAGCACAGTCAATTCTGATTGGTCAGAAAGTGCTGCTACTGTAACAGCAGCTCGGACAGTCAATCCAGCTACAAGGTTTATATTAACGTGTTTGTTCTAATATATTATTGTTTTGACTATAACAACTATAAAAACAATATATTTTATAGTAACAACAGCTCACATGGGGAGCATGGTGGCTTAGTGGTTAGCACATTTGCGTCGTACCTCCAGGGTTGAGGATTCAAATCCTACCTCCACCCTGTGTGTGCAGGGCTTGCATTTTCTCCACATGCCTTGGGGGTTTCCTCCGGGTACTCCGGCTTCCTCCCCAGTCCAAATGTGTAGGCTGATTGGCATCTCTAAATTGTTTGTAGTGTGTGAATGTGTGTGCAATTGTGCCCTGCGATGGGTTGGCACCCTGTCCAGGGTGTCCCCTGCCTTGAGCCCCGAGTTCCCTGGGATGAGCTGCATGCTCTATGCGACCCTGTTTAGGATAAGTGGTATGGAATATGGATGAATGGAACAACTCACATAAAATATGTATAATCATTCTATGGTGACGTTTTCAGTGAGGATACATTTATTTAGCATTTTTCAAAGGAATCTGACGTTTTTCACAATGGTAGCGTCTTCAAGAGCGAAAAGATTCTTGGTAACATGACAAGCTAAATGTTTTGTCTTTTAAGAGAGGGGAAAAAGAGGCTCGTGATGAAAAAGACTGTTTATTGCTGCTTTAACATAACTAACAACATGAACTAAGTTGTTTCAGAGATGTTCCATAACAGTATATGTAACAATAAATGGATAAAATTTAAAAATAGTACTGTGTTATTCTTTGTAAAATAAAAAATTGTAATTGTTGGCAAATTGCTGTGGTATACTTACAGTATACTTATGCTGTTATTGGAAAATAATCAGATCAGCCCTTATGACACCAATTATGTTCCAATAGCACACCCTGTCATGTTTTATTTTCCTTTACATACTTAATATATGTTTTTAAGAAAAGAAAAAAAAAAGCGATCCTGAGATTATCAGGGATATGTATGGTCTTGATGGATAATTTGTCCACAATTTCAGATAATGGTTTCTGCTGTGTGTTTTGAAGATTGTTTTAGAGCGTGCGTGCCAAGAAGCCTTTCCTTCCGGTAAGATATAACAATTAATTAGCCTGACCTCTTCCCCTCTTTCTCACTCAGTCTCTCTTGCTCTCTCACTCTCTGTTACTCTCACTTGCTGAGTCGTGTTTGTAGACGTGAATTTTTAATGGTGTGACATACTATTAGTACTGCATTCCAGAGAGCTCAGAGCTCAGCACATGGATTTCAAGATGAATGTGGGTAAGAAAGACAGAGACAGGACTGCAATGCAGCGCTTGGCATTTGATGCCAGCTATCTTATCACTCGCCATTCTCATGCTAATGAAGTTAAAGATCAGACCTTCTTCGAGCAGCTACGCAGGCGGGTGATGGGTGTCTGGAATAGAGAGAAGGTGACTGAGTACACCGCCATGCATTTTTCTTCTCCAGTGACACAGATAAATGCGAGTTTTGGTAAATTCAGTCAGTTTAGGTATGGTTTCTATACTACTTCATTTTGAGAGACTCTGTCTGACTCTCTCTCTTTCTCTCTTCCTCTTGTCTTTTCCTCAGGTGGGTTGTCTGATAGCCAGAGACAGCACTCTTCTCCAAAATGCTTTTAAGAAGCAAAGCTGAGCTTAATGGGTCTGGCTGATTGCCAGAGACCGGGTCGCATCAGGGTCGGCGGATGTTAACCTCTTAAAGAGCATCCGGGGACAACTTGCAGAAACACAACACATGAATGCTGTGGCTCGGAGACATCATTAGGTAACGATACTAAAGCTCCACCAAATCCACATGGCAGGATTAGGACATGCCGCAACAGATATGTCTGATGTTAAATGTCAGATACAATGTGCTGGATGGCCACATGATCTTTGTAATTCCTATAAAATGACATGGGTCATGGTGATTGTAACAAAGCCCTAAAACCTAGACCCGTTCACTTTTTCGCTTACACTACGTTACTGAGGTACAGAGCATAAAGTTTCACTCCAAAGTGACCTTGCTCTATATTTTTGAGTGTTTGAGCCCATGTGTGGACATATCAGCAGGCTGAGCACCCAGGACAAGTGTCTAGGATATTTGTTTTTTTTATTTATAGCTATCCAGCAGAAAAGTAGGTTCAACAAATAGTGAAAGAAAACAAACCCTACTTCCTACTGATCTATTGACAAATTTTTACATTTGGTATGTAGCTATGTTTTATGTTTTGGTATGTAACATGCTTTACGGTAGTGTGACAGACCTTGACCGAGCCGTAACGACCACCTGCTCTACTACACTCAACAGCTGAAGTGATCTGGCTGTTGGCAGAACGATTTTACTAGGAAGATACTTTAGCGTGCATGGATGACAGACAATATTTCATAATCAAAGTGCACGCAGGTATGTGGAAAAACACCTACAAAACCGTCATATAACTCTCCTGCTGGCACAACACACAGACATCCACCCATCCATTTTCCATACTGCTTTTCCTCCACAGGGTCTCAGGGAGTCTGGAGCCTATCCCAGGGAACTCAGAGCACAAGGCAGGGGAACAATGGGAATCATTGCCGGGCAGAATCACACACCCATTCAGACAGACAATTTGGAAATGCCTACAATGCATGTCTTTGGACTGGGGGAGGAAACCAGAGTACCCAGAGGAAACCCCCGAAGCACGGGGAGAACATGCAAACTCCGTGCTGACAGGGTGAAGGCGGGATTCGAACATCCAACCCTGGAGATGTGAGGCAAACTTGCTGACCACTAAGCCACCATGCCCCCCACACATCGTCATCTCATAGTTAAACAATAATAGTAATTAAACCTAATAAACCTCTCCACCACAGAGGTGTACACCACAGCTCAAAGCTTGGCTAGCAACTTGGCGACTTGTTATCAACGATGCCAACATGATGCTCTTCAACCAAAACAATTATCTATTAAGAAACATCAATACAGTGAAGTAAATACTCACCAACCAAGTCGTATTTGCATTATATTGTCTAAAATTGAATAGGATCTGATATTTGTTTCTTACTAATACTTAGATGCTGAGTCCAGATATGGTGTTAGTTTTGCTCTAGAACATCACAACTTTTCACAAAGCCTGATGTCCAGTGTAGAGCTTTTTTGCCTAAGATGGACCATAAACGTTAGAGCTATTGCCAGATACACTGCCACCAACACAGGAAACACTATGTTTATGTACAATAGGTGAGCAACATTTATCACTTTTCCTCTGATTAGCGCTTATATGGATGCTAGGCACACTTACATGCACACAAAACTCCTGATTTCAGGGATTTATAATGACCAGTGAAATGCAAGCATAGCCCAGATGTTTTGCCATTCCAGAAAATCCCTCGAAAGGAAGTTCATTCCTTAAGCACTCTGCATATTATTATAATGTTCGTCTTTTGAAATAGCTTTATTTAGAGATTTTCACAAACATTTCACAGACTATTTGTCTGCTGTTCATGTTGTAAACAAGTGTTATGTTTTGTGTGCCTATTATTGTAATTAATAAATAATAATAGTGAAATTTGTCAGCTTCTACCAATTTAAATAAAAACCTGAAAGCAATATAAATTTAGCAAAATTATTAAAAACTTCATTCTTATTTTGTGGGAAAACAGTATGTGATAGGGAATTTTCAGTGGCATATTTGAACTCAGCACGACCAAAATAGGTAAACACAAGTGTGATTTGCAAAACAGCATAAACTTTTTTTCTAGATGCAGGGCGGTGTTACTTTTGGCATATGTGCAGAACATTATGCATGCAATATAAGTCTATGGAAAACTAAAGCATGGTTATTTTACATAAAGTGTCATAGCAAGCATTCGACTAATTACCTCTGCATTATTAGACCATTATGATGTGTGTTTTGATTGTTTCTGTCAAGTCATAGCATTAGATTCAGTAGTAATTTAGCAATTAAAATACAGCAGCTAATTACAATCTGTACAATGCAGGTATGGCATCAGGGATGACGTGCGCTAATCACTTGCAGTACCGTAACTGGGAACCAAGTTTATATATATATATATATATGTACACACACACACAGGTGCATCTCAATAAATTAGAATGTCGTGGAAAAGTTCGTTTATTTCAGTAATTCAACTCAAATTGTGAAACTCGTGTATTAAATAAATTCAGTGCACACAGACTGAAGTAGTTTAAGTCTTTGGTTCTTTTAATTGTGATGATTTTGGCTCACATTTAACAAAAACCCACCAATTCACTCTCTCAACAAATTAGAATACTTCATAAGACCAATAAAAAAACATTTTTAGTGAATTGTTGGCCTTCTGGAAAGTATGTTCATTTACTGTACATGTACTCAATACTTGGTAGGGGCTCCTTTTGCTTTAATTACTGCCTCAATTTGGCGTGGCATGGAGGTGATCAGTTTGTGGCACTGCTGAGGTGGTATGGAAGCCCAGGTTTCTTTGACAGTGGCCTTCAGCTCATCTGCATTTTTTGGTCTCTTGTTTCTCATTTTCCTCTTGACAATACCCCATAGATTCTCTATGGGGTTCAGGTCTGGTGAGTTTGCTGGCCAGTCAAGCACACCAACACCATGGTCATTTAACCAACTTTTGGTGCTTTTGGCAGAGTGGGCAGGTGCCAAATCCTGCTGGAAAATGAAATCAGCATCTTCAAAAAGCTGGTCAGCAGAAGGAAGCATGAAGTGCTCCAAAATTTCTTGGTAAATGGATGCAGTGACTTTGGTTTTCAAAAAACACAATGGACCAACACCAGCAGATGACATTGCACCCAAATCATCACAGACTGTGGAAACTGAACACTGGACTTCAAGCAACTTGGGCTATGAGCTTCTCCACCCTTCCTCCAGACTCTAGGACCTTGGTTTCCAAATGAAATACAAAACTTGCTCTCATCTGAAAAGAGGACTTTGGACCACTGGGCAACAGTCCAGTTCTTCTTCTCCTTAGCCCAGGTAAGACGCCTCTGACGTTGTCTGTGGTTCAGGAGTGGCTTAACAAGAGGAATATGACAACTGTAGCCAAATTCCTTGGCACGTTTGTGTGTGGTGGCTCTTGATGCCTTGACCCCAGCCTCAGTCCATTCCTTGTGAAGTTCACTCAAATTCTTGAATCGATTTTGCTTGACAATCCTCATAAGGCTGCGGTTTTCTCGGTTGGTTGTGCATCTTTTTCTTCCACAATTTTTCCTTCCACTCAACTTTCTGTTAACATGCTTGGATACAGCACTCTGTGAACAGCCAGCTTCTTTGGCAATGAATGTTTGTGGCTTACCTAGTGAACCAAACTGAGAGACCATTTTGAAGGCTCAGGAAACCTTTGCAAGTGTTTTGAGTTGATTAGCTGATTGGCATGTCACCATATTCTAATTTGTTGAGATAGTGAATTGGTGGGTTTTTGTTAAATGTGAGCCAAAATCATCACAATTAAAAGAACCAAAGACTTAAACTACTTCAGTCTGTGTGCATTGAATTTGTTTAATACACGAGTTTCACAATTTGAGTTGAATTACTGAAATAAATGAACTTTTCCACGACATTCTAATTTATTGAGATGCACCTGTATATATATTATCCACACTCACCATTAACCATGTTCATGTCAGGTGTAAGTTGCTCCTTGTTAAACTTGTTAAAGCATTATCGCCAATGATGGATTCATCATTTTTCAAGCTGGGATAATGTGGAAGCATATTAAAAGAGGCTATTCATAGATCTTGTGAGGACACGTGCTAACATGAGTCTAAAACATCTGTGTCACATCTGGTTGCTTCTTCCATCTGCCACATGCTTGAGGTTCTCCAAAACAGTGGTGTGTAGTCTATATTCAGTGTACCTCCTATACAGCAGCCTGGTGAGTGACCAGTTCCATCAGAGAGGTTCTGAGTCACAGCCCATTACCCTTTTCCCTTAGAGCCAGAACAGACCTGACACTGGGGGAATCCACTTGAACAGTAGTCACCATCCCTCTTCCTTGAGATCTACCTTCCTGCATGTTTCATCTCCAACCAAACTCTAACACACCTGTTTTAGTTGATCAATAACTTCTAAAGGCAATGATTGGATGGTCAGATGAGCATGATTATGGTTGGAGCTAAAGTCTTCAGGAAGGTAGATCTCCACGAACAGGGTTGGTGACTACTGCATTAGAAGATATGGTTGTTTGTCTCTTTTGCTTACACTGTTGGAATATCCATGATGATGGGGAATGGTCGAACCATTCGATAAAACTGAAGCTCCTTGACACATCACTTGATGGCCCTTGCATTCAACCGTGGTTAGATTTCAGTTGATGTTCTGGATGTTTCGCTCTGCCGAACCTCTGTGAGAGAGCAATGCCCTGGCTAGCTTTAGATGGTTTTCAGAGGGTTTGACAGGAAGTCAGAGTTTCTGCATGTCCAAGCATGTCAGAGCTGTCTCTAACCATATCTCTCTGGAGTACTACAGTTATAGAATGTATTGGCGCAAAAGAAAAGCATTCACCCTCTAGTAGGGAGATTGTCAATTCAAATCCCAATGATGCCAGGAGTCCACGGCTGTGCACTCTGGGTGGGAGGGATGGTGTTACTCTGTCCCCTGTCAGTCAGAGCAACACTAATCAATTGTGGCTGTTCATGTATGCAGAAGAGGGCAGTTAGTACTATCCTCTGAATGTGTCCAGCTGCATTATGACATAGCATGAGCATTAGTTTGAAAAGGTGTGGAGGCTTCATGTTTTCAACAGAAGCACTCCAAGGTGTGATAGGGGAGAACTAGCTAGAGGGTTGGAATTGGGAGAAAATTAGTAAAATATGAAAAAATAAGCAGAAGAAAAAGCACCAGAAATAAATACACGTATTAAAGTTAATGTGCCTACAGTGCATTTGAGACTGACTGATTGTCCAATTATTTAATTGCTTGCAGCCAGATTGCAAGAAGGGCAATTGGTCTTGAGTGACTTTACTGTCTTCCACTGTTTTCCCCAAGGGAAGGCCCAACTGTCACTGTCCATAGCAGTGGAATCTTTCCTTCTCTCTTGCTGTCAGCTAAGATGTAATCTAGCAAGAACGTAATCTAGCACTCTTGGGTATTGCCAGCCTCTGTCTCACATATCTCTCAAGATTCTCTGTGGCTGCAGGGCAGTAGCAGGTGGCTTCGGCCCCCTTTGTTACACGTTCCCTCGGGTGCAATCAGACGCTTGGCAAGACCAGACACCCAGACACCACAGTTGTCATCAAAGAGTGGCAGCGTGATGACATGACAGGAGGTGACAGATCTCACTGTGGCACAGGTGCTCATAAGCAGTTGAAAGGTCAGAAGTTGAGTTCTTCTGACCTCTGATTTAAACATGAGTGTCTAGAGAATCTGTAGTATATATGGTGGTTTATGCATGCAGCATAAAGGCCTCTTGCTTCTTAATATTAAGGCATTCATACTTTATGAGCTTCTGAAAATAATATGAAATCCACTAAGTCTTCTAAGTCATGAGCATATACAGCTAATCAAACTTTCATTAATTCCGTGAAGTCCTATAAAATTTCAACTCACAGTGGAAGTCCGGTCCAAACCACCACCCTGCATATTCGGGTTGTGTTGCATTTGGACCCAGTTTTTGTACTGCTATTCCTGTTTTGCTACCAGTAGAAAGCTGAGAGCAGCCTAGAACTGTGATTGAGGATTTGAGCTCTGAAGAAACACCCAGCTGTGTCGAGTGGTAAAGCGCTAATCTCTTTCCAATACAGCCTTAACAACCAGAGGCTCTGATGCACAATATTACCACTCATTCGATAAGCAGCCTCTCAAGAGTAAACAGCAATTAGAGAAAAAAAACTGTACCAAATCATGCCTTTATTTGTTCTGTATGTGCTTGTGGGTCCCAACTTGAACTTGTTTTTCCTTATCGCTAAGAAGAGGCTTATTTTTTTTGCACTGAACCCAGCTTTCACTATGTGGCCTCCAATCTCAAATCAACTAATTAAAATTATTTAAAACATATTTACAAGAAATGAAACTAGATAACTCTACTTTATGAGGGTATTCTGAATGTCTGCATTAAGATGAATGGGTCATTACAGGCTATAGCCATGTTTTCATTCAAATATCAAAATAAATAATCAACAAATTAAATTGTCAGACAAAGGACCGTATTCTGAGTCGGCACCTTAAGTTCAAAATCTATGTCAATATTTACACAAGGAAAGTATTCAGAGTTGATTTACACACATACTTACAGTGGTGCATAAATGTGACCTAAAACATCATCAGATTTTCACACAAGTCCTAAAAGTAGATAAAGAGAACCCAATTAAGCAAATGAGACAAAAATATTATACTTAGTCATTTATTTATTGAAGGAAATGATCCAATATTACATATCTGTGAGTGGCAAAAGTATGTGAACATTTGCTTTCAGTATCTGGTGTGACCTCCTTGTGCAGCAATAACTGCAACTAAACGTTTCCGGTAACTGTTGATCAGACCTGCACATTGACTTGGAGGAATTTTTGCTCATTCCTCAATACAGAACAGCTCCAACTCTGGGATGTTGGTGAGTTTCCTCACAAGAACTGCTTGCTTCAGGTCCTTCCACAACATTTCTATTGGATTAAGGTCAGGACTTTGACTTGGCCATTCCAAAACACTTCTTTAACCATTCTTTGGTAGAACAACTTGTGTGCTTTGGTTTGTTGTCTTGCTGCATGACCCAGTTTCTCTTGAGATTCAGTTCACAGACAGATGTCCTGACATTTTCCTTCAGAATTCGCTGGTATACTTCAGAATTCATTGTTCCGTCAATGATGGCAAGCCGTCTTGGCCCAGATGCAGCATACCAGGCCCAAATCTCATTAATCATTATTCCCCCTCATTATTCATCAGTTTAAATTAAATTAGCACTTCATCCAGCACATTATTATTTAGCATTTTACTTTTACACTGTGTTCTAACAGTTCAATTTGTGCACAATTTATTATTATAAATAGAGGTTATTTTTATCACACTTATAATTCACTATTTGAGGTGTCAAATGAATAAAACAATTAATTCTATGTGTGCTCCTGTAAAGAAAGCATGCTCACAGTTTAAAGGATAAAAAAAATCATTCCATGGACAGTGTCATAGTTATATATTTAATATTGGTTTGAAATGGCATTCCATAGTTTTTAGTGTATTTACAGCCCCAAAACATAAATTTCAGTGGTTAGGTGACACTGTCAGACACAGGTGCTGGACTTGAGCCAATCAAACAAGAAAAATAGGCTTAAGTTCAAGGTCAGAATTGTGCATAAGTGAGACCACATCTGTTTTAGGGAACATCTGCCCCATACATGCAACTCCTATGTAGCTGTCAGAGTAGAGCTTGTTAAGAGTAGTTATGTCAGAATACCATTGTGTGTGCATAAGTTCAGTATTAAATCCTTACTATGTGTGCATAACTTAATCCTGAATATGATCTATATGTTTATTTATACTATATGTTTCTTACCTTGTAGAATTTTATATTAGTCTACTAGTGAACTATTGATGATGGCCATATGCTTATAGGTTGATCAGCATTCTTTTTAATCTCTTTCCTGACGACTGCAACTCATACTGATCCATATTCAGATGGTCAAATCGCCCATTTATGCAGAATGTAATCATATTTACAAACCTCGCACTTATACATCTTTCAGCAGTTTGCTTGCTTCCCATTTGTCTACTATCTCAACTACCATTTTTTTACACTGTTCAGTGTCTCTCACAAAAAAGCAGAGTTAATTTTCTCAGCGCCTCTTTGATCCTCCTGATGTTCAGCGCTCCTGTGGCCTTTCTTCCACTCCATCCTCTTAAATTACAGCATGATGATATACTGCCTCCAAGGCTCAAAACTCGGTGAGATTTAGAACTTTGTCCTGGATGAAGGACAAGGTAGGAGTGGCATTAATATGCAGAGTAGGTAATAGCACACATTATCAATGTATTCAGCCAAGTTGCCCTGCAAGATTTTGTTTATCTCTTATTTCTTCGACCATTTCAAAAGCATAACTGGATTTGAGTTCGAGGAAGGTTCCAAGGACGTTTAGGAGTTAGCTTGCTGCAATGTTGGCTTTATGTACTTGAGAGTTGTAAAAAGAACTTTGGTACTAAGTGTAGGCTTACATATTTCCCAATTAAATTCACCCACATATAAATTGATATCCCCAAAGAGGATTTGTTGTGTTTACAAAAGTCAGTGCGTTTGTATTTCAGTGCCTTGGATAGTGCTGTGTACAGCCTGGTGTGTGCTTGGAAGAAAATATGACTTATACTGTATATAGAGCAGAAAATCATATTAAAAGAACCCAATACAGTACTGTAGTGTGTGGGTTGTTTAGTCTAGTCAACTAGTTAACAAATATATTCACTATTCATCACTGTGGGGTTTTCAACTAGTTGGGTTGGTGGATAAACAACAGTAACGAGGCAGATGGTCAAGAATTTTTTCTTTCAGATGCTACTGAAACCACAAAAACATGGTGATCATTATCAGCCTGGAACAACTTTCCAGATTCTCCATACAAGGAAGGCCAGTCACTGACCAATAAGGGCAGCTCTGTTGATGGACATGAGTTTCCATGCTGGTTTTGGTGTATTTTAAGTATTGGTATCCATAAATGGTGTAATATGATACACACATTTATAATTTTGCACATATATTGCACACTATTGTCAACAGTGTACTGTATCATAAACATGTATTGTTCATCAGCATTTAACTGCAGTAAAATAGCCTAGAAATAGCAATGTCCTGAATCGGTTTTTCCTTCCATTGTGGACTAGTCAACTACTTTTTTTAATCACTCATCAACTAGTAAGAAGTCATGCAAGCCCATACAGTTGAAAATTCAAACCCACAATTCATTTCTTCCACGGAGAAATCCATGCTCCGAGCAGAGCTTTGGACTGGAGCATTATCTCCCTTCTGTTATTCATCTAAGCCACATCTACCCAAAGAGGCACAGCAACCTATGGGGTTTCAGTGAAGACATATTGTTCAGTAAATTACCCGTTAATTGCATATTATTATTACCACATCAATGGGCCCGCTCATCAGAAGCTTTTCATTTAGAGTGGCTTGTGGTGCATTCAAAAGCACTGAAAGAAACAAGGGAAGGTGGGGAGAAAGAGAACGAGAGAGACCATTGAGGATCAGTAATGACAACATAACCTACAATAACCACTGCAAAACTAGCCACTGAACATAATCACAATGATTTGTGCACCCACGTTTTGCGTCTTGTATTAAAAATATGGCTGAAGACAGGTCAGGCACACAGAGGAGTGAAATGGTGGCCAAATGGGTGCATTGGGAGAACAAACCAGGCTGCTTTGCCAAGAAAGAAAGTGAACTAGCTGTGCAAGGCCAAGGCCTTCTGACAGTCCATGACATTAATTGGCCGTAAAAGTCCGTAACCCTGGTTCCATCTAAATATCTAATTAAATTGTACCTTTTTTAATCAATGGCTATGCTGATACTCCTATGTTAATTATGTACAAGGAGACTCTCTATTGTGAACCCCAGCTGATGATAATAATTGGCAATTTATTGCAATTTTATATATGGATTACTTATTTCGATTGTACCCACGAATTTAATGAAAAGTTTATGAAACTCATATTTACACTGATCAGCCATAACATTAAAACCACTGACAGGTGAAGTGAATAACATTGATAATTTCATTACAATGGTACCTGTCCCAGTGGGATATATTAGGCAGAAAGTGAACAATCAGTTCTCAAAGTTGATGTGTTGGAAGCAGGAAAAATGGGTAAGCGTAAGGATCTGAGCGACTTTGCCAAGGGCCAAATTACGATGGCTAGATGCTTGGGTCAGAGCATTTCCAGAACTGCAGGTCTTGTGGGGTGTTCCCGGTATGCAGGGGGTTAGTACCAAAAGTGGTCCAAGGAAGGATAACCAGTGACCCAGCAACATGGTCAAGGCTCATTGATGTGCGTGGGGAGCGAAGCCTAGCCTGTCTGGTCCAATCCCAGAGAAGAGCTTCTGTAGCACAAATTGCTGAAAAAGTTAATGCTGGCTATGATAGAAAGGTGTCAGAACACACAGTGCATCATAGCTTGCTGCATATGGGGCTGTGTAGCTGCAGACCAGTCAGAGTGCCCATACTGACAACTGGCCACCACCGAAAGTGGACCATGGAGCAATGGAAGAAGGTGGTCTGGTCTGATTCATCATGGTTTCTTTTACATCATGTGGACAGCTGGGTGCATGTACGTTGCTTGCCTGGGGAAGAGAGGGCACTAGGATGCACTAAGGGAAAAAGGTAAGCCGGAGGAGGCTGTGTGAATCTCTGTCCTGGAATTCATGTGGATGTTACTTTAACACCTACCACCTACCTAAAATTTTTTTGCAGACCAAGTACACCCCTTCATGGCAACAGTATTCCCTAATGGCAGTGGTCTCTTTCAGCAGGATAATGCGCCCTGCCACACTGCAAAAAATGTTCAGGAATGGTTTGAGGACCATGACAAAGAGTTCAAGGTGTTAACTTGGCCTTCAAATTCCCCAGATCTCAATCTGGTCAAGCATCTGTGGGATGTACTGGACAAACAAGTCCAATATATAGAGGCCCCACCTTGCAATTTACAGGACCTAAAGGATCTGCTGATAATGTCCTGGTGCCAGATACCACAGCACACTTTCTTGCGGAGTCCATGCCTCGACGGGTCAGAGCTGTTTTGGCGGCACAAGGGGGACCTACACAATATTAGGCAGGTGGTTTTAATGTTATGGCTGATCAGTGTATGACTTGAAAGAAAGCAATACAAAAGAAATCTACAAATTAAGAAAAAATATGACTAGTCATTCACTCAGAAGAAAAGAAATGGTACCCTATAAAAAGAGGAGGAATTTGTGTTGTCTGTGGTAGCTAATGCGCTGCAGTTCCTAAGCATACTGGAAGATTTATCACATGCCGCACTTACGAGGTGGTCTTTCAATATTAATTGTCATTTTGTTGTTTTCAGCTGTCTGTGAGTGTTGCCTTTTATGGAGTTTTGTGGGCGTCACTTGAACGCACTTGGTAATTTACGTGACTGACATATGAAGAAAATCACAGCTACCGAATTTGTTAGCTTACAAAAACATTTATATACGACTTTGATTGATAAAAGAGGCCCGTTGTTTCCAAGTTGGTCGAAAATGTAAAAAATCAAAAAACATTCATCTCAATCTGCCTGGATAGATCATGGTGATCATAGCGCTCAATTAAACATTTAGTCAGACAGCATTTTTCACATTATACCAGATTACACTATCAATATTGCAAAGGTCAAAATAAATTGTACGCTATATTAAGCAGATGTCAAACATGCTGCATTTTCTATCAGCTATACTTTGGACAATAAGCAGGTTATGTTCCTTGCATCTCTCACATCAATTAAGACACTTAGGGCTCCAGGAAGTATGAATAGGATATATGTATGAAGATAATGAAAGCAAAGGTTGTGACAGCAGTAAATTGTTGGACATTTAATACTAGCTTGGACTGTGACCAAACCTTTGAAACTGTGCTGCAGAAGCCAACACAAGCACACTACGTTCTGTTCCACTGGGTCATCATATCTGTCCAAGTAATCTTTGGTGAAAGTAAATGAAACGTAAAATGAGGGTCCTACTGTCAGCAGTTCATTCCAATCCAACACCAGATTGGTGCTGCTATGCAGGACAACCTGTAAATGAATCCATTCTCAAAGTTCAAAACATGAGTGAATACATCTCCTCAAACTAAAGGAACAAACATCCGTGAAATTGCTCTTCATTTGCATATTGAAAGTGTGCATCCAGTTGCTGACTTGATTGCACTAATTTTATTCTGCATGCTATAATGCAGGTTGTTTGTTCCCTCATACGATGCTGTCTGGAGCATTTATTGTTCAGATGAGATTTGTATCTTAACTTCGCTTGAAATTTCTGAGCTTGCCTGGGGATCTCTAGCATTTGTAGCCATTACTGCATGCATACGCCTCCTTGTTCTCGTACGCACATGTGCTCGGCAGGGACTCTACCATCGCCTGTGCAGTCTGCAATTCTACATCATTATGAGCAGGTGCTCTGAGCTCGACAGCAGTGTGTCATTGTCAGAAAGAAGAACACATGCCATGCTCATAAGTGTGTTGTAGAGAAATGCAGCTTGCAGGCATGTTTGCACATGTATGAGCTTCAATTGCCTGACCTGCAACTTGTGTGTGTGTGTGTGTGTGTGTGTGTGTGTGTGTGTGTGTGTGTGTGTGTGTGTGAACCATGGGTTCGCATCTAGTTGTTGCATCATATTCAATTTGGCTCTCCCTTTGATTCACATCCCTCGACACTGTATGACAATGGAGAAACCATTACAAGCCAGGTCTGCTACATTTCTCCCATTTTGGGATGAAAGTATATTGGTTGTTATGTTGATTTCATTGTTGTTGTTTTCATGGGGGGGGGGGGAGTCATGGTTTGTCCACATTAACACATTGTCCACATTAGTATTCAATTATGTCAGTTAAGAGAACCTTAATGTTAAATGCCCTGGCTTAAATCAGCTTATTAAAATTATCTCTCTGTACTGGAATTTTTTTTTTTTTCTTGTTTAAGTCACCCTTTCCTTTAAACCTGAAAAACAAACAGGGGAATAAATATGAGGACTGACTACATAGATTTAGGAAAAAAAATACAGGTTAGACTAATATGACAATATAAATTGTGAATATACTAAAACTTGGTTTTATTAAAAGGGATGCGGAAATGATCCTAGTCCTAATAATCACATTAAACACACAATCACTGAAAATTTCTCTGTTTATAAAATAGCACTTGATGCAGCACATCCTAGAAGTAGTCTTATATTTTATTCAAAAGTGTGCAGTTTAAGTAGGGAAAAAAATAGGTAAAAAAAATTAGGCTACTGCAAAAAATTTTATATCGTGAAATGTATTTTCATTATGCGCAAACAAGCTTTGCACTTTCATGCTTTTATTATGCGATTTTGAGGTTTGGAATTCATTAATTGTGTCCAGGTTTAGGTTAATTTGCACTAATCTCTAAAGAAAACATGGCTCTGCTTTAATGAATAAGCTGACCAAGCTGTCATCTATAATAGTCACAGCTCACCATGTAGGACTCCCTAATTTTCATGCCGTATAAACATGCTCCTCAAGATAAGTATTGTTTCTGATTGTCTCTTGATAACTCCTCACTACACACACTTAACTCAAAACGGAAAGCAGCCCTTAGCGACTAAAATGTTATGAGCTTAAATCCCAGGATTGCCAGAGAGCCACTTTTGGGCCATTTGAGATCAAGATCCTTAACACTTAACTGCTCAGATGTATGCTTGAAATGTATGGCTTTGTAGGAAATTTTCTGTCAAATGGGGAAAAAAATAAAAATTAATAATAATAATAATAATAATAATAATAATAATAATAATAATAATAATAATAATAATAATACATTTACATGCATAGGACAATGTTACATTTGCAGAACATCTAATTTGCTGGGGGGGGGGGGGGGGGGGGGGGCTGTTGTTGTTGTTTTTTGGTGCTAAATGAATGGGCTTATAATGACATTACTGCGTTGGCTTCATAGCCACTCTATAGTTCTATATGCTCAGGGGATTTGAGGAAAGTACCTACAAAGCTAAAATTACTTACATCTACATGAGGTAGCTATGACTCATTGAGTCTGCATGGATTATACAGGATTCTGCGATTTTTGCGATCGCAGAAATTAACGCAAAGGAAACTCCACAATATTCGCAGGAGGTTGCAATTTTTCATAATTGCCCCAAATTTTTCACAGATTTGGGCCAAGGCGCATTATGTAACATCATCGCAATGCACATTCAGCCAAAGCCCTCTTTGATTCAGGTGCGTTGAACATGAGTACAGCTAAAAGGTCTCATTTACCAACGAACATCACAGCAAAAAACCGTGCAAAACAATTTCGTACAATTGCAATTTCTCCAATTCAAGTAGTTTTCCACAAAAAAAGCACAAAAATATCTGCAAATTGCATCTAATATTTTTTTTTTTTTAAGCCACAGCAAAATCGAGCATTTTTCGCAGAAACAATCACAAAAAAGAAAAACTCCACGAAATCCTGTATGGACTGATTATAGGAGTAATAGACCTCTCGGAGATGTGATTGGAGATCAGATTTGGAGTGGCTAGAGGTATTTCTAGCGTGGCAGTTGCCCCACTGTGCCACACCCCTTTTGTTGTTTGACCTAGTCGTGGACACTCCTCCCCCCCCCCCTCCCCCCCGGGAAACAGCAGCGTTTGAAAGGCCAGAAAAACTAACGAATGGTTACTACTATTCGTAATAAACACGCGTTTAAATCAGTGAAAATAATGGCTGTCATTTATTTTTGAATAAAGAACTCAGGAAACATGATTTCTTAACATCTTAAGCCCTTCCTAAGGCCACTCTCATCTATCCGGAAAATCTTCTTTCTGAGCTCTCGAGGTTGCCAGATTCACTTTACATTTAGCTTCCACTTCACAAAATGGCTTCATTTTGTCCATTTTCAACAAAACATCTAACTAGAGCCCACTTTTGTTCGACATGTCGGTAAAATGTATACTAACGTGACTACACAGAGGCGCACGCGAGAAACGACTGCCCTTTCAAACGGCGCTGCTTGTGCGCGAGCTGTTCTCGAGCGTGCGGAGGAACTCACGGTCTTCTCCTCCTTCGTCTTCTTCTTCAAAAGCAACACGAGTATCAGACGCAGGTATACCCAAATGTTTTTATTATATACCCAAAAAAAAAAACCTTTTTTCTCTGTACAAATCAGAAATATGTTTTTAATTTGTCATATTTAACAACAACTACAAGAGTTTCTCTTGTGCGCGCACGCGGCTCTTTAGTTCTGTGTTCCCGCCATTTTTTCAGCACCAGACGCTGTCCGCGCGCCTGATCTCGGCGTTCAAGCGGCTGTAACTCACCATTTCTTACAACAAAAAACAAACAGTTTCTGACACACAAACAAGCAACGTGTAAACGTCAGCTTGAAACTAAGCCACATTCAGAGGGAGTAACTGCGCCGCTAATGTTTTGTTCGTTGTTTTTTCCCCCTATTTTAACAAAGAAAGAGCTAATAGAAATAGGTTTCGTCCTGCTGAAAAGCAAGCCGGTTTCTCTGGACAGTGTGGGCAGCTAATAGCCCGTCATTCACGGGACACCACACAAAGAACTCTACAAACGGTGTTATTTTACTTCATTTATAGTACCTCTCCCCTGGCGGAATGTACCATTTTAACTATGGGGGGAGCCATGCGAGATTGTGATTAGAGTACGTTACGTATAAAACCGTAAAACGCTACACGAAATTATATGAAATTATATGTTATTAAGAATTTCTAACACAATATTTCGTATAGTAGTTTGGGATTTCGGATGTGCTCCGAGGTTCTCATACACTGTCTGCGTTCTCCCCTACTCCTCCACTGGATTTGGTGCAACCCTGTACGTTTAAACCGAGAGGACACCCGTAGCGACTTCACGATTTAAAAAAAAAAAAATTAAATAAATAAATAATTAAATAATAAAAGAGTAGCTAGAAGCAGAGGCGAGGGGGGACGGAGGTGTAAATACAAAGCGAAAGCGCTCGCTCTCTCTCTCTCTCTCTCTCTCTCTCTCTCTCTCTCTCTCTCTCTCTCTCTCTCTCTCTCTCTGCGTTTTTTTTAATGAAATGAACGACTGACGAGGGCAACATATACAGGGGACGCGCCTTCGCGCCGGGAACGAGCTTCTCATATCCAACTCATTCCACGTTACATGTTTATACGCGCGTGTAAATATTTGCCCGCGCCCGCAACTGTAGATCGGGAGCTGCGCGTGCCATCCCGAGACTATCTCACGCACTTCGGAGGACCAGCCGCTGACTTGCCGCCGCTGCTGATCAACGGGTCGCTGTCGACGATGACAACTTTAGCGAACGGACAGGCGGACGGCGCGACGCACGTAGCGGCCGGCGCGAACGGGCTCGTGAACGGAATAAGCCACGGTCACGGCGTGCTGGGCTGCGCCACCATTCCCATGAAGGACCATGACGCCATCAAGCTGTTCGTCGGCCAGATCCCGCGCAACCTGGACGAGAAGGACCTGCGGCCGCTGTTCGAGGAGTTCGGCAAGATCTACGAGCTCACCGTGCTGAAGGACCGATTCACGGGCATGCACAAAGGTAGGGGGCTCGGGCTTGTGGCGCGCGCTCGTCACGGTCTCCGTGGAAGGAGAGGGTATGATGGATTATTAACGCGGTGAGATTTGTATCACCACACAGAGGCTGTTATTACGACATGGCAAGTTTTTATGTGTGTGATTTAAAAAAAAAAAAAATAAGAAAGAAAGTCAAAGTTTATTTTTATTTATTTTTTTCTCAATGCGTCGCCTATGCGCATTATTACAGCATCCATTTCATTTTTTTATTACAGTTTGAAGGAAAGAGCGTGTGCTTGGATCTTCACTGTTGCACGGATGCAAATGCAAAAGGATGCTGAATATTGTGGCCAGTCCTGGTTGCACGAGCGTGTGTGTGTGTGTGTGTGTGTGTGCGTGCGCGCGCGCGGGCGCGTGTGTGCGCGTACGTCCACTCATCACGACAAAAGGTCGGCACCGTATTTAGCACGACTGAGACGGATTCAGTGTTTGACATTTTCACTGACAGCACAAGAGACTTTTATAGTTTAATCATTCAGCATTATGACTACTCATAAAATGAAGGTTCCACTTGGAACCACTTCGAAAATTTAGAACCGTTAAGGGCTTTTGGTTGTCCCAAGTGGGAGAACCCTTAAACGTACAACCGAGTGTTTCTCTATGGGAAAGGGGTCCATTTTAGGAGGTTAAAGAAATCTTAATTATCCAATGAATCCTCAAAGAACCACTGAAGACGGGTGTATGTTAGATTAAAATCAGATATATGCTTTTTTAATAGCATAATTACTCAAGATTTCAGCTGCATGCTTAGAAAAATTGAGAACCCTTTAGTGTTATTTGGTGTCCCTGTTGGAGAACCCTTAAAGGTACAATTGAGTGTTTCTCTATCAGAAAGGGTTCCAAGTAAAAACATTTTAGGAGGTTAAAGAAATCTTGGTTGTCCGACAAATCTTTAAAGAGCTCTATAGAATTTGGGACGTCATGTTTTTTCAGGGCACATTTACTTGTGATTTTGTCTAATGAACCTCAACTAAAAATGAATCAAGTCACTCTTCCAATACTATTTCTCCATTCCTGAGTTTTCATGATTATTCTGCATTGTGCATTCTTTGTTTCCTCTGGTGCACCAGTTGATCTCTCGTGCTGTACAGGATCGCACATCCCGGCTTTTGCACTCTCTGACACCACCGGCTTGTTTGTGCAGAGTCTTAATTATCGCCGGAGCAGGAAACCCGCGGTGCAATCGGGAAGATGAATTCCCGAAAACGCTCCGTCTTGCGTGTGCCAGGGGATCTCCCCTGAACCTCATCCCCAGGGTGCCATTATTTTCCAGTTCCGTCTAATTGATCTGCCTCACCCCCGGAGGACACTGCCTGACTTGGGGGTCGTATTCATATCTAATAGAGCCATCCATCCCCAGGAGAGCGGGGACAACAACCTGTCCTATGCTAAACAAAGAGTGCTGGGTAATGATAGTGTTAAATATATGAAGCAGCAGAACAAATGGTTATGAGCAGAGGGAGTGGAGATGGTGACGGAGGCAGAGAGGAGAGCTTATCTTTTATTAATACGGCAGCTGTAGTAGTGACTCCCAGTCTGGCAGTTAATCATGTTGGCCTTGAACTACGGGTGTCCACATGAGCCGATCCTAGGAAGTGACTCCTTCCAGGGATATATGGCCTTTGTGAACTCTTGGGCAATGCTTGTTCATTAGCAAGGCTCTTATTGCTAGCAGCGTTCATACTTTTATACTCTCTTTGCATTGCCAGTGACACAAGTTGCATCACACACTGGTCGATTACATGTGTGCTTTCTACAGGCAGTTTCATTTATTTGTCACAGATCTCTGGCTTATCAACCATGCTCCTCTTTTTGTATGCCGTATATACAATGGGAAATGGGAAAGCAAGTAGTCTGTGTGCATACAGATTGCCTGTCCATCATTTACACTTGGTCATGTTTCAAATACCTATCTGGACGGCCTAGAGTCATTGGAGTAATTGAGTAGAACGTTGCCAACCATTATGATATTCAGTGAATTAGGCAAGGCTTCGATCTTGCCCTAAAGCCGCTGTAGATGTTCCATATTCCATGTTTGAGTTGTTGATTCGGCAGCCCAGTCAGCTGTTTTAGGAGTTTTTGCTTCCTGTTTACGTTATGTTGAAGTGGCCTGTACTTTAAAATATTAACATATTGTTTGGGGTTTATATGCAAATGTAACAGAGTCATCCATCTGAGAAGGTATAAATCTAGCCGTTCATCCTGCAGTGAAGGATGCCGATTCTCCTCCACGCTAAACAGATAGATGTTACCCATATGCTGGGTAATGATAGTATTAAATGTAAGTAGCAGAGCGAGTGGGGATGGTGGTAAAGCGAGAGGGGGGAGCTTATCTTTTATTAATAGTGCAAATGTAGTAGTGACTCCCAGTCTGATGGTTAATCATGAGCGCATCCCACATGTTCTGGGCAATTTTTTTTATTTTATTAGTGAAGCCCTGGCTGCTTCCTACAACCTGTTGGGTTTCTGTATCCACATTGGTCCCAACTAGTAGTGTAAAACAACAGCACTATCTGTATTTGGATTCTACTTTAAACCTGAAGTGGGTGTGGCCTAAACCAGAAGTGGTTTTGTTTTGTTTTGTTATTTAACCCTGCCTTCATAGTCATTAATTTTGATTGTACTTGTCCATGACAGATTTTAATGAATTTAGTTTCCCAAATTATGTAAACAAACTAGGAGCCTAATTTGAACCACCATATCCCTGACCAGGCAGTTACTAAGGATGAGTGAATTCTGTAAATGGTCTTCCTTTGTCACGCTTCATATCTGTCCGCTCGCCCACAGTAATCTCAACAAGATGCTGTGTGATACAAAAGATACAAAACAAACAAAGAAACAGTGTAACTTTTTGTATTTATATCTGTTAAGAACACATTATCTGAATAATGGATTCGTCTTTAGTTTCATCCCTAGTCCTCATATTTGTGATTCCCACACTTCATCTTCATGCATTCTTGAGAAATCACGACTCCTCTGCCACCACGCGCCTCTCTTCTTCCTACCACATTCCCTCCTCCGATGTTCTGTGTCTCTCTCTGCCTTTCTTTCATCCTCCTCTCCTCATCCTTCACCCATTCATACGCTCGAAGGCATCCATTCCTGTCTTTATTCACTCCGTCACCCGTCTTAACATTTATAAGTTCAAAATTGCATTCTGAGAGTCTGTGAGTGAGCTCGCGATCCCTGTAGACCTGTAAACAGCAGCCGGGTAATGGAAATGGCACAACCTCAAGATAAATACACATTTTCCAATGGCTAAACGGCAAATATTAGCCTCTCGGAAATGGCTGCTCCTTGCAGGAGATGATTGCTTGGATTCGTTTGTTGACAGGACCAGGTGAAGTTGCCTTCTTGCCAAAAACACCGCAGACACTGATGGGATGTTTAATTAATTTGAAGGCAGTGCAAGTTGTGTTTTTAAATAGGCTGCAGAACAGTAGAAGAGTGTGAGAGCAAATTGTTGTGTGCCGTAAGCAATGAGCTGCCCTTGCAAAAGTAGAGCATTTGAAGCTGCGACGTAGAGCGTGGGTGGTGAGGGACTATGTTGGATGCCATAATAAAACATGTAAGAGGAGAACCTTTCCATTTCACACTGCACTGCTAAATTCACAAACTCTATTTTTGATCGTTGTTATGCGCGTACATGCGGTCTATTTTTGCACACGAGCTTGACGGCTAGGCAGGGATTTGAAGGTGTATTTTTTTCCCCCAACAAAACTAGCCGTGATATCTCCTCTGTACACCAGTTATCTAGCTATTAGGGGAAAGGGGCTTGAATGTCAGAGAGGAAGAGTGATGTAGAGGAAAGCCTGGATTTATTAGAAATAGAAGGGTGGAGAAAGCCAGGTACATAAAGCAGCTTAGATTTATGAAGAGAAGAAAGTGAAATATGTTTAAGGGACGGATTGAGAGAGGTTAAAAAAAATAAGTGCTGGATGGTTTAGCAATGGAGGATGAGATGGATGGATGGATGGATGGATGAATACAGCAGGAAGAAAGGAGGTAAAATAGGCTGTCGTAGAACAGGAGGAAATGCAAAACTTGATAGGTTTGAGTTTGGTAAGTAAAAAAAAAAAAAAGCAATAAAGAGATATAGGTGCTGGAGAAGATTTGGGTTTAAGAGGACAACGTGTCCATTCTCCAGTGATTTCATTTGGCAGCTCGGCGTGACTCAGCACTGCTAATAGAGTGCATTTGTCCTGGTCACCGGCAGGTGCAGAGAACACTCTGAGGAGGAGTCCAGCGTAACATATTCTGCCTGGACCCCTTTTAGTGCACAGCTCAGTCCAGAACAGTCTCTCCCCAGTGCATGCTGGGACGGCAGCTCAAAGAGAGTCTGACTGCCTGGCTCCCTTGTGACTCGGCTTAACCAGCCCGAGTCTTTGCTATCTGTGTTTTTGAACAATATAGTATAGACCCACATGCCATATATGTATTTGGTCTTTCTCATGAATACAGCTTATGATGCTTAGAAAATACACAAGCAAATCATTGAAAAGTGCAATAGAGACACGGAACGACGCGTTATGAGTTACGGGACCAAATTCCGATTTCCCCGCTGTAATAAAGTTCATTAGAGGCTGGATTTGTTTCGCCGAGACATTTGGTTGTCCTTGGTGGAGAGGGAGGGAGAGAGGGCTTGGGCATTTTTTTTTTGTTTTTTTTCTTTCTCCTGCAGCATGGTGTTAATTCAGCTTGCATTCTGGCTACAGGATTTCACTGCTCTTGCATCATCTGCGCACACAGCGCTTCTCTTTTTTTCAGTTTCGGATCTGTGGATACGCTCCTCATCGCCCTTCCCAAATCCTCCCCTCTCTCTCTGTCTCTCTCTCTCTAACTCTCTCGGTCCAGGCTGCTCTTCGACGACAATGCCACATGATCAGTGCTGAGCGTTTTGTTTACGAGGACGGCAACATGTGTCACTGCGGAGGTCTTGCCTGGTCATGGCGCTCCTTCCCACCTGCCTCTTGACACGAAGTACCGAGAGATAAATAAGCAGCACCCCATGAACACATATGTAAATACGTACAGACGGGCCATTTTTCAGCCAGACTGTAGGGAAGGTGGCAGCACAGCTATTGTCCATTATTATTGGAGGGGATTGCCGTGGGGGTTGGCCATCAGACGGAGAGATAGTTACTCACCCTGAGCGATGACTAGGTGATGGCAGAGATGGGAAGAGCGAAGAGCTGGGAGGGAAAAAGTAGAGAGACAAGAGCTGAGCTGCCTGCCAGTGCTGACCTTCGCACGGCCCTTATTAAATACTGCGGCCCAGGAGTAGAAACTGAACTGGGTCAGGACAAAACCATTCCTTCTTACCTTCAGGGCACTGACCTGGAAGTGCTATTAAAAAAAGAAAAAGTAATTTTCATTTTTGTCCCCTTTTAGACTGCATGCAGAGGTGTTGGATTAAGTGTCGCACATGCTTAATCCAACACCTCTTGATATCTGTTAAACCCTTTTCAGGAAATTGCCATCGCTTTCTCTGTCTAAAAAAAAAAAAAAAAAAAGTGGGTCAGGCCGTGTAGAAGTAATACCTTAAAGTGAATTTGAAAAGAGGTGGAGGGGAAATAATTGAACAGGAAGTAATGTCGTATTTGTACTACCACCGATTTGGCATTTTCATCAACCCAAGTCAGATTTACTTTTCAGTACTTTCAGACTGGGAAAAAAAAATGCAAACGCACTGCATTGCAGAAATCCACACTGTAGAAATTCCTGAAACCCCTTCATGCTGAAAGATTTATGTTTCACTTAGTGGCCATGTTGTGTGCTCATTTATTCCAAATAGAAAAAAAAAAGAGAAATAGAGCAAAGCCAGATTAAGCTGGGTCCAGCTATAAAAGTTTTAGGATTCTGTGCTCGGTAAAAACAAAGAGCCCGAAGGAGTCCGTCATTTCATTTCTTCTCTTCTCTTCTCTTCTCTTCTCTTCTCTTCTCTTCTCTTCTCTTCTCTTCTCTTCTCTTCCCTTCCCTTCCCTTCCCTTCCTCGGACCATGCAGTCGCTGTATCACCATTTTGATTCCAGCCTGGTAGCGGTAGAAACACATTCAGGGAAATAAATAGCTTGTTTTCAGAGCATGTGCGTGTAAAATATTTAAGTGGCGATGACGCGAGGTGTGTGAGATTAGAAGATGAGCTGTCAGTATATAAAATACACCGGGAACTCGGTGCATCATCTAGACTTGGTCCTGTTTCAACTCCCCAATTTGGACAGCATGGAGTTGTTGGTGTAATTGAGTAGAACTGATATGAAATTCAGAGTCTTAGGCAAGAAGCTTTCGATCCTGCCCCGAAGCTGCTGTAGATGCTCAGTATTCTGTAGTAATTTGTTTATTCAGCAGTACAGGCAGCTGTTTAGGAATGATCATTTTTGTGACTGATAATCTAATAATCTAATCTAATCTAATACATCTATATCTTGAAATTAAATTATTAGCAAATATTTTGATGTGGATGGCAAAATAAATATCGATGTCTATTTATCTTTAAAATACAGTGGGTTAGTTCTACTAGCACATTTATTCCACCCACCCCTGTGTTTGTGTTTTCTTTTTCCAGAGCACCTTGGCCTTTAAATAGTACCATGTTACCTTTTCTAAAATGGATATAACATCTATATTTATTTTTTTCTATCCCAAGGAACTGTGGATGGTCCACACTTTTACAGTATTTATCACTCATATAACGTAATATTAGCTTCATATCTTTATTGTTTTCCATGCCGATACTGGGTAATATGCTTTACCTTTCCCTAAATTGCTCTAGTAATGGGCAATTCTCTCCTGTGTTACAGCTTGTCGCCAAGGTTTCCTTGGCAGATAGCCACTTAGCCAGATACAGAATGTATACATAACCAACCAGATGTATTATCAGATGTATTATGAGCAGAATGAGCAGAAACAATGTTTACTTTTCACAACTGCTGTAATCTATTTGTGGTAAAAACATCAGTGCCAGTCTATTTTGGGTACATCGAACACATCATGCTCATCACCAGCACGGAACGTAACACCAGCTGCAACTTGGAAGAAATAAAAAAGGAACCATAAATGGATAATAATTCACTTCATCTTTGCAAAATTTTACGTCTCTGAGGTTGGCAGTTTTTTTTTTTTTTTTTTCTTGAGATGACTTTTTTTTCAGTAGCGTCTAGTCCATGACCTTTAAAGACAAGCACTTTCTTTTAAGCCCAAATAAAAATGTGAACATTAGTCACTGCAAATATTATCAAATTTAATTTAACACTATGGCTTCCGTTGTCATTATTCAACAGCTCGTAAAACAGCATTCGATCCAGCGCGTCATATTGTTTTGCATTCAACTTGATGTAGCCATTGAGGTCATGAAATCAAACGTAAATATAAAACGTACGCAGGGTTTGAAGGATAAGCTAACCAAGCATTCATGCGCTATGCTTTCAGCTCACTTTAAGGAACCGTTCTTTATATTTGGTTCTCGAGACAAGCAACGTCTATAATTAAGATGATGTCTCCTTTGTTCTTGGACTTTAAATAAATGATATGATATGAGTTCCATCTCAGATAAGTAAGTTTATTTACACCCTATAACAAATTTCAACAATTACATCAAACTATAAGACAGTGGCACTGGACATAATAGTGCTCCTTAATGGAGGTGAACCTGTCCACACAACTTTCTGAATAGTGCTTAAGTCTGAATATTGATGTTCGCAAATTAACTCCTCACTACATGTGCGTAACTCAACTCTGAATACGGCCCTAAGAGAACGCCTGTAAATGTCAGAAAATGCATCTCAGCCTCGGAGAAACATTTGGTTTTGTAACATTTTCTAAATGTTTGTCTGCCTATGTACATAGCATACATAAAAAATGACTAAAAGGAATGGCTGTACTGTACATCTGAGTTAGCATAATCCCCTGAACTATGAGAGAGAACGTGCAGGTATATGTGCTTAACCGTCTTATCATAATCTTTGTGTTACATCACGTCAGGGAAGCAGGGTCCAGATCTTTTTCAATGCGAGAACTGATTTAATGTGAACAGCGTTTTAATTACACTTTGGTGGAGAGAAAAGGATGTAGCAGGGGAGGCTTTTAAAGCTGTGTTAAAGATAATCCACTTTGTTTAGTTTTTACTGTTCAGGGATGCCTTGGAAGCAATGGGATACACTGATCTATAGCAGTGTTCTTTCATTCAAGCAAGGACCTCACGCTCAGACACAATTCTTTCTCTACGCCCTGCAACTTGGTGCTAAAACAAACAGGAAGACGATATTGCATTGGGTACGTGTGGAGGAAGGAGTCAATGTTTGCCACCCCAGTGCACATGTTAGATTTACACCAGTGCTGAGTGGCATTTCGTGCTGCTGGCTCTTGCGCGGATCAATGCTGCGTAGGTCACTGGGAGTACACGGTCATACTCAGTGGCACAGCGCATGCACTGCGGATAGTTAGAAGCTCTACTTTTCAACATGAAGACCATTTGATCATTTGTATTTAGGTTTGCAATTTATTAACTATAAATAAGCATGGGGAGAGACGATACAATTTTAACTAGCTTGTGTGATGCTAATAAATGATTTAAGAATATTAAGAATAATAGACTAAAGAAGACAGGAAAACAAAAATTCCCACCATTTCAGGTTTTAGGAATGTACAGGAGGGCATAATAGTATTATCAGCTGTGCAGTCAGGAACTGCTTGCCGGCAGTGGCAATTGCAAAAATTCAGCTAGATGGTGGATTTTTGGTGTTATTCCACAGTAACATGGAGTATACAGTAAAGAAAAACCATAATGTACATTTTCAATATAATTGGTTGTCCATATGGACAACATTTTCTCTGTTATTCTGCTTCTGCTGAAAGTGTCCAAGCACATCTTCAGCTTACCAATGTAGGGAAAAAAGCCTATTGAATAATTTTCAAATTATCATCACCATTAACAATATTTCTAAAGTGTTAGATCTGACACTTCACTGTAGACCTATTTAATCTTCTCAGGTCAAAATCTGTGTCCTTTGTTTTATCTTTCATTCTGACATTTTTGACCATTTTCAGCAGATCTAATAAATATAGTTATATAAATATATAACTATATATTATATAACTATATAACTGATGTTAAATATATACTTCTCTAATGTCAGCTAAGTCGAACATACATCGATAGATATGATTTCATATTAGTGAACTGAAAATATTCTCCATTAACTTAAAATAAGGACGCATGAGATAGAGGGAAGTGGGCGGGGCTTCCAAGCAGTGCCAATTTATGTAAGAGAATATAAGGAGTTCAAAACGCCCGCGCAAACCGACCCAGACTGATATGTTGATTTGCTCATCTCCTGTTTTATTGGGGAGGAAAAGACTGCTATTTTGATATTTATTTTAGTGATAAACCCGTATGTTAAATTGCGAAACTTTGTGTAAAATGCGCAAAGGTTGGCAGGTCTGATAATATAATAGAATGTAATCATCACTGGAGAACGTGGCAATGTAATATTGTGTAAAGATGATTCAATTGTTACATTGCACAAGCTTGCTCAAGTTAGAGTTTGAGTTACTCAAATTACAGACCTCAATAACATCATACTGTATTGTACTGTTTATTTTTTTGTTATGTGATATTATGGTATGCCATGGTAAACATATACTAGCCATAATAATCATGGTTACCATAGTTTTTTAGTGATGTTAAAAAAACAAATGTGCTGTGATCGTGCCAGCTCTCCCCTATGTAGTTTCTTCATCACACACTTGATCACCTACATAAAATAGCATCAATGCAAATGTGTTTAATTCTATCCAAGAAAATTCCATCTTCTTAGCCACAGCATATTAAAATTGGTCATGTTGCATGTGATGTATCACAATAACCGGCACGGGTACATCTGCGTTTTGTGCTTCGGATGAATAAGTGCAACGTGCACATAACGCTGGGTCTCCTGGGTTGCCTGCATATGGTAATGTGGCATTGTGCATCACTACCTTGAGTTTTCATTATGCAGCGTGTGATATATAGAGGTTCCAGGTAGAGGCTAGTCATTTCCGATGCAAGCATGGCGAGGCAGCTGGAGAGGTGTGTGTCAGGTTGGGGTGGATAGGGTGCACTTCATCAGCGGAGTGGAACACGAAGAGGAAATAGAGATGGAGATGATACCGGCTTGCGGCAAAAACGCGAAGCCAGACGCCGACAGGAGTGAGAGCGAAAGAGAAAGAATGTGCGTGTGTGTACCCGGTTGACATCAAATATCTCCATTATGGTAGAGGAACATAAAAATATTGATGCTGTAGGCCCATGCTGGTTCGCATGAGGTTTGAATTTTCTCATACATCTTTTATCAAAAAGCTGAAACATTTCTGTTATGTGTGTAGAGTTACGTGACTGTTTGTTTTATGGAAAACCCAGATTGATTTTATAATAATAATAATAATAATAATAATAATATAAGGAAGGTTGAAAGTGTGTTTTAACACGTCTTTTATATTTATACACCAGAAAAGCCAGTTGAGGAGTTCATCGCCTGCAAGACATCCGAGGCATTTGCGTACACACAGAATCGCTAGACTCCGAAACAGTAAACCATTATGAGATTATAATTAGCTCGGTCTCTACTGAAACAGTGCATTTGTTATTCATAGGGGCATGAGATTTTTAATGGAAGCATTGTCATCAAATAAATCCTCATTAGCGATTTTCCTCACTTACTGCAGAATGTAAATAGGATTTTAATGTCGGAATATTTATTGTATTGAACGCCAATGGAGTCAAGTGAGCCTGATATCAACCAATGGAGGGCAATGGACGGCATAAACTGAAAGCTTTTCGACTGAACGTCCAGGTTTTTTTTTTGTTTGATTTTGTTTTTGTTTTTTTGTACACTGTAGGGCTCAGGCTACTACTATTATAATGCAACAGGCCTGAACATGCAGACACGATGTGGGTGATACGAGACTTCAAATTAAAAACAGAAAGGTCCATTTTTAATCTCGTCAGAGTGCTCATGCCATGAATTAAAAATGCATCCGTTTGATTTGCAAAATCTTTGCAAAAGCAAAGATGAAAAGCTTTTGGAAGACCTAGCTAGATTGGGATACATTATTAAGGGTTGGTTGTGGAGTCAGTATTTTAAGGCTACTTAACCATGTCCAGAGATTCTTGTATTAAAAGCCAAGGTGCAAGAAATGCCGAAAATGCCTTTTCTTTTTGTATGCTACTTTGTATCTGGGAAAGATATAAAAACTTGGAACCGTGGAAAGGAAAAGAAATAGAGCCTGCATGCAGGTACTGGTAGAAAAAGCATTAGGTTCGGGGGGAAAAGATGAGAGCAAGAGAGATCAGGGGAGTCCCAGAGACAGATGTCATCCTCCCTGCAGATTGATGGCTTTTGGCTGGATTCCACCCTCGGCAATGACCCCGCTGTCCTTTGCAGTAATTTATAGATGATGTTTTTAAAGATTTAAGCACTATTCTGTGACCATTGTGGCCTCGGATTCAGAATGACCTTCCGGTGCAGCAGGAGGAGGAGCAGGCCTGGGCAAAAATGAGTCATGAGACGGTGCTGTAAGAGAGACGTGTGGGGATGTGAGTGTTTTATTGAAATTCTGTGATTAGTTAACTTCAGGTTTGTTTAAAGAAGGCAGGTATTTTTAAATCACACATATTTGTGATATTCGCGTCACCAAGTTAGGACTACAAGATTGGCGATAAAAAAAAAAAGCAGTCCTCAATTTTGGTACATCAGGAATTTCAGCTTTCTCTGGCTTCATAACCGCAATATATCAAGTACTACGTACACACAAGAGCCTGCTGGCAATCTACCTCGCTTGCCAACCTGCCTGAGGTTGCTAACTCACCAACAATAAATCATTAAAAAAAAAAACACACACACACACAAAAGTAATAGACAGTTATGCCATCTAATCCAGCTTCCAGATTGACTACATGTGGAGCACACTGCGTATTTCCATCCATTCATTTTCAATACCACTTATCCTACACAGGGTCGTGGGGGAGCCTGGAGGTGAACACCCTGGACGGGGTGCCAACCCATCACAGGGCACAATTGCACTCACGTTCACACACTACGGACAATTTGGAAATGGCAGTCAGCCTACAACACGTGTTTGGACTGGGGGAGGAAACCAGAGTACCCGGAGGAAACCCCTGAAGCACGGAGAGAACATGGAAACTCCGTGCACACAGGGCGGAGGTGGGATTTGAACCCCCAACCCTGGATGTGCAAGGCAAACATCATAACCACTAAGCCACAGTGCCGTCCAGACTGCCTATTTTTAATGACTAATTTCATTTCAGTTCTGCCAAAGCAGCAAATGTAGCTTTGCAACTGGTCGATGATGTAAATTCAGCTAGTGTGACTGGGGCTTTGCATTTCAGGAGTTAGCTAAACACAGAAAGAAAGCAAAAGTAGTTGTGCCAAAGTAGTTGCACAACAGGTCAATGGTGTAAATTCACAGCTGTGGACAGAAATCTAGTTGACTGGGCATTTCAGGTGTTAGCTGCTGTATATACAGAAAGAAATATTGCTAGCTACCAAGCCAAAACAGATGACAGTTTGAATGCAGAATAATTTATATTCACGTTTGCATGGTATATAAACCCTTTTCACTACTTCAATATATACTTTTCTTGCAAATTTAGTATGACAGGGTCTTTAACGTGACATTCCAGGTGATAGTTCTGACACAGAAAGAGAGACTGAAAATATAGAAAAGTGAAGGATAGCACTGTCTAGAGAGGAGGAATGCAGCTGTTCAATGGCCACTGGGATCAGCTGATCCTGGACCTGGAATATGTGTATGTATATGAGATCCTTGTGTCCGAAGCGCCTGGGCATGAGCTAAAAGGAATTTCTTCAGCACGTTATCACTCATTTGCAATTTAATGGCCTCAGAGATCCCAGGCTAACCCCAGCAGCCTGTCCCTCGCATGCCAGAGCCTATTAGCACAGGTTTTTAATCACAGCATCGGGTCTCAGACCAGCACCTCCAACAGCAGCTTCGTCCAATTCTACCCCACCCCGCTGACCGTTCAGCCAAGACAGGCGGGTGGAGGAGTGCAGACGGCCTAATGATGAACAGCGGTGCCCCATCCTCCCTGGAGAACACAGGCCTGAACATGAGATGGCCAGAGGTGGCAAGTGTTACCGCTCACTGTGGCCTTCCAAACTTTGGTGTAATGGTGCGTTAATAATGTCCCTTGCTGTGGCTACGAAACACGATTGGGCTAATATGTCTAAGCAGTGATGGCTTGAATGGGAGGGCTAAAAAAATTCTACTATCTATCAGTGACCGTGCATTACTATTATGATACCATTAAGGTTGAGCCTTATAGTATGGGGTCTCATCATAGACATAAAACTATTACATGTACACATAGGAAGATGGAATTGAAAGATGGAGGTCTTTTTTTAAGTCTCTTCTGAATAGCAAGCACTCTAAACAGTGTGCTAAACTAATCAGCACTTCTCCTCCAAAGGTTCCTCCAAAGTTTCTTCTCCAAGGGCAGATGGAATCTAGGGTGTTTTACCAAGTGTACTCACTTCACGTGACTGTTAATGGTAAGATTTGTAAATCTATAGTCTGGGCTAGAAAGAAATCAGCACCATCCTCTACTTCATACTATTCTCTGTGGGGTTTTTTGTCGTATGGCCATTGGTGGTGTTGTTGCTTCCATAAAAAAAAAAATAATACACTTTAGGCCATTTTTCCTTGAAAAGTCAAGCTAGCCCATTTATAACAGCCGGCCCTGCATCCAACTTTGAATTGCCGGAGTCCCTCTGATGTTTGTTGGCCAACCACAGACGCAAATGGTCGCGCAAATCGGTTTCTGATTGAAGTTTGAGTGCTGTTGATGCTCCAAACTCCAAATCAGCTTGATGATCTGTTTGAAATTGAGATGTTAAAATGAAATTTTGTGGTTCACTTAGAGGGAGCGAGTGAGAGTGAGAGAGAGCAGCTGGTCTGCCACAGGCATAAATATTAATAATTATGAAGATAGTGGAAATACTTTGCAAGCAAGAGACGGATCAGCCGTAGCGGTTTAGCGGTGCTTTCCATTTACGCCAAAAAATATGGGTATCAGCATGCAGCAGCCTAAAGGTGTGTGTGAGCCTGTATTAATGTGTGTGGGTGTGTGTGTGTCTCCAGTAGAGAGCAGCTGACATTCTCTCCGGCGTGTGTTGATCTCTTTAGCATTAGCGGCACACTCATTGGAGAGGTTTGCAAGTGCACGTTTGATAAAGAGTCGGGTGTTTACAAATCCTATTATGTCTGTTTCGTGTGTCCTTGGAGTTGATTGCCAGTCCATGTTAGCTTTAGCAAATGTCTTAATTGCGTTAAATGGGGGGAAAAGCTGACAGATTAGAAGCCATTAATGAGTGTTTTGCGAGCGAGCGTATTCCCGGGATGGCGCTTTTGTTCGTTTGGCATGGAAGACGAGAGAGAGCGAGAGAGAGAGAGAGAGTGCTGGCGTCACCTTGAAACTCAAAAGCACAGGAGAAACAGGTCATTGTGTCTCAGCTGAAAAGAGGCTCACTCCATCTCTTATTCAATCTCTTTCCAGGTCTCATGCACTTTCTCTCCTTCTGCTCACTCTTGACCCTTTTTTTTCCCCTTTCTCATGCTTGTCTCTCCCTCACGTTTCACTCTCCTGTAAGACAGATAAGTCCACTCAGGGAGAGTTTAGAGGACTGTATATAAATAGCTTTGGATGAATTATTGAGGGACCCTTGCTTGCTAATGATCCCCCAGGACCCGATTCCACTATGACACAAAAGATGGAGGGAAAACAATTAGCCGGGGGTTTCTCTTGAGGAGGAGTGCGATGGAGAAAGGTTGGAGACACACTCAACACACTCTTAGTCTTGCCTAATAAAGCCAATTAAGGCAGAGGAATCGATGGGTCGAGGAACAGAAGCTAAACGATTCACGTCTTTACTCCAAACGTCCTGTCTTTTTCTTGTCCAACCGAGTATAAGGACAGGAGGACAGCGAGGGGACAGCAGCGAGGTGAGGAAAGCGCCGGAATATTAAGGAGCTGTTTGTGCCTGCGGCAGTGGAAGGACAACGCGGCAGGGGCAGGTCACCCTGTCTCGGACTCAATTAGCTCCACCATGCTGGTGTTTCCCTTTTGTCCTGCCCTCCAAGAAACCTTACTACAACCAACTCACATATCTCATCACTCCATGAGCGAGGACACGGTGATTTATTGAACTTTTCCATTAATTTTGTGTGTTAATCAAATGTTGGTCAGTTGCATTACAATTACAAGTTTGACGATAATTGACATATCGCCTCCATTATCGTTTAATTCAGTTGCAGAAAACAGCATTTTCACACACACACACACACACACACACACACACACACACACACACACACACACACACACACACACACACACACACACACACACACACATTCTTTATTCTCTCCAACAGTGCTGTGGGAATATTTGGTGCACTCAAGACATTTCTTGGCATCTATTATTGTAACCTTCAGTTCTTGTATTTCAGCACTTGGCAGACTCCTTTAACCTCAATACTTACGGGCAGTTTGCATTTCACCCTACACGGCTGGCTGCTAATTCAGTGTCTCCTGGAGTACACTCCTGTTGAACTACTATCCAATCTGTCCAGAAGGTGACATTACGTATCTTTCATTTGAAGGACCCGGCTGAACACTTTTTGTAATATTTGGCAAAGTTCTCTTCCTAGGTCTATTCGGAGTGGACTACTTCTACATGTAGAGGTTGAGGTGTAGAACGGAGTATGTCCAGACCAAACCAAAACCAGGAACTGGCCAATTTAAAAAACGTAGAAACAAAATATAGATGACATGTAAAATGATTTGTCAGAGAACCAAAGTTTCAGGGGGTTTTAGGAAAGTTATTAGCACATGTATTGCACGTGTTATGGTCATGTGACCACAGTACAAAAACCTGGATAGTAACCTGGATATGGTTACTACCAACACCCAAGCAATCAGGACAAGAAGGTGTCTCTACTTCTCTTTCGGTCATGTTGCTTGTCAATTGAGAAAGCTTCCTGTTTTGCAGCCAGAGTCAGACATTCTGGTCTAGTTTGGTGGGCGTGGCTTTGGAGAGAACATTAATGTGACA
The DNA here is from genome assembly GCA_023630585.1 of Cranoglanis bouderius. NCBI lineage: Eukaryota > Metazoa > Chordata > Actinopteri > Siluriformes > Cranoglanididae > Cranoglanis > Cranoglanis bouderius. The sequence continues at coordinate 5,938,657 of CM042541.1, forward strand.
GTTCCTCCAGGATTTTGCGATCACAGAAATTAAAGCAAAATCAAGCAAACTCCGCAATATTTGGAAGGAGCTTGCAATTTTTTTTAAATTACCACAGATTTACTGCTGATTTTGGTCAAGACGCATCATGTGACGTCATCACAACATGCATTCAGCCAAAACCCTCTTCAATTCACATCCATCGAACATGAGTACAGCTAACAGTTCTCATTTACCATCAAACATGATTGCGAAAGAATTGCAATTTCATCAATTCAAGTAGTTTTCAGCAAAAAAGCACAAAAAAACTCAGCGAAATCCTTTGTTTTTTTTGTTAAGTCCAAACTTAAGCCTAAAGCACTGACTATACTTATAAGGAAATGTTGGATCCGGAAGGTGGCAACACACCCTTGATGGGACTCCAAACTCAGGGCACAGACGTACCAACGTGTGCACCCATGCCACCCTAGATATTTCTTTAAGAAGCTAAATGCTTAACTTCACAAAGAACCCTTGAGGAATACTTTTTTATTTTCTTCTAAGAGTGTATCTGGGTGAGAGATGGATCAGAGAACTTATGTGCTATTGGAATTAGTGTAAATGCAAGTTCATGACCTAAAAGGTACACATTTCAAGTGCAAAACAAGTATAGGCTTGGGGAAATGGGGAGTGGGGAAATGACACCCAAGTTTCTGAATTGTTAGTGACCTTTAGCTTTTCATCATTGTGGAGAAAAGGATGATTTCAATGGTCGACGGAATTCTGTATTCTGTACTCAGTACCACTTTTAGTAGGCAACCAGCCATAGATGTGATCAGGCATACATCTGTAAATGTTTGTTGCTAGATGTATATCTCTTTCACAATATAGCAAATGTTATCAAAGGAAGATAGCAAAACAGATCAGGAGAGCTAACAGGCAGGTTTTGTAAGTAAGAAAATAGGACCATCCTGCCACAAATAAAGATGGAATTGCTATAGTCTGCCTTTGTCAGCTCTTCTCAAAGTGTGCGTATTATCAAGTAAGGGCTTTGTGCATATGTATGTGTAGACTTTCCTGCTTAGGTTTCTTGGAGCAGTGCATGGGGGGACAGTGTTGTAATGATGCATTTTCTGCTCCATTGATTCCGAAGCTCAACTCCACACTAAATCCTTCACATGCAACACATTAGAGCCGGGCCTTTTTTCCTCCTCTGCCAATCGATTAAGCGGGACTTACAGTCCACACAGCCACACTCCTCCGGAGGCCTTGCAGATGGCACACGCTATCTGGAAGCAGGAGGCGGCATTGGGACACAGCCGAATGCCATTTCAAGGTTCCTCTTCATTGATGGGAGGGAGGCAGGCTCGTTCTTATACTCCATTAGAAATGCATCTCCCCCTTTTTTTTTCTTTCTAATATTCAGCTTCACTTCTGTTCCATTCCACTGGAATAATATCACTCAAAACGAGGACTCATTAGTCTCCAGAAACAGCTCCTGAATATTTAAGGTCTATTGAATTTTAAAAAAAAATAAAAAAAATTTTAAAAAAGAAGAAAGAAATGAAAAAGGAATAAAGATGGCCTGCCATGGTCTCAGAGTAGTAATTGAAAATTTCTCTGCAAACCACCCCCCCCCCCCCCCAGCCCCAACTCTCTTTTACCTTCTGCATTGCCTGGTTTCTCTATCTCTCTTGCTCAAATTACTCACTGAGCTCATATTACCATTTTCAAAGTGCATTTTTATTTAATCAGGGGGTTTACTGCTTCCAATTAAATATTTGAGGGAGATGTACAAAGGAGGGGCCTGCCGGAGTATTTCATACTCCGACCTTGAATAGTCAGACCTTAGAGGACAGCGTATTTAAATTACCAGTGACTTGTGGGGCAGACAGAGAGGAGGATAGGGAAGCTTTGCTTTCAGTCTCCATTAGAAAGCAGGAGATTGACAGAACAGCAGCACGCCAGTCATTCACACTCAGGTCCGTAAACGTCTGATGAGCAGCTATTGATTTTTGCAGGATAATGCAAAGCAGGCTGAGCGAGTCCAGCATCGTAGTTAGGCTGTTGTTCAGCTACATGTTGCAGTAAATGTCATGCCTTCCAGATGACTACTTAAATTATCTTCAGGCCATTTTTAGCTTGTAAACACTGGGATTTTTTTTTTTTTTTTCACAGATTATGACCTACAGGCTTTGACAGCTTGGAAGCAGGTGTGTTAGATGAAAAAAAGACAGAAAAACAATATTAATTACATTGTGTTATTAAATCTTTGAGATTTCCCCAGGCCCTTTGTTGTCAATGTGAACTCCTATTTTGAAGGCTGTTTTAAAAAAGATGTAACTGGAGCATTAGAAACCTGAGCCATCTGCATGAAACAGCGTGAATTTTAGCTTTCGTTCAACAAAATATGCTTTTTCACTTACAACACTTAAGCATACAAAGACAGGTCGGGCTTTGCAAGCTTCATTTGAATAAATCTCTTTCAGCCCTAGTGAAAAAAGGTGTTCTGCATCTTGGGAATACACTTCAGGCTGCTTTCTGAGCTCTGACTGAAATGTTTAAAATCTCATTGGGAAAAAAAGTTCCTCTCCATTCCAAGGAATCAGAAGTAAAATGTGACTTCTTGTACTTTTCCCTATTGATTTGAGGATATTAAATTAAACAAAATTAATACATTAGTATTTCCATTTTAGCTACTTAACTATTTTAGCTACCTCATAAATTGTGATTCAGTGTTGATGTTTTTTTTTATATTTATTTATTTTATTTTTTTTACATAGCATAACCTTATGGCTTGTGGTCGATGCTAAGTGGAATTACAGTGTAATTTTAGTCATACCAAGTCTTTTCTTAGGAATTAACCAACAAATCTGAGAGAAATGTAGATATTTCCAATAATTTGGTGTTGTTTCCAGTGACATTCTGCCTTTAAATTGTCCATGTAGAAAAGACTTAATGGTTATATGCTATTAAGTCTTTAGCCTCAGTCATTAGCTAGTAGCTCAGCATTCATGTGTACCAGTTTCCTAGCAACAATGTTCTCACAAATTAGCTTTTAAACTTACATTTAAACTTACATTTAAGTTATAGATTAAACTTATAAGATATTCTAGCTAATTCCACCTCCTACAGACTATCTCCTACACTATCTACAGACTGGACGTCTTTTCATATCTTTCCTCACCTGTATTTCCACAGAAAAAAAAGTTCCTTGCTATTTTTCTTGTCGTAGTACATTGATGAATTTATGTATATACTGTAGTCTAGTGTAGAGGTCATGGACTGACGTATTTCAGCGGCAGAGCTAATAAACATCTGAGGAAAAAAAAAATAGCCGTAGTTCAGTGACACCATTTTTCAGAATCACACATCGCACTATTATACACCATTTTGTAGTATTAATAGTGTGAGTAGTGTGTGTCGTACTGAAAAAAATTATGCACTTATTCAACCGAAAAAACGAAGTGTGGAATGTTGGACATTACATGCACTCAACGGTCACAGCTTTGCTTATGCAGCGGAAGAGGGGAGGGGCTACCAGGCGCTGACGCTGGCTCAGATTTTCTCAGAATAAAAGAAAGGGAGTGTAAATACAAAATACACACTAAATCAAGGCGTAATTACTATGTTTTGCCTTTGTGGGACGCTATGCTCCTTAAATTTTTACATTGCCAGCAGGGATAGCCAAAAGCACAACTTACTATGTTGATTTTGGATCGTGCGAGCAGAATTCACCTTCAGGGACGATTACGCCTCCACCTGATGGTAACTGAGGTCATGTTGGGCATAAAAGGTAACACTGATATAAACAGTAAAATGTTAGTTGACTATTTTCTGCTAAAGCTAGCGGGAGTCGCATTATGTGCGTTTAACGTCATTTGCCATTGACTGAGAAATGGCTTATCCCTTTAACCTTCTTCTCAACCATTTGGTAGAGCACATTTTGACTCACTACATCTTACTGAAAAATGTGCTGAACTTAACTCAGCCTGATTGAGCCATCTCTACCACTCAGCTTAGGTATGTTATGTTAAAAACATTCACTAAATGTTTCTGTGTCTTGAAATAGTGTGCCTTTTCAGTTTGCCTCTTTACAGGAAGTTAACAACAAAAAAGTCACTCCAGACATCCGCCTCTGGGTTTTATTTGACTTTTTCTAAAAGTTTTTGGTATTTGGTAAATGTATTCATACTTTTACCATGAAGTGACTTCTGGCCTATACTAAAAAGGCCTATACTGTCACCGATGTAGCCAATCACTTGCTTTTATATAAATTGCTTAGCTTAAGGCAGCTCATCAGACCAGAGACTAGTAATTTTTCCATTTTATTTATCCACTCTGGTTTGATTAGCAAACTGCCACCAGGGCTTTTAAAAAAAGACAACGACGAAAACAATGTTTAGACAAATGGACAAAGAATTGTGCCGTTTGTTCTTCCCGGGGTCAAATTCAAAACAGATGTATCTGTATCCATGCCACTAGTCAAAAGTGGTAACATGAAGCACCAATGAAACAAAATATAACACTTTGAATTGTCTTATTTATAGCCATAAACTTGATTAAACTTTAAGGTTAAGGTAACTGTCACCATTCATGACCACCATATCATGTTAGTTGCTTATCCAGATGTTTGTAAGCAAAGACTTTTATGTAGCTGGACCAGATGTTAGTTGAGTACTAACTAGACTAAATGTTTTGACCTTTTTTAAATGTATTCCTTCACTTTGTTAAAAAAAAAAAAAAAGAATTGCAGCATACAGTAGATATACACTGTCCTTTGTCTTACTTTCTCTCTATTTATTCAACAATTCTAGTTTCTGTATAGGTGTGTGTGTGTGTGTGTGTGTGTGTGTGTGTGTGTGTGTGTGTGTGTGTGTGTGTGTGTGTGTGTGCGCGTGTCCCTTAGGGGTGTCTGCAGTCGGTGAGATAAGAAACGAGTGTAGGATACTAGGGGATAGTGTTCACAGAAGCCAGGAGATATTATCTTCTCTCTCTCTCTCTCTCTCTCTCTCTCTCTCTCTCTCTCTCTCTCTCTCACCCTGGCTGCCTCTTTCAGTACACGTCCCTCAGCCTGCACACCACACACTCTTCCCTACCCCCTTTCGACCCTCTTTCCTAACTCTTTCTTCATTCCTCTGTTGTCCTTTTCCACAAACCATTTACTCTAGCACTCTCTCCGGCGTCTCCCCCCCGCTCCCTCGCTCGCTCCCCCCCTTGTTTCTATGCAATCTCTGCCTCTCTTGTCTTATCCGTCCTGTTTGTGCGGCTCCACACACTCTCCACTCCCGATAAAGCGAACGCCTGAGACGAGGAGAAGAGTAGAATTGCTTTTAGGGGAAGAACAAAAATAGGCACCGTGCTGTTTCAGCTCATCCATTGTGTGTGTGTGTGTGTGTGTGTGTGTGTGTGTGTGTGTGTGTGTGTGGTCATGTATTTTATTCTTTGTGAGGGCTAAGTGTTCCCTTGATGATGAAAAAACATGACAGTTTTCACACTGCAGGGACATTTAATTGAACCCTATGAAATTTTTTCCCCCCTCTACGTATACATAACATATTTTTTTTAAGATAAGATTTCAAATTTTTGACTACTGAACTTAAGATAAAGATTAGGTTTTGTTGTAGCTGTAGTATTAGGCAGCTAGAACTAGCTAGAGTAATGAATACTGCAAGCTAAGTAGACTAGCAAGATGGCAAACTTTATTGTAAAACCAGGAGCCACCTAGCAAGCTGTCTGATGTTATGCTAACTATTTTTACATTACTTTTTTTTTTTTTGGTTCTGTGGGGGCATTTAGCATTGTTTAGCTACAGTAAATAAATTTGAAAGTTTGCTAACAAGCTAGATAACATCAGGCTAAAGATAATACTGGGTTATTAACACCAGGAGCTAAATTCTCTAGCAAACTAGCTAATGTTAGGCTAATTATTTTTTACTAGGTTTTAGTGACAGCCTAAAACAAAGTGTTTTTTTTTTTTTGTTTGTTTTGTTTTATTTATTTATCAAAGAGAGAGAGAGAGAGAGAGAATATAAGCTCCAATATGTTGCCTAGTTCTATGTACTGGTTGCATGGAAGCCTCGAATCAACTAACAGGTGGTAGCTAACAATATAATGTAACTGATTGCAAGCTAGTTAGCTAGTTAAGTGCATTAATACAAGTGAAGGTAAATGATATATTATCATTATCCTCTTTTTACCAAAGTTTCTAAAGTAGCATATTGTGCCCTGAGATATAAAAAAAAATTCTCAGCTTTGAGGTGCAGTGTTCTCTTCTAGCATCACATGTAAAAGGTATTTGAGTCTGGCTAGCATCTTTATTTTATCCGGATATGTTTAAGTATGAGTTACTTAAGCAGGACAGCTTTGCACTAGACTTTATTTTCCCCAGTTTAGTCAGTGTTTTCACCTTCCTACATGTTCCTAATTCTGAAAAAAAAAAATGGTCTGTCATCCTGGCATGCAAATAAAAACCTTTCTACAGCTAGATAATATCTCAGCCGATGTGTGTAAAGCGTTACATTTAAACACAAACACTAAATGAAAACCAAATGAAAAGGAAAGGTTTTTTTCCCCCTCTCTGTTTGTTGGCCATTTGCTCAGACTCAAAATACACTTCCTGTTTTGGTGTACATACTAAAAAAGTCCTTACGAAATGCCTTGAAGCACGCAGCGTTATTCAATGTGTTGAAATAATTTCCACTGAAACAGGAAGTCAGGACGGGACATGTCAAGTGGCTCGTCCCCCTTAAATACTGTGCATTCAAGTCCTCCTGGGAAGTTTGTATTTACGAGACGGGAAGTCGTAATTACGACATCAGATGCGTTCAAGTCACTTTGGTCGGAGCAAGATGGCGGTGTACCTTCTCTTAATTACCTTACAAAAAATACAGCAAGGTTTTTTTAAACTCTACTTCTAGAAAATGAAGAACAAAGAATGCGCATCAGGTGGGTTTTGCTTTTTTGTGTTTTTAATCAATTTATGAAGCAATATATCGTTACATATTATATCGTAATTGTACAATGCTGTCATATTTTGTACAGGAAATTAGCTTGTTTTATTGTAAACATTCAATTTCAACAAATTTACCGTCAACTACAGGCGTTGCATCCATCCATTGATGTTTTCTTACTGACATGCCCTCAACTCGGAAACTCTGTGCTCAAAGAAAATACGTGTTTCCCCACTCGTAATTACGACTTTGTGTGCGTTCAACTCATAAATACGATCTTTCCAACACGACTTGAATGCACCAATAGCCAAGTACCGTACTTGACAGTTAGGACCATGGATTTATATAATGTTAGGGGCGGGACACTTCAGATTCTAGAGAGCGTTTGATTGGACATAAAATCAGATGAGACCCTGAAGTGCAGAATGATGTCATCGTAATTGTTGATCCATATCGGTGGTAGAGAGAGACTGTACATTGAACGCGTATATCTTCTAAATGTGAATTTTGTCATTGTTTCGGAGCACACTAGCTCATAGATAACCTTAAGGATAGCATATTCATACTAAAAGGCACAAAACTTTCATTTTGATTTCATGGGGAGTGTAAGGTTAGCACTAAAATAAGTTGTAGTATTATTAAGTACATAGACGATGCAAATGAATGGAAATACAAAATGATGGTTCAGCACCTACAAAGATATTAATACAACACGGTGTGTGTTTGTGTGTGTGTGTGTGTGTGTGTGTGTGCCTGCGTGTGTGTGTGTTCTGAAGCATGGACACGTGTCCCCTGAGAGTGCTAGCATGTTCTGTAACATGGCAGAATGACAGACCCTCAGAGGAGTGAGCCAGGCTGTCGCACTGAGCGCTCCCCGTCGCTAATGAGTCAGAGTTAATTAAAAAAGCCAGGCAGGGCCGCAGGAGGCCAGCACACTCACACCGACGATGGCGCAGCCAGGGTTAAACACACGCAACGGACAGCGGGGAACATTAATGCTGACTCATGCTCAAGCCTCAGGGAGTGCGCGTGAGTGTGTGTGTGTATGTGCGCACGTGTTTGTGTATGTGTGTGTGCCCATGGTGTCCCTGTAGTGCTGCTGAGTGCTTTGGGTTTCTTCTTCCTCAGCTCTTATCCTTAACTTAAACAATCTCTTTTAAATTGTTATCCCAGTTTGCTTGAGAAAAGATATTTTCATCCTTATGTGCTCGGCGAAATTTGTCATGTGGACCTGAAAAACCAATTAAAAGAACTTTTACACCGTAAGAGATAATGTTGAGGTAATTTTGACCAAGGTGAAATAAGAGAATATAAGAATAAGAGATGAAAATGATTTTCACATTCTTTAGACACACACGCACACACACACACACACACACACACACACACACACACACACACACAGGCACACAAGAGCTGCAAGAAGCTTTCCACTAACATCCATTCATTTCTGGTAATCTTCGATTAAAAAATAAAGATGCATCTTAACCGTTTTATCATCCAGCCCTGATCCGCTTCCAGAGAAATTGGACGCTCATTCATTTCAGTCATTTAATCCAAGCAAGCTCGACTCTCACTTCATAGCTTCAAAATTTATTCGCGTTTCTACGACAGTACAAATAATGACCTCATAAACCTGCGGCGTAATGAAAAAGAAGCTCACTCATATACGTTCACCAGAACAGCCAGAAGTGTTATTTATCATCCATGCTAGACATTACAGCCTGTTATTGTAGGAATTGTAACAAATAATTTCATATAGCAAAGTTCCGAACTGACTTGATGAATTTGTTTGCTGTTTGTTTCAATGCTTACATCCAGGAAAGTGTGAACGTTCAGAGTTTCAGGGTTTAGTTTGAGCTGCGCTGACGATTAACAGAAATGATTCCATCTGCAAATATTTCGGGAAAAAATGCATTGTACAGATTTAGAGCTTGATTTGCAAACATCTCGAAGAATTCATGAAAGCAGTCTACAAACATTTGACATGTGAGCAATAAAACAGGACGCTGAGTGCTGTTATAGAAAAATAATCAACGACAAGAAACTTCAGCTGTGAAACTTCACTTACGTTATATAGAATTAAATTTGTGCCAAAAGTATTGAACATAACGTTTCAAGAAAGGAACAAAAACATACAATGAGAAAGAAGAAAAACACTGAAACTGAAAACAGTGAACTCAGTGGCAAAAATGTAACATGGTCTTCAAATAAACATCGTTCTTTCGTAACAGCTTTCTAAACTCTGTTTTCACTAATCATGGTTAATGAATGCGCTGCCAGAGTTCTTGTTTACGCTTTCAAAGTTTTCGTTTACGCTCCGCAATTTCACGTTCGCCTTTCTGGCACAAACCTCTCGTGTGGGCGGGGCTTAACAGTTTTTTACTCTCATTGGCTAGTGAGATTTGGATGGACAGCTCCCTGACCTGGAAGTAGAGACTTCAGTGGAGAGCGTTCTGGATGCGGTTCTCTGTATAGTTATAGTGTTTGTACTTTGTAGTGGAACTTACTTACTTATTCAGTCAGAATATTAGTTCGTAATTATTGAGGTTAGGGGAGTCTCATACGACTATTTTTTTTAGATGAGCTCCCAGGAGCGGCCCGGAGCATCGTCGTCGTTATCATCATCATCATCATCCTCCTCCTCCTCCTCAGCTGGACACTCGAGCTGTCGATCCAAATCTCACTAGCCAATGAGAGTTTAAGCCCCGCCCAAAACTCTGGCAGCGCATTCATCAACCATGATTAGCGAAAACAAAGTTTAGAAAACCGGTAACAAAGAACAATGTTTATTTGAAGACCATGTTACATTTTTGCTACTGAGTTCACTGTTTTCAGTTTCAGAGTGTTTTTCTTCTTTCTTTCTATATTTTTGTTCGTTTCTTGAAAAGTTACGTTCAATACTTTTGGCACAGATTTAATTCCATAACATTATAGCAGCTATAAACATCTTTTTTGTTGTTGTTGTTTGTTTGTTGGGGGGTTTTTTTGGTCAAGTTTGTCATGTTAAAAAGAAATTCAAAATGTAAAATCCACTGCCATGAAAATCTTCGCATGTTGTACAGCTTTACCCATGACACTGTCACTGGAGACTCCTTCCACAAACAATAAATAAACATCTCCTCGCAGAAAACTTCACCATACTTACGATTATACACATTTTTCTATCTTTTACTATAGAAACGAAGACAGATTGCATTTTAATAAGCAAAAGCTTGTACGGGATTTGAAACCTAGACGCAAAGTAAAAATCAAACACCTACGCCAAGTGTTTTTTTCCCCCCTAACACCTAAGCTGAAGGTTAGATATATTGCGTACTTTAATATAATCATATTATTGTACTTATTTAAGATCTGAACAGATGGTATGGGTCTATGGGACATCCATTACTAGGTAATAAACAGAACATGAAGGTAAACCGTCTCAGCAAGATTTATTTTTTCGCTTCCTAGAATTAATCTACTGTAGGTTTAGTGTTAAAATACGAATTAGCATAAACATTAGCATTTATAAATATTAGCAATTAAAACAGATTTCGCGTAGTCATATTTACCCACTTCATTTGCAATTGGCATGCTAATTGTTGTACTTTTTTTTTTTCTCGCCATTCCCTTAAGGGGGACCTTTCTTTTTTTTTTTTTTTTTTTAGTATTACAGCAAGGACAAACTTGTTTTTTGGAGAGATACCAAGCATATGCGAGGAAAATTAGCATTTTTGGGATGTAGCAAAGTGCATGCTCTTCATAAGCACAACACGCACGCACGCACACACACACACACACACACACGCGTGCGATGCAGGTGCGCAGGTGAGGATTAGATGGAACTGAACATATGGACACTCTTGAGTTGTCACAGGAATAGATGACAGCAGTTCTCTGTCACTCACCCTGTCTTTCTGTTGTGCCGTCATCCCTTTTCTGCATCTCTAACCCATGCAGCATGTGCAGTCTCACTTTCTTTCCCAAACACACACACACACACACACACACACACACACACACACACATGTCAAAACAAGATTGCGATTCAGCCGGAGGATATCTGACGGCTTGTTGACTGCACGTTTGCACCCTTGTCTCGTCCGTCAGATTTTAACGAGAGAACCACCTCGTGTGCTTATTTTTGCTGTTGTATTGATGGTATGCACTAAAACAAGGTTTGACTTTTTTATGTCTGTTCTTTCATTCTGAGTGCTTATTTCTTTAATGTAAGGAATGTCTCTTTCTCTATCTTTCCACCTCTCTCTCTCTCTCTCTCTCTCTCTCTCTCTCTCTCTCTCTCTCTCTCTCTCTCTCTCTTAGGCTGTGCCTTTCTCACATACTGTGCCAGAGAGTCAGCGCTGAAAGCCCAGACGGCCCTGCATGAGCAGAAGACATTGCCAGGGGTAGGTCATCCTATTTCTCGAGCCAATGCATAGAGACAGGCCCTGCTGCAGAAGCAAAAGTCCAGGGGGTGGAGCTGGACCCGATCCAACTCCGCCTATAACCCTAACCCCTAACCCCTAATCCACGAGATAGTGTACAACAAGGAACAACGCAGTTCCGAAATCCTAAACACTTCAGCCTGAAATACACTGAGTTGTCTCCACCCCCTGGACTTTTGCGTCTGCAGCAAACAGGTACTTGTATATGTGTGTATATATACTCACTATATACACACTACACAAATGCTAACTCACAAATATACTAGTTGCATTTTCTGTCGCCCTCTCTCTCACACACACACCCATATATTACAACCAGACGTCTACTTTCCATAGCTTCAGAAATCACCCAATCTTATTTATAACTTGTGTGCGAAAGCACAGTGTGTGTGTGTGTGTGTGTGTGTGTGTGTGCACGCGTTAACATCTGCACACATCTGCACACATTTTTATGGCATAAAAAGAAGCAAAAGAAGCCTCCCTTCACATATTGTTGCTGTTGCATGTGTGTCGGCGTGTGTGCGCGCAAGTGTGTGTGTGTTTTGATGTGTCTCTGTCAGCTCTTGCTCGGTTCGGTTCAGTTTGGTGTGCTCTGTTTTAATGAAGCCTCTAGGGAGGTCGACAGTCGCCATATCGAGCTGTACATCTCTGATGCGAGTGATTATGACGTAGATGCAGAGCAGAGACAGAGAGCGAGACAGAAGAAGGGAAGAGACTCCGCTTTGGGCGCTATGTCCTTTCACTGTCTCTTGCACACACACACACACACGCACACACACACACACACACACACACACACACACACACACACACACCACAGACATTTTCAGTGTTCTATTCTGGATTAACAGCTACAGTAGCTACATCTTTTGCACCTCTCAAAAATCTTTGTTCAGCTGTGTTTGATACAGCAGGTTTCCCATTGCACATATAAGAGCTAATATCATTAACCAGGGTTGCCAAAATTTCCAGTTTAACTACATCTCAAAAACCACATGGAAAAGACCTAAAACTACCCCCAAAAATGGCCATTGGAAAAGACCTAAAACTACCCCTGAAAATGGCCATTCTTTTTTTTTCTCAGCCTTTGTATGGGAAACAAGATCACCATACTGCACATGCATTTCTGACATTATCCACTCCATAATCCCACTCCCCGTTTCCCAAGCTTTGCAATATATCTTACAGTAGAAATAGTTCTGAACCTCATAGACACGATGTCCGCACTTACACTTTGCCTTTGTTTGCTGAAATTTGTTCCATTTAATCCCGTTTATTTGCTATGAAACAAAATCCATCCATCCATCCATTTTCCATACAGCTTATCCTACACAGGGTCACGGGGGAGCCTGGAGTCTATCCCAGGGAACTCAGGGCACAAGGTGGGGGACACCCTGGACGAGGTGCCAACCCATCGCAGGGCACAATCGCACACACATTCACATACCCATTCACACACTACGGACAATTTGGAAATGCCAATCAGCCTACAGCACAGGTCTTTGGACTGGGGGAGGAAACCGGAGCACCTGGAGGAAACCCCCAAAGCACGGGGAGAACAAGCAAACTCCATGGTCACAGGGTGGAGGCGAGATTTGAACCCCAGAGGTGCGAGGAAAACATGCTAACCACTAAGCCACCGTGCTCCCGAAACAAAATCTTCATAGATAAATAAAACAAGATGTTCATAGAGCGAGTATGCGTATGAGTATGGAGCTGTAAGTGGGGCAGTATGTACCCTGCCCCATGATTGCATAAAATCTAGTAAAGTGAGCAAATCAATGGAAAATTGATTTATATCTGTCAAATATCTCGAGCTAGGGGGCACAGTGGCTTAGTGGTTAGCATGTTTACCTCACCCCTCTGGGCTTAGGGATTTGAATCCCGCCTCCTCCCTGTGTGCACCGAGTTTGCATGTTCTACCTGTGCTTCAGGGGTTTCCTCCGGGTACTCCGGTTTCATCCCCCAGTCCAAAGACATGCATTGTAGGCTGATTGGCATTCCCAAATTGTCAGTAGTGCATGAATGTGTGTGTGCGCGATTGTGCCCTGCAATGGGTTGGCACCCTGTCCAGGGTGTACCCCCATCTTTTGACCCGACTTCCCTTGAAGAGGCTCCAGGCTTCCCCACAACCCTGTGTAGGATAAGTGGTATGGAAAATGGCTAGAAATATTTTGAGAGCGTACTTAGGTCCATATACAATATGTTTTATATTTCCCCCATTTTCTGTCCATGTGAGTGAGTGTAACTTGACCATTCTGTGGTTTGGTGTTAATGGCTGTTCCGCTGATGTGTAAGTCATGGTGAACCAAACCCACGTCTCATTATGAGGACACAGAGCCAAGGAAATGTAGAGTCAACCGCCTCAAACAACTTTAATTGAAGTCAGTACTCTTGGTTTTGTTTAATAGGAACACTAATTAGCAATCAGAGGTGTGACTTTGTGGGACCGGCATTACTGTTAAACAAACCTTGACGAGAGAGTGATTGATTAAGTGTCGATTAATTTTCTATAACAGCACGACTTGGACAGTAGTTCCAGCTGCCAGGTTTACGTTAACGCGCTCATTCTAATACGTTATCGTTTCTATAGTATCAACTGCAACACAGAAAATTGCTGTGTTATAAGATGATTAAAACACTCCCAAAAAAGCAAAACATGTTGAGCCGCATCACACCACCCCATCGTTGGTTCATTTCCCATAACAGCACACACTCATGTTTACTGGGTGGTGTCTCTCTCTTCTGTCGTGTCTCTTTCTCACTGCTGTTCGTCTCTCTCACTGTTCCATGTCTCTTTTACTGTGTTCACTGTTTTCACTGTTTCATTGCTGCATGCCTCTCTGTGTGTGTCTCTCTCACTCTGCTGTATGTCTCTCTTCCTCAGTACTGTATGTCTCTCTCACTACTGCATCTCTCTCTCTCTCTCTCTTACTGGTATGTATGGTACACTGCTGTGTGTGTCTCTCTCTCACTGATCCATGTCTCTTTCACTGCTGTGTCTCTCTCTCACTGCTTTGTGTCTCTCTCATTGCTGAGTATCTCACTCTGTGCTGTGTCTCTGTCACTGCTGTCTCTCTAACACTGAGCGTGTCTCTATCTCTACTGTCACTCTCACTGCTTTGTGCCTCTCTCACTGCTGCTAGTCTCTCTCTCTTTCACCTCTGCACATTTGCCTTACTGCCTTATTGTCTTTCTCATTGCTGTGTGTCTCTCTCTCACTGCTGCATGCCTTTCTCATTGGTGTGTATCTCTCACTGCTGCATGTCACTTTCACTGCTGTGTGACTCTCCCTGTGTGTCTCTCTCTCTCTTTCACTGCTGTGTGTATCTCCCTGTGTGTCTCTCTCACTGCTGTGTGTCTCTCCTTGTGTGTCTCTCTCACTGCTGTGTGACTCCCCCTGTGTGTCTCTCTCTCACCGCTGTGTGTCTCTCCCTGTGTCTCTCTCACTGCTGTGTGACTCTCCCTGTGTGTGTGTCTCTCTCTATCACTGCTGTGTGTATCTCCCCGTGTGTCTCTCTCACTGCTGTGTGTCTCTCCTTGTGTGTCTCTCTCACTGCTGTGTGACTGTCCCCGTGTGTCTCTCTCACTGCTGCATGACTCTCCCTGTGTGTCTCTCTAACTGCTGCATGTCTCTCATACAGGTTGAACTACTGAACACAAGACACAGCGAGTTTGTTTATTTAATGGAAGCACACATACAAACACAAGTGTGCTGACATTATGTATGGAGGGCATTAGGTAGGGTGTACAGCTCCATTATGTAATACACTGTTTAGGGACAGAAGAAAGTAAACAGGAAACCATTTGGGATGTGGCCTAACTTTGGGATGTGGCCTAAAAAGAAATGTAAGATCAAGCTAAACAACTACTGTAAATAAATAAGGAAAAATCAATCTGAATCTCTATCCTTCTGAGACTTCTATCTTTCGCATTTCTGTCACTCTTCCATTTTACTCTCTCTCTCTCTTTCTCCCCTCATCTCTTCCTCCCCAGAGACCTTTCTCCCTCTTTTATACCCTCTCTCTCTCTCTCTCTCTCTCTCTCCTTCCTGTCCCCTGTCCTCTGTATTACTATCTCTCTCTCTTTTATACCCCCGCTCTTTATATCTCTATCCCTCTGAGACTTCTCTTTGTCCATGTCTCTCTCCTTATGCTGTACTCTCTCTCTCTCTCTCTCTCTCTCTCTCTCTCTCTCTCTCTCTCTCTCTCTCTCTCTCTCCACCTATACCTTTCCTCTATCTGACTCTCTCATGGGTATCCCTATTTTATACTCTCTCTCTTTTATACTCGTCATCTCTCTTTCATTTCCCTTTCCTTTCCCTCAGTCACTCTTTCCTATCTCTATCTATCTATCTATCTATCTATCTATCTATCTATCTGAATCTTCATCTTTTGTACTTTCTCTTTTCTTCCTTTTTAAATTCTCTCCATCTCACTCTTCAGATCTCTCACCTTTTCACTTTTTCTCTTTTCTGTCTCTCCCTCCTTTAACCTCTCTCTTCCCTTTCATTCTTATGCCCTTCTTTTATACTCACACTTCCAAGCTTTCTCTCTCTTTTATAGTTACTCACGCTCTCTATTCTTTCGTCTCTCTCTCTCTCTCTCTCTCTCTCTCTCTCTCTCTCTCTCTCTCTCTCTATCTCTCTCTCTCTCCCTCTCTCCCTCTCACTCGCTCGTTTTTTCCAGTTCACTTGACGTCTTGATAGATTTTAGGAAAGTTGTTTTTTTATGTTCGAAAGGTCTGATGATGTGCACCATCCCGAGCTGCTGTCAGCCTGAAGCTGAGAGAAGGCGAGAAGGAGAGAGAAAGAAAGAGGCGTCCAGGCCGAATGCTAATGTTAGCCCCAAGCTAATGATACATTGACCCAAACACAGCCAATAGTGCTGCTCGGCCCAGCCTGCCTTTTACGTAATGCTTCCGATCCTCTTCCACTCTTTCTGTTTTATTGTCGTTCAACAGAGTGGAACATAAAAGACATAAAGTGCAAACAGTGTGTCAAGTGCAAAAGAATATCAGTGTAAGGACAGTCTACAGTTCCGGT
The DNA here is from genome assembly GCA_023630585.1 of Cranoglanis bouderius. NCBI lineage: Eukaryota > Metazoa > Chordata > Actinopteri > Siluriformes > Cranoglanididae > Cranoglanis > Cranoglanis bouderius. The sequence goes on from CM042541.1 coordinate 5,955,039, forward strand.
AGAATAATAACGGCTGCACAATGCGATAAATACTTCCAGCAAAGAGTTTCATCAGTATGAATAAATTCAAACTGCAATATGCATCAGTGTTACCATAACAACCAGAGGCTTGAGTAACAAGTAGCAAGTGTTACTTCAGCATTTTACCTGCATATACATGCACTTCATTTGTGTACGTGCATTTTGTCATTATCAGCAAACATACTCCAAATTAGGGATGGGCCATATGATGATATTATATCAATATCATGATAAATTATGGCACAACACAATTATGACACAATACAATTGTATTGTACCTGTATATCTTGGAGTACATATTATTGTTGTATTAGTGAGCTAATGTTAGATATCCATTCATATATTATAACTATCTGGTTGTGTGCTGTGTTGGCATATGGATATTTATTTAATGTCTCATTTTTATATTGAGTATTTCTAACATTAATACCTAATACTTTAATTAGCACTCTATGCGGTTATGCGTTTGAAAGAAATTTGTCATGATAATATTATAAACTGATAATCACAAAAAAAAACTATTTTGTTCTTAAATGGGCCGAAACACTGCGACAAATAAATTGTGTTTTCAATAATCAGAGTCATCATTGTAGCCAGAATTGTATGCACAGATTCAGACTGTAATCTGCGAGTAATTAGATCCAAAAGTTTACATGTCGATTATCCTTCTATTTAACGGATCATTAAATGGATTAACCACCTCTTTCAGTTGGATAACAAAAAACAAAACAAAAAATCATTTCAATTGGCCTCATTTGATTTAGTCCATTCCAGGAGCTATGAACTGCACAACACAAATAGAATAGCATCGGGGTGAACTAGAGGGGCAGAGAGAGTGTGTAAATAACATGAGATTGTAAACCATCATGAATCAGAATCTGAATCACAATTAGAATCCAAATAAGAAAGGGAATCAGATACAAAATCACAACCAAAGTCAACATCATAATGAGAATCTGCATCACAATTTTAAAAATCCGAATGATAATCATAATTACCATGAGAATCAGAATTATAACGAGAATCGGAATCAAAATCAGAATCCGAATCACAATGAGAATCAGAATGACAGTGAGAATTCAAAATCAGAATTCCCATTGTGACTCAGAATCTAAATCACAATGGGAATTCAAATTCGATGAGAGTCAGAATCTTAATGAGAATCAGAATCAACCTGAGAATCACAATCACAACGAGAATCCAAATCAGAATGAGAATCAGAATTGCAGTGAGAATCAGAAGCAAAATTTGAATCAGAATTGCAGTCAGCATTCGAATCGGAAATCGAATTAGAAAAAGAATCAGAATGAGAATCAGAGCCAAAGTGAGAATCAGAATCACACTGAGATTCAGAATCATAGTGAGAATATCAAACACCACAATCCAAACACAATGAGAATCTGAATCAAACAGTGGGAATTCAAATTAGACTGAGAGTACGAGTCTTAATGAGAATCAGAATCAACCTGAGAATCACAAGCACAATGAGAATCAGAATCAGAAACAAAATGAGAATCCAAATTAGAATGAGAATCAGAATTACATTGAGAATCAGAATGACAATCAGAAATCAAATCATAATTTGAATTAGAAAGAGAATCACAATGAGAATCATAGCCAGAGTGAGTATCAGAATCGCACTGAGAATCAGAATCACAGTGAGAATAAGAATCAGACTCAGAATCTGAATTAAAATGAAAATCTGAATCACAATGAGAATTCAAATCAACGTGAGAATCAGAATCACAATGAGAATCCAGATCAGTTTGAGAATGGGAATCAGAAACAAAATGAGAATTCAAATTACAATTTGAATCAAAATGAGAATCAGAGTGAAAATCTACATCAGAATGAGAATCAGAGTCAAAACCTGAATCACAGTAATAATCTCCATACTCCTTTTCCTGACATAAACTTTGCAAGAAAAAGAAGATGTGTGTAGAGCGAGTATGGGGCAACATGATTCTTGCCCTAATGGGCCTCTTTTAGTGCTTGTTGTAGTTCCCAGTTTTGATCACTAGGTGCAATAATAACTCTAAATGAAGCTAAATGGAGTTGTGATCAGAATAGCCCATGACTGCACAACATCTAAAAAGGCGAGAAAATCAGTGGAACATCAACAACACTTTTAAAAAAAAAAATGAAAAGAGCTAATTAGTACTTCAACATAATGCAAAATGCATCTTATGAAGATTAATATTTGTCGAACAGCTTATAAATATCAACCTTCCCCTGGACAGGTGTAATGCGAGGTGCGTCAGGATCGAGCTCGGCACTGCAGACTATATTGATTTTGGCACAGGAAGTTTGTAGCACAGATTTCCGTGTCCGTCTGTGTTTACCAATGCGTGCACATGTGCATGAATATTCATATAAAAACTGGTCACCATTGAGTCACGTGCATGCTGTTTGCTATTAAAGTCATGTAAATACCTAGAACAACAACACACGCGTGTGTATGCAGAGAAGCCAAAACACACACGCTCCCTCACTCTCATAACAATATTTTTCAAACAGAAATCTGGTGCTGAGTGACTCAGAAGCAGTGGGTGGGATAAAGGCCATGGATCGATGCGTGATTTCTGACCTCATATAGAAACGCATTACCACATGTCACATGCCACACGCATGCTGCAGAGAAAGTGAAAATGATGGAGGGAGAAAAAAAGAGGACGGAACACAAGACCCCGTCACATTTCTATTCCCTCTTTCTCTCTCTCTCTCGCTCGCTCGCCCACTGTTGGCCGATTGTGTGAGATAATACTCCGACCCAGAAATCCATGCCATTGATTGACTGTGCAACCCACTTTCATGGCAGCTCTTTCAATAAGTCACCGCCGTGGTCAATATGAACTTGTTCTCCGAGCAAAAGAGGGATAAGGGAAAGGACCGGTGGATGAACTGTGCCTCAAACTTCCAGACAGTGAAACTCTCTTTACTCTTTCTGTCTCTGACACACACACTTTCGCTGTTGTCTTCATTCATATACAAGAAGAGCAGGCTGTTTTATTTTCGCAACTGGATTCAGATTTTTTTTTTTTTTTTTCGGATTTCTTCTGCTGCAGTTATTACAAATCCAAAATGAAAGCCAAAATAAAACAAACAAACAAAAAAAAAACATTTGAAGCAAAACGTTTGAATGTTGAAAGTAATGTATGGCTGAAATCCATCCCTCCATCCATTTTCCATACCGCTTATTCTACACAGGCTCGCTGAGGAGCCTGGAGCCTATCCCAGGGTACTCGGGGCACAAAGTGGGGGACACCATGGACGGGGTGCCAACCCATCGCAGGGCACAATCACACACCCATTCACACACTATGGATAATTTGGAAATACTAGTCAGCCTACAGTGCATGTCTTTGGACTGGGGGAGGAAACCGGAGTACCCAGAGGAGGCCCCCGAAGCACAGGGAGAACATGCAAACTCGGTGCACACAGGGTGGAGATGGGACTCGAACCCCCAACCCTGGAGATGTATGGCAGAAATATTATATGATATTATTTAATTAATGTTATTTTTCACACTCTTGCCTGCATGGTAACATAGTCACAAAAGAAAAGCTGTTCAGAGGGTAGGCACGTAAGATATTAATGCGCTCCTTCACAATCTTTATAAATAAATAAACATACACATTTGAAACATTTTTGTATCTAAAAACTCACAGAAAAGATGTAGTGATTGTAAAAAAAAAAAATAAAAAAAAAAAAAACCTCTACTAATGCTGTATTTTAAACTGTACTAGAGTTATGTCCAGTTTGGATGAGTCTGTGCCCATGATAGCCTCAGATTCTTGTTCTTGGCTGACAGGAGGGGAGCCCAATGTGGTTTTCTGCTGTTATAGCCCATCCACCTCAAGGTTCAATGTTTTGTGCATACTGAGATGCTTTTCTGCTCACCACGGTTGTAAAGAGTTACTATATTACTATAGTTACTACATCCTTCCTGGCAGCTCGAACCAATCTAGCCATATTTCCCTGACCTCTCTTATCAAAAAGATGATTCCACACACAGAACTATTGCTCACTCTATGTTTTTTTTTTGTTTTGTTTTGTTTTTCGCACCATTGTATGTGAATTCTAGAGACTGTTGTGTGTGAAATTCCCAGGGGATCAGCAGTTTCTGAAATACTCAAACCAGCCTCTCTGGCACCAACAACCATGTCATGGTTAAAGTCAAAGAAATCACACTTTTCCTGCATGATAACTAGATAAAAGCTTGTGTGCGGTGGGCATTCTGGCGCACTATGGATGCCGTCGCATCATCCAGGTGGATGCTACACACTGTTGGTGGTTGAGGAGGTTCCCTCCCACACTATGTAAAGTGCTTTGAGTGTCTACAAAAGTGCTATATAAATGTAACAAATTATTATTATTATTATTATTATTATTATTATTATTATTATTATTATTATTATTATTATATCTGCATGAACCTGCAGGTGTACAGGTGTTCCTAATAAAGTGGATGGTGAGTATATATATATATATATATATATAAAGCCTAATACATTGTTCATCACAGAAAAAGAACTGCTATATGAATTGTCAGTTATTCTCCGAGTAATATTCTGCCTCCCCAGTGAGAAATGCCCGTGACAGCACGGTGGTCGAGGGATAAGCAAACTTTACACGATGCTATTGCAAAGCCGACTCGGTTTAAGCACCGTGTGCACTCCGGAGCGACTGAGACAACAGGCAGATGATATAGCTGCTAATAACGGCGGCGGTGCGCAGACGGCAGTTGGGCTCTGTGATTTGTTGACGGTTAATATTGCGCCGCTGTGGTCTGGCCTTCTGTGGGAGACATATTCTACTGGAATAATAAACTCGGCAGCAGCGGGCATCCGTCCGCCATGATTGGTTTTATTGAAAGACATATTTTCACAAATCTTGTTCCAGGCCCGGTGGTGCAACAGCTTGGTAGCCGATCCGGCGCACGTGTGGATAACAACACGGGAATAAAAGTGGGACAGCGAGCCGCGACTCGGCCGCCTTTTAATTATTGATGGCCACTTCTGCCCTGGATTGCACAGTAATTGCATTACAGGTCACTTCTCAATAGCAATTTGTGAAAGTTGTGGTGATGTGTGCTGGGAAGCGATCAATAGGTGCTGTCCGTGATGCTGGATTCAGAATATCTCTCTCTCACTCTGTCTCTCTCTCTCTCTCTCTCTCTCTCTCTGTGTGTGCATGTTCTTGCTCATCTTTTGCTCGCGCACACTTATTTCTGGCTTATCATACCAATGAATATCTTCCTCATATATAAGCTTTCTCATAATTCATTCTTAGAATATTATATTTTCTGTTCAGGATCTCTTTTAAATGAATACTTCTTTTTTTTTTTTTTAACTTAATCTCTGTCTTTCTCTGTTGCAAGTGTGCAATAATTTTAACACATTTTCTTCTACAGGAAAAATTCATTTACTCACTAATTTATAAAATCCACAAAAGGTCTTAGAGTTCATTACGTTTCTATAACAGCACATCCCAAAATGTTTTATTCCCCTTATACCACAGCAATTAGCCAATGATTACATTTTTTAATAATTAAAAAATAATCATTTTTTTCTTTTTGTCCGTTTATAGTTACGTTATGGGACGTCTGTGAAACAAATTCCCGTTATCGCTTGTTATAGGAGCTATAAATGGTCTTACCCTCACCAGCTTCTTCTGAAGTCCTGAAGACTTTGTAATAGTGGAAACCTGACTGTTAGGAAGCACTGACACTGGAGACTCCTTCTATAAATGTTAAATAAACGTCTCTTTACACCAAGCTTCACCAAATCAATCATCATGTGTTTTTCTTTGTTAAATAGCGTAACGTTTCTTAATCCATGTATTATTTAGATTTAGATCTATCTAAACGTGAATGGATTAGAACAAGTGCATTAATATTAACCTGTGATTTGAACTACAGCCGAAACTACTGTCAGAGCTGCTGTTCTAGAAAATTAACCAACACCTTCAGGGTAATCAAGAACTTAACAGCGCTGTGGTATGATGTGATGTAATTTATCACATGTACTGTAATATTGGTATCCCACTGTGTTCCTCAGCCCTACTTGGGGCCGTTGAATCATATCCAGTCATAGCATAGGGTTTAGTCTCAGTTTTACTAGTGTTCTTTGGCACTAAAACTGTGTCCGTGTGCATAGCTTTATATTCTGACATTACTTCTGCTTGGTTATGGGAGAACCTATGGTTCTGAAGGTTATGAGTGAGCAATATGATGATTTTATACCAATATTGTGCCCACCTTTATGAAAGGTGCAAGGGTATCGCGAATACCTCTATACACTTACTCGCCACCTGCCAATCATGTGGCAGAAGAGCAATGTATAAAATAATGCGGATACAGGTCAAGAGCTTCAGATAATGTTCACATTAAACATCACAATGGGGGAAAATGTGATCTCAGTGCCTTGATGGGCTGGTTTGAGTATTTCAGAAATCTCCTGGGATTTTCCCACACAACAGTCTCTTGAGTTTTTACAGGATGGTGCGAAAAACAAAAAACACCAAACAACCATGGTGAGCAGAAAAGCATCTCAAAACAGTCAGCATACCAAAGCCTGAGGCAGATATGTTACAACAGCAGAAGACCACACTGGATCCGAAACTGGACAGCTGAAGGCTGGAAAAACAGTCCCTCCAGGTTTTTCGTGATTTTGCGATCGTAGAAATGAATGCAAAATCAAGCAAACTCAGCAATAATCGGAGGAGCTTGCGATTTTTTTTTTAATTACTGCAGATTTTCCGCAGATTTGGGCCAAGACGCGTCATGTGACGTCATCACAACACGTATTCAGCCAAAGCCCTCTTCCATTCACGTGCATCGAACATGAGTACAGCTAAAAGATCTCATTTACCAACAAACATCACTGCAAAAGACCGTGCAAAACAATTTCGTGCAATTGCGATTTTGCCAAATCAAGTATTTTTTTGCAAGAAAAAAAAAAAAAAACACAAAAAAACCACAAAAAAACTCCACAATTGCCATCACAAATTTTGAAAAAAGCCACAATTTTGGAAAAACGCCACAAAATCCTGTACGGACTGGAAAAAGACCCGGCGATGTTTTTCCAATCCTGAATTATCCAGTTTCGGTGGCCACCGTAGCCTCAGATTCCTGTTCTTATATCACTGATGAATGAATGAACAGATATACAGGTGTTCCTATTAAAGTGGCCGGTGAGTGCACTTCTGTGTAAAGTGTAGATATTGAATAAAAATATCTACACATAATGTTTTACCCTAGAGCATGCATTTCCTTAGCAGAGCTCAATATTGTGATACATATCATATACCGTGAAAATGTATTCCACCCCTACTAGACTTCATGAATATTCTTTGTTTTGTACGTCTGGCTTTCACTTGCTCTCTCTTTCATCTTGCACACACACACACCCACACACACACACACACACACACACACACGGTTCTTTCTCAGTGCACTGTTAGCCTCTCTGTCTAACCCTTTCCTTTTTCATTGCCTCAAAGCACGGTTAATTTCTTTTGCTGTCTCTTCCTTATTTCTCCCTCTGTCACACAATTGCTGTGTCATCCTCTCTCTCTCTCTCTCTCTCGCTCTCTCTCTCTGTCTCCTTCCTACATCATCCACGTCTCTGTTCTCTAAGGAGGAGAGTGGAGGAAACGGTGGATTTTGCCTGCTCTAAATGCAGCCAGTGTGTATGTATGTGTGTGTGTGTGTGTGGGATGCTGCTACCGAGGGACGAGACAGCAGAGCACAGGCAAGCAGAGGAAGCAGTATTTGTTAAATCATGCTTTCGTACTCCTGCTCTCTCTCTCTCTCTCTCTCTCTCTCTCTCTCTCTTCCTCTTGTTCACTTCATCTCTCATTCTGTCTCTTTCTCTCTTGCCTCTCATACTTATACAGTGTTTTTCCCCCCCTCTCTCTTTTATTCTTGCAGTGAGATTTTTAATTATTAATATTTTCCGGAATAATCACATCGGACTCGACAGGCCTGTCGGTCGTACAGAGAGAATTATACAGAATTATTGCATTGGCATTCTGTGCTTTCGGCCCTGCTGTGTTAACATGCTCTACCTACTCTGGTTGTGCGTCCGTGTCTGTGTGTGTGTGTGTAAATGTAAGCTGTAAACACGATCAAAACTGTGCGTTCAAGCAACCCAACTGGCCTTGCTTTGCCCTGACGCATGACTTGAATCAAACCTGTGGGTGGTTTATGCTTTATTTCCACGTTTTTAGTCCACGTGTGGCAAATTCATAGCAACTCAATTAAATATTTTCTTTTGCTAACAACTGCATACTTCAACGTCGTGACCAAGTTCACATTTTTTCAAAACTCTTCACACACACAGCTTAGCACATAATGCATAATGTGGAGGAAGCTCAACAGAATCTAAACCTAATTATAAATACTTTTTTTTAAAACGTGTTTTTACACATTTAACGAAGAAAAGTATTCAGAAGGAGATATTTATGTAACATTTATGGAAGTGGCTAGCACATTTGCCTCGCACCTCCTGGGTTGAGGGTTCGAAAAGAGTTTGCATGTACCCCCCCGTGCTTTGGGGGTTTCCTCTGGGTACTCCGGTTTCCTCCCCCAGTCCAAAGACATGCTCTGTAGGCTGATTGGCATCTCTGAATAGTGTGCGAATGTGTGCGCGATTGTGCCCTGCATTGCATTGATGTCCCCCATGTTCCGCCCCGAGTTCCCTGGGATAGGCTCCAGGCTCCCTGCGACCCTGTGTAGGATAAGCAGTACAGAAAATGGATAGATGGATGGATGGAAGGAGTCTCCAGTGTCAGCATACTGGTATCACTCTGACAAAAGATTTAAGGGTTAGAGTTCATACGTTTTCTTACGACTTCTTTCTCAAAATTCAAAATCCCACTCACCCGTTTATATCTCCTAAGATCACACTTATCTTGCATTAATTAGGTTTATTGGATACAGCAGATTATCGTATATGCAGTTCAATTCAGTTTTATTTGTATAGCACTTTTAACAATGGAAATTTGTCCCAAAGCAGCTTTACAGAAATATATAAATTCAGGATGTAGATTTTAAATGTATGAATTTATCCCTAATGAGCAAGCCAGAGGCGACGGTGGCAAGGAAAAACTCCCTGAGACGATATGAGGAAGAAACCTTGAGAGGAACCAGACTCAAAAGGGAACTTCTGCTTTATTAGCTTTAGTTAAAGTGTCTTTGAAAATCTTCTATATTGAATATTAAATCGTTTGACATTGTGGTCTTGCAAAATAAATATATTAGATATTAGATATTAGAAAAGCACACAGAAATGTATCTACAAGTTTACCCTCAATCTAAAGTAAAAAACGAACGTAATCAATGGAAGCCATTTTATTTCAGTTATGTTTGACTTTTCAGCTCCTCGGATCAGTTGGCCTAATTTTTTAAGCTGCATACAAACAGAATTATTCAGATTTTTTTCGTAGGAGCATTTAAACAAGAAATATGGTGTACTGTATATGAAAATCCAGTTAGTTCAGAAAAAAAAAGTTCATATCCTATGACTTTTCCTGTGACAGTCAGACGTACATACTGTATTGTCACGTCAGCACTTTTGCACCCTATAAGAAGAGCAAGAGTTAATGTGTGTCTGTGGTAGCTGACACACTGCAGTGGCTGAGCTGCATTATTGGAAGATTTAGCTCACTCGATTCAACATTTTGTCATTTTCAGCCCTCCGTGAGCTTCGCCTCTTATGGAGTTTCGTGGGTGTCACTAAATGTATGAATCATCTCTGATTTGGATTTATCAACATACACACATGAGCACTAAGACAGTCAGATTTAACGAAATGTTTGTAATCCATGCAACAATTTTTCATCCGTTTTGTCCGACAAAAACATTTACGCACAACTTTACTAAAAGATCGATCAACGTGGCTCATTGTTTGTCTTAAGTAAGCATTCAGTAAGTCTTTTTGGCTTATATCAGTGCCCTTTGGATTTATTTTTAACTTACAGTTGAGTCATTTCCCTTAAGTTGCATGCACGAACTCCTGAGCTGGCATCCCCATCCTCAAAAGTCAACAAAATGTGTGTGCTTCCCCCTTCCTCTGCCTCCGACTGTGTCTCACGCTCTCTCTCTCTCTCTCTCTCTATCTCTAGAGGGCCTGCTCACACGTCTGTGTGTCACCTTTCCGCATGGCAGAACAATCACTCTGACAGAGTTCTCTCTCTCTCTCTCCTTTCTCTAATATCTCCCTCTCTACACTTTTTTCTTTACCCAGAGGGACTCAGTCCAGTCCAGCAAGTTCCTCTCTGTCTCTCTGCTGATCTCTTTAATTCACACTTATCAGGGGCGGTGGTAGCTCAGTGGTTAAGAAGTTGGGCTACTGATCGGAAGGTCATGAGTTCAATTCCCAGCACCACCAAGCTCCCACTGTTGGGCACTTGAGCAAGGCCCTTAAGCCTCAACTGCCCCCTGGGTGCCACAGCAAAAATAGCTGCCCACTGCTCCGTGTGTGTGTGTGTGTGTGACTGCTCGCAACTTCTAATGTGTGTGCACTAACTTGGATGGGTTAAATGCAGAGGACAAAATCCAAGTATGGATTACCATACATTGGCCTTCACATGTCACTTTCACTTTATACTCTATCTATCTATGATGCGTATTAGGTGCATCTATTACACATAATTACTATTTATGTTATTTAACATTTAGGGAAGGAGTCTCCAGTTTCAGCACTTTGTAACAGTCAGTATGTTTTCCACCACAGGAAATGTCTTCAGGACAGAGGACTTTGGATTTTCAGGTTTCTCTGTAACATGATGGATGTTTTCTGTTTTTATTAACTTTTAGAGAAAGTGTGCAAACAAGAGTTTATAACTGCTATAATGTGAACATTCCACTAGATTAAATGTAACTATAAATGGATAAAAAGTACAAGTCATGCACTAAGGGATAAATATTGTAATCATTGGGAATTTGCTGTGGTGTAAGAGGAATAAAACACTTTGGGACATGCTGTTAGAGGAAAAAAATCGAAAAATTCAGAGGGTACAGTAATAGTAACTCCACTTTACGCTTTAAGTTGCTGATTGTTTCCTATAACAGCACGTTGTGTTAGCGAATTACCATTGTTGCTTGACATAGGAAAGGTCTCTGAATTATTTGCTATTTATCGAGACAAATAAGTACATTTCCATACCTAAATATAAAAATGACTGTTCCATGGCACTTTACAAGGAATTCATTGAACTTATTGTTGTGCTTAAGCTATAATCAGGATAAAAGCAATTATAAGCAGATTGGTTGAAGACATTTCGGAGACGTGTACAGTTTAGCTGTTTAGACCTGTCTAAATGCATTTATTAGACCTTGTAGTTTTCCCCTTTGTGTTTTTTCACTACTCGGCGGTCCGTTTTCAGTCTAACAGCTCGGCAAGTTTTGTTTTGTTTTGTTTTTTTCTCCAAACAGTCAAGAGTCGAGGTACATTTATCACACGTTAAATTGGACCCAAAAAAAAACCTCATAGCAAGCACTGGGCCGCCTGTTCAGTGGAGAGTCTTTGGTGCATTTGTAACGTCACAGAGCAGTTTCTTTTGCAGACAAATTTTCTGACCACTGAGACAGGACGGCACTCTGCTAAAGCCTGACTTGTCGGTATTGTAATAGCTGAACCAGCTCTCCTTAACAAATATAGATATGTTGAACTTGCTTCGTGATGTACCACCCCTGTCATACAATGCAACTTGGCTGCAGTTTTTCTGCTGCTTCTGATAAAGTTGCGTTTTGATTGCTGCGTGTGTCTCAAACTCACAGATGCAGTTTCATCCCCCCCGATGGCCTGTGCAGCAAAAAAAATAGCGTCTACATCATTAAGCTTTAGTAGATGTGTGCCATAATTAGGCTCTGAAGGTATGCTTAGTTTGCAAAACTTAATTAAAACACTGCAAATATGGATTTATGAAAGCGGCGTATCAGTAATTGTGTTTTATCAAGCTATGATGTAGCCTAATGCCAATTAGCCTTGTGAGAATGTCCATTCAGCAAGGAAGGAAACTTGTTAAACAGCCGGGATGTGTTGTTGTCAGCACAGACGAGCTATTGTGCTTTATTTCATTCTTTGCTTCCCAGTTGTGTTGCAGACTGTAACAATTTAAAGGTCGGGCAAGGAGGAGGCGGGAACCGGCTGAACATAAACATAAAGTTTAATAGTAAACGAAACTGAAACCAAACATAAAACACACAAACGGAACACAAAATGCACGTGTGTCTCTCTCCCCCCTCTCCCCCCCACCTTTCCCCGGTGCTTCCAGACGCTCCTTTATCTCTCTCTCCCATTGATTAGACAGATCAGTGCCAAGTGTGCATCCTCACAGCCTGGCCACACCCTCCTCCTCGCCACACAGACAAATTGCCTGCGTAACTGCTTGGAGACGCTAACATCCGCAACTTTTATCATGTCAAGGCTGGTTAAGGATCGGTGTATTTGAACTGACATGGAATTATACCTAAAAGAATACCTAAAGTAGTTTTTTAAAGTGGTGATTTCTGTAAAATGAACAACTTCAAGTCCAGCCTCAAGTTCATAAATGGCAAAACAGGAACCACGATTCAACGAGAATCCCGAAGCTGACTCTTTGACTGCAAAAGCGCTTATACAGTGCAGTAAATGTGGCCCCGGTCTGTTTGTCCCTTGTGTGAAGCGAGCTGAAAAAGTGCAAAGGAATAGTTTTATGTAAATCTGCTTGTCATTGGGTTTTATTGCGCTCTGTAGCAAGAAGCAAGATTTGACAGCATTTTGTATCTTCTTTCTCCCTTATATGCAAGTGACCAATATTTTCAGAGTCCCAGATGTTGTTGATTAAACAGAGTACATTAGTGGGATGAGATGTTAGGGTTCAGAGATCGACAGTATTAGCGCCCACGCTGAACGTTTTACGGAAATGTCTGTCCTCTTGATGAGGACAAGACAGTGACAGCTACAGTAGCGCAGAGCGTGACCCAGGATGCCCTTGTTCTTCTACTAGAAACTCGTTTAGCAGCTTGCTAAATGTTGTGTCCTAAATGAGGGGTGGAAAATGTTTCAATACTTCTTTACTAAACTCAAGTATTATTTTGTTATTTATTATTTATATGATCATAATATCAAGAATTGTGACTATTAGTCATCATATACCGTATGTCGTGACCTTCTCATGCTAAGACAAAGTAGTTAATGCTATAGCTATCCATGCAAACGAATATGGACTGTAGTGTTGAACCTGAGGATGAGTGCCCTGGCCATACCTCACCTCAGTTAAATATTTCAGTATGTTGGAGTAAGCAAGACACATGTTTACTTTAACTTAAGTTAGCTGGTTTTCTTTGCTAATACCAGGTTAGACTAGTATCAAATTCAGTAGGCATCAAGTTCACGTCTAGCTAATGGTAAATATTGGTTATTTACATGATATTTTACTTCCGATTCATTCATTAGAAAACTATGTAGAGATCGAATGGCACATCCATGCAAAATGGCATAGATGATGATAACAGATAAAGTAATAAAAACTATAATTCACTTGAAAACATGACATTATATCATTTCACCAGTTAAAAACATTTACTTAATACTTAAGTAGCAACTTTTCTCACTTTCAATTGACTGAGTAAGATTTTGACACAGTATCTATACTTTCAAATACGTACTGCATATAAACTGTATTTTTGCACCCCTGATTGTGTCTATACTTTAGCCTCAGGCTATAGCTTGCTAAAGGTGGATTATGCAGTCTCACAGCCCTGAGCCATAGTCCGTGATTAGACTTCTACATCTGCCCGGCCTTGTGACCTCCATAAGACACATCAACACCAGCAAGATGGCACTTCATCAGCCGAGAAGGTCAAGGTGATGGTAGTCCGAACCCGGATCCTTAACCTGGTGACCCTATAACATGACCCCTGCTGAGCTATTAAAGCTAAACACTATTGGCTTAGCGAGTGCAGAGATTGAAAGCAATACAACCCCCCACCTCCCCCACACCACCCATCCACACTCAACCACACACACATATAGTTATGCACTCAATGACACTCCCAAACTCTGGCATCTGCCGAGGCATACTTTATGAATCAATGTCACACCCAGTGAGAGGAAAATGATTACGTTGCAAAGGAGAAGAGGGCTGGTGTTAGTGGGGGAAGGGGGAAAAATCACTTTGATGGATTGGGTCCCTCATGGGACAACCTTGGAATGTTTTTGGACAGGAACCAAACTTGCTGAGGCCCACTCTGAGTCTTTCTTGTTGTCCCCCCCATTATCACTGCAGAGCTGCGGGAGCATCAACTGATGGTTCTGTGCTGACAGCTAATTAGGAGAAGTGCGCAAAAAATAGGGACCTAGTCTTCCCCCTGTGCCAAGTATTTGCAGATGTTAAATAGGCTGACAATACATAGATGGTTGTCAGATTTCCTATGGGCTGCTGGGGTGTTGTAGTGTGTAGCATGTAGTGCGGAATGATATGGTGCGTCAAGGCGGCATTTTCAGACTGATGAGTCACTGACAAGCTTTGCACCACTGGAGTTCTGAAGCACAGATGGTGCAGCCTGTAGATCATTATAGTCGCCACGTCGGTGTGGCCCATTGTTAAGGGTTCGGGCTACATTAACAGACTAATGACCACCCAGTGGCCCCAGAAACAGGACTGGCATTTCAAATTGGCCAAGAGAGGGTTAGTACATTACTGGTCAAAGGCAAAGAGGTGAAGTTTTGTTGAAGACGGTGAGGTCCACAACAATGTTAAGATTGGTGTTTGTGTACTTTACACTTATTAGTCTGTTTCCAAATCAGAACTAGTGTGTTTCCAAAGTCCAGATCAGAACTAGTCTGTTTCCCAACTCCAAATCAGCACTAGTCCATTTCCCACATCTGAATCAGAACTAGTCCGTTTCCCAATACCCAACCAGAACTAATCAGTTTCCCAATAGCCAAGCAGAACTAGTTTATTTCCCAATATCGAATCAGAACTAGTCCATTTCCTGAGTCCAGTCCAGAACTAGACTGTTTCCCAATTCCAACCAGAACCAGTCCATTTCCCAATACCCAATCAGAACTAGTCCATTTCCTGAGTCCAGTCAAGAACTAGTCCGTTTCCCAATACCCAATCAGAACTAGTCCATTTTCCGAGTCAAAACCAGAAGTAGCCCATTTCCCGAGTGCTAATTAGAACTAGCCTGTTTCCAGAGTACAAATCAGAAATTGCCTGTTTCCACCTCCATTCACTGGAGAGAAATGTGGTAAAGCAGAAGGCATGCAGAACATGGAGCTCAATAAATTGCTACATAATTATATAAATAACTACAGAAAACATCACACTTCTGCAGCTCTTTTCTTTGGCTCAGTTTAACAGCCTATATCTACAGAAAAAAATACACAGTTACCCAAAATACATGCCATGTTTGGTTCAATTCCTGCAGTTGGAAGTGATTTGATCCTGGGTTGAATCGCTTTATTGCTGCAGTCTTGCCGTGCTAGAGTTCAGCTACTGGACTGTGAAACTAGACTGTGACCATCTCGCTCTGTTGTGTTATCCTTTTTGGTGCAGGTGAGAACACAGCAATCACCCTCGGGTGCAGACCGTCTGAGCAAGGTAGTCACAGGTTGGTTCCAGTTGACCTCTAGTGCAGTTCATTTGCAGTGAGAAAGTGATTCAACTCTGAATCAGTCAAAATGAGCCAAACATATTTTAGTATTTTGTGTTGCGGGCAACTTTTTTCTGTAGATGTGAGCTGCTAAACTGAGCCACAAAGTGCAAATTGAGCCAAAGGACAGAGCTGTAGTGCTGCAGAAATGTGACATGTTCAAGAGATTTGAGCAAACCAAACAAGAAAATAAATGGTGGCTGTGATACACAAGATTTTTATGATTTCTACACACAATTGTTTGTTTACTTTTTCCATCATTGTAATTCTGACCAATGCATTTTTTTTTTTTTTGCTTTTTGGTTATTACGTGCAGTAAGAAAACAAAACAAAACAAATAGCTAACAAACCAAAACAATCAAATTCGGTCTGATTCAGACAACACAACCAGACTGATAGGTATGGAAGGATCCACAGATGGTAGTGAAATATCTACACAACACAAAACAGTGTCTATGCTCAATTCTGCAGAGAATGCACTCTTCATACAGTATTTGTATTAGTCTAGCGCCAGTGTGAAAACATGCATGAGGACAAAACTGGAATTCAGATACATTTATTTATTTGTACACTGTCATTTTTATGAGTTTCCTTATTTCCTCGAACACGCATGCACGATGGAGGAAGGCATGGGCTGTGTTCTAGCAGCAGGAGAGCTCGTTGTGCTGACACATTGAACTCACATCACTGGCTGCACCAGTATGAGCCAATAAACATGAGCAAAGTAGACCGAGTGTGTGTGATTGTGTGTTTATGTGTACCGCAAAACAGAGCCCAGAGTAATGACACAGAAGGATTGTTTTGCTGAAGTCTCTACAAGCCCCCTCTCTCTCCAAGTTCCCTGTTTTATATTTTCTCCCCTATTCATTTCACTACTTCAGGACTTTAGGGCCCTTTCATTAAAGTTTAAAACTACAACTCTCTATGAGGCCAGTTTTGATGAATTAAACAAGCCGTGCTATTTTACACACACTCTCTTGGACTTTGACACCCACACCCTTCTTGCGTTCTCTCTCTCTCTCTCTCTCTCTCTCTCTCTCTCTCTCTCTCTCTCTCTCTCTCTCTCTTTCTCTCTCTCTCTCTCTCTCTCTCTCTCTCTCCCTCTCCCTCCCCCCCTCTGTTCTCCCTCATTTGTTCAGGCGGTAGAAAGCAGAGAGGAATTGCTCTTGTATAAAACAGCAGGCGACCAGTGGGAGGCTCAAAGGAGCCCAGATGTTTAAGATGGCGACTGAAGACAATTTAGGATGACAATTTACTTCTTTGATTAAACGTTTGAAGGACTTCCCTGTCTGGTTTAATTAAAGACAGAAATGCAACCTTAATGGACCAGGCCCTCATTATAGTGCACTCTTGGACAAAAAAATGTTCCTCAAGCGTTCTTTGGATGGTTCCACTTCTTTCAGAACATTGTATTGTAGGGTTCTGAGACCTGTAGCAGTAGGAATGGAAAAACAGTTTCTTGTTACTATCCATGATATCATACCACTGGACTGTAATCCATCCTTCCAGACTTCTGTTGTAGTCTTTAACTGTTTTGCAGATTTTTTTTTCAGATTTTTAGATATTTTGTTGGGTTTTTTTTTTTTTCTTCTTTAACCTTTGATACATTTCTGATGGGCTTTAGCAGACAGATAATTATTTTCTTTTCTTTGTAGTGCAACAGAATGATTCTGTTTAGTTTTATAACACATATATATATATATATATATATATATATATATATATATATATATATATATATATATATATATATATATATATATATATATATTACTGTGCAAAAGTTTTAGGCACATGCAAAGAAATACTGTAGCGCAAAGATGCCTTCAAAATAATTAAATTAAATGTTTCTACATTTTAAAAAAATACCGTAAAGAGCAGTAAACAGCAGTAAATAAAACAAAGTCGGTATTTGGTGTGACAAAAAATTAAAAATAAAAATAGTAGTCTCCGGTACAATTTGTGCAGTTTTATAAGGAAATGAGCTGGTAAGTTTTATTGAGCATCTTGCAGAACCAGACACAGTTCTTCTGGAGACTTTGACTTTCACACTCGCTTCTTATTTTTGCAGCGAAACCCAGCAGCCTTCATTGTGTTTTTTGTCTTTAATGACATACAAACATTTTTCTGTAACATTTAATTTTGTGCTGGAAAACTAATGTTTGGGAATCTAAAATGTTTTTTTTTTTTGTACTGACTTGATAATGTAGAAGTCATAAAATAAAAAATCTATAACAAAGTTTGTACTATAAAAAAAATAGGGTGCCTAAAACTTTTGCACAGTACTGTATATAAAGTTGTAATGTGATAAAATGCAGAGGAAAAAAAGAAGATGAAGTGAAAATAAAAGTACAAAAAAGTAGAAGTCAAACGAGATCAAATAAATTAAATAAATATGAAATGCAATATTAAATCCCAAATGACTTTAATGATCAAGCAATTCAAAATAAATTCATTTAAACCAGACTAATTTGGATAAAGAAGAAATTTAAGTTTAAATGAATAGTGTGTTGCTAAAATGGATGGATACATGAGATATTCAATATTTCAGTATTAATGTTTTAGCCCATGTTGTGCAGCCTTAAATTGATTTAAAAGGTGATCGTTCAGCGATTGAGCTCAAACCAAAACACTGGAAGATTTAGTTTCATGTAAAAATTTGATTAGCATGAAAATCAAACCTATTTGATTTGTATGATGCCTTTTACAACGTATTCTTTTTTCCCGTGTGCTTGGAAGCTCATGTATAGACACACTGATGTTCAGTGCAGTTTAGTGTGTTACTGGCAGTACCTGTATGAGGGCTAAGCATTGTGTACAGTGCCCTCCACTAATATTGGCACCATTGGTAAATATGAGCAAAGAAGGCTGTGAAAATTTGTCTTTATAGTTTAACCTTTTGATCTTTTGTTAAAAAAATTCACAAAAATACTCTGCTCTCATGGATATCAAACAACTGCAAACACAACACACGTTTATCAAAAAATCATTTTTGTACGCCTGGGTGACTAGGAACAGGAAATTGTTCAACCATGACTTCCTGTTTCACAGGGGTATAAATATGAGGTAACACAGGCCAAATTCCCTTAGTCATTCATAACAATGGGTAAGACTAAGGAATATAGCTGTGATGTGCGGCAAAAGGTTGTTGAGCTTCACAAAATGGGAAGTGGTTATAAGAAAATAGCACAAGCATTGAAAATGCCCATTTCCACCATCAGGGCAATAATTAAGAAGTTCCAGTCAACTGGAAATGTTATGAATAAACCTGGAATTGGATGTGTGTCTATACTGTCTCACCGCACTGTGATGAGGATGATTCAAGCGGCCAAAAAATCTCCAAGGATCACAGCTGGAGAATTGCAGAAGTTAGTTGCATCTTGGGGTCAGAAAGTCTCCAAAACTACAATCCGAAGTCACCTACATCACCACAAGTTGTTTGGAAGTGTTTCAAGAAAAAAGCCTCTACTCTCATCCAAAAACAAACTCAAGCATCTTCAGTTTGCCAGACACTACTGGAACTTCAAATGGGATCAGGTTCTATGGTCAGATGAAACCAAAATAGAGCTTTTTGGCAATAAACACCAGAGGTGATTTTGTTGCACACAGAGAGGTCGCCAAATGGAAAAGTACCTCATGCCCACAGTTAAATATGGTGGTGGCTCTTTAATGTTTTGGGGCTGTTTTTCTGCCAGAGGACCTGAACATTTTGTTAGGATACATGGCATCATGGACTCTATCAAATATCAACAGATATTAAATGAAAACCTGACTGCCTCTGCCAGAAAGCTTAAAATAGGCCATGGTTGGATCTTCCAGCAGGACAATGATCCAAAACATACATCAAAATCAACACAAAAATGGTTTACTGAGCACAAAATCAAGGTCCTGCCATGGCCATCCCAGTCCCCTGACTTGAACCCCATAGAAAACCTGTGGGGTGAACTGAAGAGGAGAGTCCACCAGCGTGAACCTCGAAATTTGAAGGACCTGGAGAGATAGTGTGTGGAAGAATGGTCTCAGATCTCTTGCCATGTATTCTCCAACCTCATCAGGCATTATAGGAGAAGGCTCAGAGCTGTTATCTTGGCAAAGGGAGGTAGCACAAATTATTGACTAAAAAGGGCACCAATAATTGTTGCACACATATATTTAAGATTGCAGTTGTTTGATATCCATGAGAGCAGAGTATATTTGTGATTTTTTTTAACAAAAGATCAAAAGGTTAAACAATAAAGAAAATTTTTCACAGCCATCTTTGCTCATATTTACCAAGGGTGCCAATATTAGTGGAGGGCACTGTATGTGTGTGTGTGTGTGTGTGTGTGTGTGTGTGTGTGTGTGTGTGTGTGTGTGTGTGTGTGTGTGTATATATATATATATATATATATATATACATATATATATATATATATATATATACAGGATAAAGGAAGACACTCAAAGGGAGTATCAGGCATCAGGCTGAGGAGGTGTCCCATTCAGAGTTTAAAAATAGCCCCAACGAAAGAATCAGTATAATTTCTCCTCGCTATTCTTTCTCAGTCTCTGCGAGGTCCCTAAGAGTTCAGTTTAATTAAACGTGCTCACGCGTCATGGGGGAGGTTAACTAAGCATCGTCCCTTGCCGCACTCGCTGCCTCCCTCAGCCTGGGCCGTCAGTAATTACCCTACTCATTAGCACCGTGAGACAGGAGACAGGCCTGGTAACACCTCACCCGTCACATCCACACAGTGGACACTGAGACCCTGGGGAGGACATGTAAATGCCTTTCTGGAAAAGGAGATGAGTAGGGCTTTAATGCATGATGGGAAAAGAGCTGGAGGAGATAACAGGTCCATCGTCCTGGGCTTCCTTCATATCAGATTTGTTTTTTTCCATCATTCGTCAGTGTGTGTGTGTGGAGCGTGCCCTGCATCTGGCTGAGCTTTTCCAGGCGAGCGACAGGCTTCCGACAGGCCCCCGCCTCTCGCCTCCATCCCTCCCTGCTGATTTGATTAGGCCACTGGCTCGCTGTGTCTGTAATTGCATTTGCCTGTTGCTGTGTGTTTAAGAATAGCCTCGATCCCAGTAGCCCCCCCCTCCTGATTTCCCAGCTGCCTCAGGGAGTAGTGGGGATAACAAGTCGTCATGACAACCACACTCGGATCGAGGAGCCGCTCCGCCGCTCACTGACTTTGCACTTTTTTTTTTCATAGCGCTGAGGGTTTCTTTTTTCTCACTTTTATTGCAGTGATTATTTTTGTCAGCGGTTCAATGCGGCCTACCTGTGGCTCCCGCAGTGTACATTACGAAAACCAAATAGACACGAGTTCATTTGAAAGGGAGGGCTGAGATGAATGGGTACTGTACTCCCCGTTTCAGACACTGGGTCTGCGTGTGGATTTAGGATCCGCCCCTGCTTGTGCGATCTGATCAATATCTCATTGTGCTGATGTTACATCGTTCATTCTTTACGGTGGGCGCATTCTAAAAATCTAGCTCAGAAATTTGATGTTCATAAGAAAAACATTGTCTTTTTCCAATCTTCATCTGTCCAGTGTCAGTAAGTATGTGCCCACTGTAGCCTGACAGGTATGAAACTTCTTCTGCCATTGTAGCCCATCTGCCTCAAGTTTCAAGGTGGTGCACATTTTGATATGCTTTTCTGCTCACCACGGTTGTAAAGAGTGTTTATTTGAGTTACCATACCCTTCATCTCAGTTTAAACCAGTCTAGCCATTCTCCTCTGCCCTCTCTCAACAAAAAGGTGTTTCTGCCCTTTCTGAGATCACATTTTTACCCCATTCTGAGGTTTGATGTGAACCTCAACTGAAGCTTTTGACTTGCATCTGCATGATTTTATCGATTGTTCTGCAACTACATGGTTGGCTGATAGGATAATTGCAAAAGTAACATGCTTTATGTAACAAGTGCTGTTTATTACAAAGATTATACTTAATGCTATCCTATGTAAAACCTCAAGGATACTTAAGGAACAATGGGTTTAATGGGTTCAGTGGACAAAAATGTTTTGGCATCCCTCATCTAGCTAAAAGGATTGCTAAGATGGTAGACTGATGCAAGATAACAAGCCCAGCTCAATGCTTCACAGAGGTAAATCATAAAGCACGAGCTGTCCACTAATCGTTAAATTACCCCGAGAAGGTGGGCTTACACCAGGGCACCAGCCCAGAAGGGGCAGCGCAGCCCCTGCCAAAATCTCACAAGCTCTTGGAAGGCACTTGTAAATTGTACTGAGCAGATGGGTCAAGGTTTTGATTTGGTCGTGACCCAGGCTAATAAATCTGGATGATATAAGCACCGGGACGGCTGACTCGCAGCACACTCTCCCGCAGTCTTCCCATCCCTGCAGCTTCTAGGCACACAGAGGAGGAGAAAGAGTGAAGGAGGCCGGGCAAAAAATGGACGATCAATAAATCAATATGTTTTGCACCACCAAGCCAGGGTGAGCACACTCACACTTACACATATACACACACACACACACACAAATGCATGTGGACACACTGTGACACAGAATGGAGCTGCATTTGCCAAAAGACATTTTATTGTTTTAGAGGGAGTGTGTGTGTGTGTGTGTGTGTGTGTGTGTGTGTGTGTTTTTACTCTTTCTATTACTGGTTTTGGATCATTAAGCCATTGATTTTTGTTTGGCTGTGTAAACGGTGGGCCAAGTCTCTGGAGAGAGAGAGCCATACAGGACTTTCTCTGCTTGTAATAGACAGTCCATAGACAGTCCAATCCTCTCCTGAGACACACTGCAGCTTTCTTATGTCCTAAAACTGTTCAGATGTCATTACATTCAGTACATTACAATACTTATAGATATTTTCTTGACCAAAGTAACTTTATGTAAAAGCACTGATGATATCATTCTAGATTGACACAGTGGCTCCAGGGTCCTTGGTTCAATCCTGAACTTGAGTTACTGTCTGTGTGGAGTTTCACATATTCTCCCTGTATTCATGTGGATTTCCTCTGGGTTCTCCAGTTTCCTCCCAAAATTAATTGGCTATTATTAGTTGGCTCTAAATTACCCTAGTTGTGAATGTGTGTGTCCCATGTATTCCTGCTTCATGCACAGCATTCCCTGGATAGGATCAGGGCCCCCTGTGACCCTGCCCAGGTCACGGGTTTGGTTCTGGAGTCTGCTTCCCCTGAGTTTGGTTCCCCTTGGAACTTTGGTTTCCTTGAGCACTGTCGCTAATTCATAAAATCATATACGGCTAATCAAATGGCCTGTGAATAAAATCATATATGGCCAGTCACCCAAATGGCCTGTGATTTCATGTGTGTATTGCATTCCAGTTAGTTCCAGTCGTAAAAGTCGTAAATGTCTGCACTCGTCCCAAATGTTTGCCCAGTCCTCTTTAACCTCACGCAGGGAACTCGCTGTTCTCAGCCAGCTCTTGATTGCATATTTACCCGGCACATTTTAGGTCTAACTCTTGGACATTAATAATGAAAATGATACCCTTCACTGTATGCTCAAGCTGGCCGGCTTGGCTGCCCTCCCCGAGTTCACAGAAGAAGGTGTCTGCGAAGGAGAGGAAGTAAATTAAAGGAGCGGGACGGAACCTCGGCTCTCAGTGAAGAGAAGGACACTATTTCACTCCTTTCCTAAAGGTCAAAAATATTACAGTGTTGCCTTTCAGCTCAATGTGCTTCTCTCTTTCTCTGTTTTCCCTCTCTCTCTCTCTCTCTCACTCTCTCACTCTGTCCCTCTCTTTTTTTGCCCTCACCCGCTTGATTTCTCACCTCTTTGGGGATTGTGTTTTAAATTATTTAAGATTTTAATCATCTTCCAATAGGCTGCAACCTCCCTTGCAGGGAGCTTTGGGTGATGCAGTGTGTAGCGTATAGATGAATGGAGGACTCGTCTTAAAGCACAGGGGAGATAAGTGCACCCGAGAAACTGATTTCACTGACTCATGCTCTTTGTTATCCATTTTTCTTTGAAGGTGAAGCAGTGTTTGGTCCAAATTTCAATTCTCTGCACTGTGCGAGTGTGAGAAAGAGAGAGATACAGAGAAAGACATAGGGTTTTCATCAGTGTTTTTTTTTTTAGTCTGAAAAGAATGGTCAGAAATTCATAGAAGAACTCAATATTAGAAAGAAAAGTACATGTAAGTGAAAGAAAAGAATGCAAGAATGCACTGGGTCTTCAGAAATCATTCATCTTCGATAACCACTTTATCCTGGTCAGTGTGCACCCGAAGCCTATCCCGGGAACACAGGATGTGAGGCGGAATCCACACACACATATTCACAAACTTGTAGCCAATCCATGTACACAGAAGCTAGAGGAAACCCACGTGGATGCAAGGAGAGCTTCAATAAAATTAAATTGAGTAGATTAATCTTACTCTTAGAGCTTAGTAGTCCCCAATTTTTAATATATTTTTTGTGATTGTTGTGGCAAAAATTTGCGATGCAACTTGTGGAGTTTTTTTGTGCTTTTTTTTTTTTTTTTGCGAAAAACTACCTCAATTGGCGAAATCACAATTGCACGAAATTGTTTTGCACGTTCTTTCACAGTGATGTTTGTTGGTAAATGAGACCTTTCAACTGTACTCATGTTCGACACACGTGAATTGAAGATTCAAATACATGTTAATAATAGGGGTCTCTACCTTTTTTCTCCACTTTTCTTAAATTTTCTCTAATTTTATATTGATATTGCAGTGGTTTGATTTGTCGTCTTTACGAAATTATATTTAAATGTAGTATTTTATTTAGATTTATTTTGATTATTCTGTATTTTCTATGGCAGCCTTAAGAGCTGCAGAGCTGTCAATTGTGAGCCTGGGCATTTTTATTGCTATACTAAAATAAAAAGGCAGGCTTTTATTTGATATAGACACATTCTTCCATCAAAGGAAAATATCAGTTTGAAGGTTTTGCGAGCTGAAGCAATTCAATAACCTCAGTATTGAGGCTAGATACTGAGGGACTTCATCTCAGTCTTTATCTTAGAGTTCCTGTCTAATCTATCAGAATAATAAAGCATCTGTGACAACTGAAAACTCTGGTGATTGACAGTAAATCTATGTCGACGCCTTAGGAAATGCTTTAAGTCCTAGTTTAAACCTCTTATGTGGTATTAACATTATATGTATATTTTAGTCTCCCAGTGCAAGAGCATAGCAAAGATTTCTTTGTGTTTCTAACCGAATGGTTAAATACGCTGCTTTACGATTCTGTAGTGTCTCAGTTTTCCTTCCTGGGTTATGATTCTAGTGTTCTTGCAAATTCAGTGCACAAAACTAAATGCCCCCAAGTCCTTTCCTATTCTAAGGATCTGTAAATAAGGAGGAATAAGTGCTATTTTTATATGTTATGATCACTGTTAAGCATCCACAATCACAATTTACACTTTTAGGTGAATGTTTAAGCTTAAATTAACCATTAAGTTTCATTTAAAACAGTGTAGCAGGCTGTACTTCAGAGTTGTGAAGGAAGACATATGACACGTGTCTAGTACTTGGGTGTAGAGAACCGTTTAGTGTTCTTCACAGAACCTATATGAGAGAAAAATGAAAGATCTCAATAGTCAAAATCTGGGTGTGAAGCAACAATGACCATATTTTTTTTCACTCAGGAATAGCTGGAGAAATAAATATAGAGTCACAGCCCACAGGCTTTGTATTATAAAATAAATAAATATATAAATGAACGCGTGATCGCCACCATTTTATTGGCTTTTAATTTTATTAGACTACTTTAGTATGTGAGTTTCCACCATTATTCACTGTGTCTTTGAATGGTGCTGTGTCAATAAAGTTATACTCTTGTAGTACACAGTAAGAATTTCAAGCATGCATGAAATCTCATGTATTCTTTAGTCTTTCTTTAGTAATGTCATGCCTGTCTATTAAATTTGACCTTGTTAAGGTCTGGAGCACCTGGAAGACACACTGTTCAAACAAGAAGCTTAATTTTGAACTCTCTTAATCATTCTTAAAATGAACAGTCAATATTCATTCATCTTAAGCAGTTATCCTGCTCCAGGTCACTGTAGATTTGGGGAACACTGGGCAAAATATGGGAATACACTCTGAATGGGATGCCTGTCCATCACTATTAAGGTTGACATCCATCCATCCATTCATTTTCTGTACTGCTTATCCTACACAGGGTTATGGGGGAGCCTGGAGCCCATCCCAGAGAACTTGGAGCAGAAGGCAGGGGAGACCCTGGTTGGGGTGCCAGGCCATCGCAGGGCACAATCACAAACACCTTCACATACTATGGGCAATTTGGAAATGCCAATCAGCTTACAAGTTCAGTAACTTGCTCAGGGTCATGTTGGTTTCAATCACTAATTAAACCAGCTACATTTGTTAGAAAATATCGCAGGCAGGTGCAAACATAAGTTGCTTAAGTCTGGAAGCATCAGGATTTGTCAGAATTCCTTCAAGAGCAAGTTTAAAACATTACTAAAACTCCCATTGTACCAATATACTAAAACCTTTAATCACTCCATACATGAAGTAAGTGTGTGCGTGTGCCTGCAATTATAATTATTGGAGAATCCATGCAGAAGTGTGCGTGAAGGTTATTGCTGGAGTGCTCACGGGAATGCATTTGCATGAAAGTCTTTTATGAGCACAGATGCACGTGTTATTCGTTGTATAAACGAGTGAGATTCAAGGGCTTCTCACAGGTGTGTTATTGTCTGAATGTGACAGCAGCTGCTCATGCTAGACAGTTACTATACTCAGGGCATCTTTACAAGGTATTTGTGACTATATCCTGCTCTGAAGAGATTACTACCAGTCCTAGAGCAGTATGTCTGCAGCCGTTCAAAATGTGGTTGCGGTTTGCTGTCTTTGACTTTAATTTACGCCTCTGAGACAACCAGCTGTCGTTTAGTTCCAGGGAGAATTACGATGTGATATCATAGTTTGGTATGGTTAAGCTGTAAGATGTAGCAAATGATTTGATATTTCAATAGTTTTAATATATTGGTTATACTTTCAATTAATCAGATAACCAAAATAATCTGAAACTCACCTAGCTATACCACTCACTCAATATCCATAAATGCATTTTTGTTTGTCATGTTATCACTTCTATAGTAACACCTCGTTCACGGGGACTTGTATGGTGGAGGCTCCACATAAAAAGATGTAAAAATGTATATAATTGTCGACATGGTGAAGCTTTCTGTGAGGTGATTTTTTTTTTTGAAGGAGTCTCCAGTTTCAGTGAGAGCTTCTTAGTACAAAGAGCTTCTTAGTAATATGACAACACTCATGTTTTTACTGTTACTTCAAGAAAGAGGAGAAAAAAGAGAGTCTGGTGAAGGAACAATGTTGATAGCTAATATACGACATAATAATTGGCAAATCGCTATGGTAAAAGAGGAATAAAGCACTTTGGGACATGTTATTAGTAAATAATCAACTTCAGGGCCGTACAACTTGTTTACTGATTATTTTGCGATAACATCCGGTGCTAAGGAACAGAAGTGCATTTTATTGCTTACTTGCTTTTGTAACACTGCATTGGATTTTTGGTCAAATACAAGAAATATGATAAGTGCTTATTAGCGATGCCAGCTAGCATAGTAAATGGTTTTGAAATTAGCACTAACTAGCTATTATCAAATGATGGCAGTCACATCCTGCGCTGTAATCATGTCCTGCTTCAATTTGGTTATGGCTTAGTTACACTGTGTCTTATATACATGCCATTTATCTGACATACTGTACATATACATTATGTCATTTTCATTTACATTTTTCTTTTTTACATATTTCACGAGGCCGAAACTCGAAACTGATAATGTGACTAGAAGCATAGATCATTGCGGCTGCTTATCATTCGGTCATGGTTTCAAAAATTGCCCTGTCACTGAGATTGCCATTTTACTAATTATACATATAAGTCACTGTGTCCTCTGAAAACTGTCATTTGGCTAAAAGCGCATTTTGTCTTCCTTCAATGAATGATGCAGCGATTCTGAAAATTCTCATCAATCATTTTTTTTGTGTGTGTGTGTTGACATGGACTAATCGCTGCAGCACAAATAGAATATTTTTTTTTCATCAGGCAGCAATTTCTTGAAATGTCCGGCATAATCTTTGAGTGATTGGTAGCCATCAGAGGAGAGAGAAGAATGATAGGCAGGAAGCTGTTGTGAACCGTTAGCAACGTATTGTAACGCACTTAGCAACTCGACAACAATGCAGGCTTAATGATCAATCACTGCGAACATGCAAGGTCTGTGTTGAGGAAACCACTCACCAAATTAGCTTCGATTCTCCATAGTTCAGCTTCAGTAGGAGCAGAAGGAAGCTCTTAGTGGGATCAGCTGTTTTTTTTCTCAATGCCGCTGTCTGCATGTGTGTGTTTGTTCTATATTTAATCAGGCAGGCTGCTGATGGCTGATGATGGGATAAGGAAGGAAAGCTGGCAGGAAGGATGATGATGTGTGTGCATTACATACAGTGTGTATGGGAATTGTGTTTGATGCGCTCATTTTAAAACATGCTAGTTCTGCATTGTAATGGTAAAAGGAGTTAATTTGCATCGAAATCCAAAGCTAGCTGTGGCCTGCTTTCTGCAGATTTACAGTATGATGAGAGATATATAAGAGTCAGCCAGCATCACAAAAATCGTTCATGCTGTCAGAAATTGACACAAATAGTGTAAATTCACATATGTAGGAGTTTGTCCAATCTCAAATGGAAATTTAACACCCTAGAGCAGTGGTCACCAACCCTCTTACTTGAGATCTACCTTCCTGCAGGTTTCATCTCCAAACAAAATCTAACACACCTGATTTAGTTGATCAAGACCTTCTTAAGGCAATGATTAGATGGTCAGGTGGGCACGAGTATGGTTGGAGCTAAAGTCTTCAGGAAGGTAGATCTCCAGGAACAGATTTGGTGACCACTGCACTAGAGCAAGGTTTACTGTAGATGTCAGACAAGCTTCTTTTAAAAATGCAGTTAGCTACACTAGATATTGAGACTGCTCATTTTGCTAATTACAAATAATAGCTAATTGCTACATTTCTTATAAACATTTCTTCCTAATATACGGTCAGATCCAGGACACAAGTGTGTATAGTCAGTGCTACTTCTCAAATTGTTGTCAGAGTTCATAGCGGGGGTCAAAGCACGAGTAATCAACAAAAGTTAAACAAAGATATTCCGTTCATCCATCCTTTTTCCATACTGCTTATCCCACACAGGGTCAAGGGAGAGCCTGGAGCATATCCCAGGGAACTCGGGGCACAAGGCAGGGGACACCCAGGACAGGGTGCCATCCCATTGGAGGGCACAATCGCACACACATTCACACACTACGGGCAATTTGGAAATGCCAAACAGCCTACAACACATCTATGGACTGAGTGAGGAAACAGGAGTACCCAGAGGAAACCCCTGAAGCACGGGGAGAAAATGCAAACTCTGTGCACACCGGGCGGAGGTGGGATTCAAACCCCTAACCCCGGAGGTGCGAGGCAAACATGCTAACCACTAAGCCCCCCGCAAGGTTAATCCATAATAGAGAAATGGGAAACAATCAAGGGTTGGAAAACCAGAATTTGCAAACATGGCAACATTGCACATTAACAACGAATGAGAGTTTAGGCAACAGTAGGATAGAAATAGGCAAACTAATCAAGGGCTGAAATAAGACATGGTGCACACATTAGGTAACAACCAAAACAATAGCACATGTCAACATTTAGGCAGATGTAGCCCTCACTGCACTGAGTGGGACATTCTTAGATGGAAGTAAACAATTTCTTGGATGATCCACTACTCAGATGCTAAACAAATTTAACTGTTTACAAGCTACTTTATTTAAAAAGCAGTGATGTGTCCACCTCACTGCTAGAAAGGGTGGTTAGTTAAATTATTCAATTAGCTGGCAACACTTTTGTCCATACAAGTGTTCTGTTCATTAGGTACAGTATCTAGAGTAGGTGTACATATAAGACATTTGTCTTCCAAATGTCTTAAATCAAGATTAATTTCACTGTGAGTACACAATGACATTTGGCTTGATTACTGCCGCAATTCGCAATTGATCTCAGTCTGTGCTGGATACTCTTAGACATAAAAAAGTCTTCACCTGTTGTACACCACTCAGAGGAAAAAAGCACAGGGAAGGGGGTGGTGGCTTTTAAGATCCTAAAAGATTAGGAAGAATCCAGCTTAGTTTGGCCAGCTAACACCTGCAAAAATACATGCCAAGCTAGTCAAACTGGTACACCATTTTGCCAGCTGGTAGGTGCGGTAGAAAGGAAACAGTTAGCAAAGATGGTCTACCAGTTTGACCAGCTTAGCCTGTGTTTTGTCAGCTTGTAGCCAGTCAGACCAAGGGTGGTTGGTCTGCAGATTTCTGGGGCAGTCAGAATGGATGGTCAGCAAAGAAACTTGACAAGTGTGGGAGGAACACAGGCTCTAATTTCCTGCATCCTGATCAAGTTTCAGGCCATTCAGAGTGAACCTGAGTATGTTGATTTTTTTTTTTTTCAACCTGATTATGAACCTAGTTATAGAGTATCCTAGTCAACATCTCAAATTTGAATGAACATTATCAATGGACAATGAAAATAGAGAGCAAAAAGCATTTGTGGCTACCCTGGTGGTCCTCAATTGAGGACAAACTAATTGAGTTGTCGTTAGAGTTGTGGTTAGGATGTGTCAGGTGAAACGTCCATATTTGTTCTAGCTATCTTCCAGTAACGTTTGGATGTTTGGTGTGTTCAGTTCCTTTTACTAACATGTTTGTCATCTCTAGTAATTAATACATGATCTTCATGTCATTTATGGTATATTCTCCAATCAGAAATCAGACAAAAACTACGCAGTCTCTTCATAATCTATTAGGATCTTGAAAGTCACCCCCCATGCTCTTTTCCTCTGGTGAGGTACAATAGGTGCAGTCTTATGTATGTCTAAGAATATCCACATCTCTCTCACATTCTCCTCAGCCCTCCCCTAGGAAGAAAGAGATACGCGTCTGTCTCCCTCCACCTCTCACTCATTCACCTCTTGTGACTCTGTGAGAAGAGCAGCACAAGGTCAGGTTCATGCACCCAAATCACAAGCAGAATGCGGCTCGAGCCCTGATTGCCCCTCCAGTCATGCGTAAAGACGGGCAACAAATGAAAGCACCACTGTAAAACTCATAAATAATCTTCCACCAATTACACAAGTGCACTTAGAGCCACCACTTTTGTGCCAGGGTATTGTGGAGAGGATCAAAAAGGCAGGACGGGAAAGGAGAAAGACAGAGAGAGACTCCACTGTTTGATAAGTTTTGGGCTTGTTTTTCATTTTTTATTCATTAGATAAGTAAAAGCAAATACAGTGAAGGCAGGTCTGTGGTGCAGCATGATTTATGCCTACTTCTGGGTGAGAATGCAGGATTTATGGCCAAGCAACAACGCACTGCAAAATAAGCTGACAAACAGAAAGAAAGAGAGTGAAGGAATAAAGAAGGAAGGAGGGAGGGAAGGAATGATTTGGCCATAACCAAATTGGTATTGCTTTCATTGGAAAAGGTAAGGAAGGAAGGAACCAAACCAAGTTTTTTCCACTGAATAAAGGATTGAAGGAGAGTAGGTAAACTGGGGTTGCTTTCATTGGAAGGAAGGAAGGAAGGAAGGAAGGAAGGAAGGAAGGAAGGAAGGAAGGAAGGAAGGAAGGAAGGAAGGAAGGAAGGAAGGAAGGAAGAATGAAGGATAAATAACCAAATTTGAGTTGCTTTCATAGGAAAGAAAGCAAAGAAAGAAGAAAGAAAGGATATAACAAAATCCAGGTTGCTTATATGAGAAGGCAGGCAGGAAGGAAAGAAGGAAGGAAGGGGGGGATGAAGGAAGGATATAACCAAATTTAGGGAAAGAAGGATGGAAGGAAAAGGAGGTAGAAAGGAATGAAGGAAAGAAAGAAGGATATAACCAAATCGAGGGTTGCTTTCATAGGAAGGAAGGAAGGACAGAAGGAAGGAAGGATGGATGGATGATAATAATAATAATAATAATAATAATAATAATAATTAGTTACATTTATATAGTGCTTTTCTAGACACTCAAAGCACTTTACATAATATAGGGGGGGAAATCTCCTCAACCACCACCAGTGTGTAGCATCCATCTGGATAATGCGACGGCAGCCATAGTGTGCCAGAATGCCCACCGCACACCAGTTACTGGTGGAGAGGAGGGTGATGTAGCCAATTTAGGGATGGAGATTATTAGGGGGCCATGATAGATAAGGGCCAGTGGGGGAATTTCCAGGATTTTTAATGACCACAGAGAGTCAGGACCTCGGTTTAACATCTCATCCGAAAGACGGACGGATGGATGGAAGGAAGGATGGATGGATTATTCATATGTCCGCAGCATTTAGTGAGAAGAAAGTTTGGTTGGAAATTAGAGAGCTCAGATGGATGTTTAGAAGAAAGTTTGGTCAAAAGGGGAAGTTTGATCAGAATTACGAACGTTCAACTGGAAGGGAGTTCACTCAGGAAGAAAGCAAGTAAGTTAGACTTGTGGTCAGTTTCATGAGGACATTCAGATGGATGTTCGAACGTTTGCTTGGAAGGAAGTTTAGATGAAAGGAGGTTCTGTCTGAAGGGAGGAAGTTCAGTAAGAGAGAAGTTCATCAGAAGGAAGTTCAGACTGAAGGAGGGAAATAAATGGAGGTTCTTTCAGACAGTTGGCTAATTTGAAGGAAGAAAGGAAGAAAAGAAACTTAGGAAGTTCAGTTGGAAAGAAGAAAGGCAGTAAGGAATTAAAGGAAGCAATGACGACAGGAAATAACCGTAAAAAAAACATTGTGGTATCTATTCCTTACACTTCAGTCCTGTCATCTCCCTCACTCCTTCTCATTATTTTATTTTCTGTTGTCAGATCAATGTTGTCTTTTTACTGCTGTTGTTGTAATCACCAGAGGCAGCTTATTGGAGCTGTTTATTGCTTTCATATGTATAATCCTGTTGCGATTGACAGGAGATGCGTAACCTGATTTCATAATAGATTAGTTCAGGTTTAATAAGTTAATCTCACATACTAATATGCTGGTATTGTTTTATTCTTGTTGTGCGCATTACGCAGAGGTTTTTGTGCGTAATGTTAAAAGTAATGATGTATCCTTTGAGAGATCGTATCGATCAGGCTTGTGATCCATAACTTGGCAGGATATGACTAAATTAAGGGTTGCATTCATGCATTTGCTTTCAGAGCATTGTAGTTAAGTCAGCAGCCAGACACAGCCAGAGTCAGTCGTGACTGAAAACTCATCTGCCAGTCAGTAATTCACTGTATTCATAGTGCAGTATTCTTTAAAGCTGTGATATTGTCATACCATTCACTCTGAATAATGAGGCGGGTGTTTTAGAGTGCAGCTGTTACCCTGAGGCTTCTATGCAAAGCAAGGTCACGTTCTCTGAAGCCCTGGGAGAAGTTCTCTCATTTTCACTCACTCTAGTAAAGTTGTCTCATTTTGGTTCGACACAATTTATGGGACTGCCTCCAAATGCATGTAATATTTCACACTTCTTGATCCTTTAATTGAACCCTTTGGACGCTGTCAAGGTGCGGAATGGTTTTGCTGGTGGGTGAAGATAGGCAGGCTTTACAGCAGGCTGCGGTAGGAGAAGTGGGGACTGTAAGAGTTTCAGACAGCGTGCTGCATGTCATTCAGGAAGGGTTACAATGAGGTCTCTGACAGTTTAAAGTACTTTATCTTAGGATCCACTTGCGTAAAAAGGGAAAGGGATTTGAAATGAGCATGAGTTACGAGCACAGTGGTGATTTAAAAATTCAGCTAAATCCACATTTTAGCTGACACCTGTCTGCACCGGATGAAATGCGGAAGAAATCTGGAAAAGGGAAAAAAACTCTTTTGAACTCTTCGAAACTGAGCATGACTTCCTGTTTGAAGTTTGAACATTTTGAATTAGATGAACACTTTGTCTTTATCAAGTGAAAGACATAACAGTGTTTCACTGTGCCAGCCCTTAACAAATTTATTATATGGTCATAATAATTGTTCCAGGAGCCTGTGTGTGTATGTGCCTGGGAGTGAGAGCTAGAGAAGCAAAGACCAGCAAATTCATAATTTATCTTTATGTTTTTTATTTAGTATTTGTTTTCCTGCCCAAGTTGTCCTGACTTGCAATGCACTCTGTGTCGAAAAGCACAAAGTACAGGCAGATCCTTTCTCTTCCCTACACCTGAATGTTTTTTCCTCCTTGTTTTGTCAGTCTGTAGAAAAAAACCCCAGAAAGAAAACGTATCCGTCTTAAATTAGATGAAAAATGTATAGTGGGAATGGCTGTGTAACAGACAGATGCGAAATTAGACTTTGCCAAGCAGGTATAAAACATCTGTGCTCAGTAATGAACTTATTTTAGTGAATAAATAGGAAGAAATTAAGGGTGTGTAAATCTGCTGCTAAGATGATATGCCCATCTTGATGCCGATCAACAATGCCATGTGTGAAATTTAAAAACGCAGGCACTGATTCATTATAATAGGATTTAGACTGGTATAATGTACATTATGTGATAGAACTTAATTCAGATTTGAAGCCACACCTCCCTGACTAAGCCACTTCCTTTAATTAGACTGGCATGCACACCAGATATATTGTATGAGACCAGAGACTCATACAATATCTATTTATTGACAGTCACTTTCCGACTTTTTTGACACGCTCGTGCATTTTTGATGAGAGAGGTCAGAGGAGAAATTGCCAGACTGGTTCGAGCTGACAGGAGGGCTCAAATAACTCAAATAACTACTCTTTACAACCATGGTGAACTGAAAAGCATCTCAAAACACAAAACACAGAACACATTGAGGTAAATGGGCTACAACAGCAGAAGACCACTCCTGAAATGGTTACTGAACATGAATGAATGAAATTTTTGATTAGATTATATCTAGATAAACATTTCTTGCTTGACTTATACTTATTCCAAATTCTAGAGTATTTAAAATGATGTCATTGAAACAAAAATGCTAAAACATAGACTAATGAGCAAGCCAGAGGCAACTATGGCAAGGAAAAACTCCCTGAGACAACACGAGGAAGGAACCTTGAGGGGAACCAGACTCAAAAAGGGAACCCATCCTCCCATCTGGGTGATACCAGGTAGTGCGCTGAGCATCAGAGCATTTCTGAATTCATTCATTTTAACTTAATGTCTATTGTATTGAACTGATTTATGAACTGCTCGATGATGGATATTTGAGTGCAAACTGTTCTTAGCAATCTCAGTCCTGAAGCTATCCAAGGAAGAACATCCACAGCCATCCTTATGGTTTCTATGTGGTACCACTCACAGTAATATCAGTAATATCATAAACACTGAGGATCATATACGATGTATGCCAAGCAGTATGGTCCACAGCTCTAGATAGCAATATCTCTAGCTTTCCAGAAAATAATCAGCCTCACTATAATGCAGGTTGAAAACTGGACGAAAAAAGGTGAAACTGTGAAACCAAAAGAAAAGAGAAAGTGTATCCCATGTTCCTCTGCACTGTGTGCCCGTTTCCATAATCCATAAAGCTCTATGGAGCCTCACAGAGAACCTTACGGCAAGGCAAGGCCTCCCTGTGGGTGGACAGAATGGAGTAATGTTGTGTGTGCGTGTGTGTGGTGTGTGTGTGCGGACATGCTTGCACTATTGTGCGTTATTGTTATATTTCTGTGGAAATACTGATGGCTGGCTGTGTGTGTGTGTGTGTGTGTGTGTGTGTGTGTGTGTGTGTGTGTGTGTGCGTGCATGCATGTGTGGTTGAGTTTATATCCAAGTATTTGTGTGTAATCCTTTGTCTCCACTCATGTTTCCTGATGTTTCTTTGTGTAAAATCAAGGCACAGGAAGGATTTTTTTTTCTCCCACAACACGGTAAAACAGAAGAGAGTTCCTTGCTGTGGGCTGGCTTGCTCAATGCTGCCATCTTGCTGTGAGTGCTTAATTGAAGCTCAAATACAAGCAGCAGTTACACCAGATTACTTCACTAGTTTCTTGACTGATGTAAGCGACTAGCAATGTTATGACAGTAGTGAGGCAAATATGTGGTATGTAAACCCTTAAACATGTCATTTTAGTCATTTGTTTAATTGCTTTTTAATGGCCAAGGAACATCCCCACAGCTTTACACTCCTAAAGAAAGCAAATGGCCTCCTGCTATATCTAATATTTAACTGGCTAGTCAGATGCTGGTCAATTTTGTGATAGGTGTGGGATTTCAGTATTAGAGTCTTGAGTTGCAGGTCATTTTCCTAGAGATTTATTTAATGGCAGCAAAACACCTCAAAATATACCACAACAACTACGGTTTTGTGTATCACCAACAATATTTAAGTTAGCAAGCTAACTGTCAGTAAACTAGCTTGCCTTTGGCACAGGTAGATTTAAGTGGGATTTCACTGTTGAGATTTTATTTTGTTCATCATTAACATAAGCTAAGTTAACTAGTTTGCTAGCTAGTTTAGCTTGCAGGTTCTGTAGCTAAAATGTTTTTGGATGCACTAAAATTTGAACAACAATCATACTGTAGTGATAGTGATAGTTAAAGCTGTCAAATCTGTGTTTTGTTTTTTGTTTTGTTTTACAGGAATACTGTGAAAGTAATTGCTTTTTTTTTATTGGTATTTTAACCAACAGCAGTTGGGGGGGTGTTCACATCAACCTCAAAGTGGGAATAATGGGTCTGAATTTTAATGGGTCTGAATTTTAGGAGCTTTTTATCAGCCCCAATTTCTCTGAGCAAACTCAAAGAAATGATGCAACTTCTTACATAAAAAATGTCACGTGTCCAAGGAATACATTTTTAAAATAGGAATTCATTATTATCTTTAGAGTGTTTAGCCTATAGCTTTTATACCGTGTGTGTGTGTGTGTGTGTGTGTGTGTGTGTGTGTGTGTGTGTGTGTGTGTTCCAACCAAATCTCAAATTTACTTTTGCATGCTTGTGTGTATGTATGTGCAATGTGTGCTTGTGTATGTGCATGTGTGTGTGTGTGTGTGTGTGTGTGTGTGTGTGTGTGGAACACAAATACCATCCAGCATATAGCCCATTTGTACCAATCAGCATGAGGCATTACAATGTATGTGAGGACAGACCTGCTGGGACAGTGTGGGGGAGCTGGGGGTGGGTTTTGTTGACATGGGGGTGGGTTTGGTGGAGATGTGGGTGGGTTTGAGGTTGATGAAGGTGGGTTTGGGGGTGATGGGGTGGGCTGGCAGCGGCATTGGTGTGCGTGACCTTCGTCTGCTCCCCAATTTCTGTCCCAATCAACCCTTCTTCAATCCTGTCT
This sequence comes from Cranoglanis bouderius, assembly GCA_023630585.1. Taxonomy (NCBI): domain Eukaryota; kingdom Metazoa; phylum Chordata; class Actinopteri; order Siluriformes; family Cranoglanididae; genus Cranoglanis; species Cranoglanis bouderius. The sequence continues at coordinate 5,992,019 of CM042541.1, forward strand.
CTGTCTCTTCCCCTCTTTCTTTCACTCTGTCTCTTTCCATCTATCGCCCCTCCCTCTTTTTCTCTTGTGCTATCAGCAGGCACGGCAAAAATAAATAATGCATCAAAATGCATTAAAATTGTTCACCAGGCTATAAGGGCAAAAATAGAGGGAGCTGAAGGAAGAGAAGGAAAACAGACTCTGTGTGTGTGCGTGCGTGCATGTGTGTGTGTGTGTGTGTGTTCGCGTGCATGTGATTATGACTAAAAACAAGTGAACTTTATGTAAGGCCACAGGTCTGTTTCTTAATTCAGCTCCCATCGAGGGACATTTTCATGTCTACTGGACCTAAGTGAAAGCACCTCAGTGGCCTTTGTGCAATCTGACTATATTACTGTGTGTTATTTATTGCACTGTAGAATTATAATTTTGAGTGTACACTTTATAACACACTATGGATGCACAATAAATCACACTTATAATAGTGAAAGGATTTCGTAATA